>KK117525.1:5331-21820 GCA_000611955.2 Stegodyphus mimosarum
ACGGTCCTTAATAAAAAAAAAAAAATAAAAAAAAAAAACTAGTGCTTCCTAGAATATTCTTCAAAATTAAGCTCAAAACATAGCGAAAAATTTTTGGCGGTCTTCTAGAATTCGAGCAACATTAAACTGGTTAGTCCAATAGATTTGCGTGAAACTTGGAAAGCATGTTTCTTTGTAAGTTGGTTGAATTAAAACTGGAAGAAAAATATGGCAACGTAAAATTTAAAATTAAAAAAAAAAGCAGCTTTAGTTTGCCATGGATTTTTTTAATCATAGAAATTTATTTTCAAAAAGGTGAGGAAAATTTCCGGATATTCTTCCGGAATTCCGGATTTCCATACATATATTTATATATTACTCTTAAGAAAAGAGACATGCATTTAATGGCTTTCCGTAGAATTGTTTAAAATTTATGTCAGAGTTAAATAACTTTTTTTGCCTACTTTTAAACAGTAAACTAAAATAAAAAAATAAGCTGCTCGGCAGCATTTCTTTGTCATTTGGCAATTTTGACCTTATTTGCAGATTTTCTTCAACTTGAAACTTTCCATTCGATAACAGTATCCGAATAATAAAATTAACTGAGAGTACATTACGTGTCGCGTACTGTAATTTTAAATTAATTTTAATATATTGGGTAAAAGGTAAGTATTGATCTTCATTGTTGAGAATTTCTACGCTGATATCTGGCATTATTCCAGCCGAGTGATTTGTTTGTTTACATTTGTCATATTTCGTATTCACTTGTTGTTGAAGCTAGTCTCGGAGTTCAAGGCTGTGATATCGTTTATATTTTCTTCATCATGATAACATCAAGCAATAGAAATTTTTCAGATCATATTTTTTATCGCGTTTGGGGCATTTTTTGCTCAAAACGTGAACTTTGGTCTTCCCGCTCAGCTGAAGATAGTACTTAATTTTGAAATCACTTTGGACTTAAAATAGCTCCAAAAAACACGTAAAGCGGTCATATATATTTATTATATACATAAAAGATGAATATAGATTTTGCTTAGTGAAATTAATTTAATTTTATTCGGTCTTTATTGTATGAGTAAAGCTTCTTTTCTTTGCAGTGTTTGCGTTCTTGGGCTTTCGTATGTGAAATGCAACCGACAGATTTACTGGATCAAGTTCGGCGATTTCGAAGTGACAGTTTGAAACGAGTTTCAACTAAAGTAACTGCGGGTGACGGCCAGCAGTACGTAGAAACACTACAAGATTCTGGAAGGTATACTATTCTAAAATCCGGCAGGAGTACAGGGTACGTTGTGGATAGCAAAGAAGATATAACTGTGTCGCTAGTCGTGCAAGGATTAATATTTGGTGAGTAGATATTTCTTTCTATGTAGATTTTAAATCATTAATCACCAAGTTGTGATGTGGAATTGACAGATTACAGTGAAATATCCTTGGAAAAATGTAATAATTTAATATACATGTGTGCTATTTTTGTTATCGTGGTTCATTATCTGTACTTGGAATATTTCAGTTACATGTTTAGTTAAATATGTAAAGGATTATGAACATTAAAAAATAGATACATTCTTAAGCAAATCCATCTATAACAATAGTCTGAAAATTAGTGAAACATTTGAAATTATGATTAGACTGCATAGCCCGCTTTGTTTTGACAGCTGCTGTTTGTGTTCTTGAAATGTCTTGGAATTTATATTGTCGTAGTCTAAAATAATGATGACTTATTTGCAATGTCTTGTACATTTTTTTCAAACAACATTATTATGTTTGAGAACTGCTCATTTATTGGAAATAAGTAACACAACCAGCATATGTATTTGGTAAAAATATTTTCATTATATGATGATGTTGATGTTAATCATAAAGCTGTAGTGACAATTGGCTGATTGAACACTTTCTTTTATTGTTAGAAAACCATTCATGAACATAAAATATACTGCTAAGTTGGTACAATCTCTGCCTTTTTTTAAATAATTTTGTGTTTTTTTTATATCTTAATTATAATGTATGTGATGACAGAAAGGTAAATCACCACATGTTAGCAACACATTAATTGAGATAATAATGCATACATTCCAATATAAAGGTTTGGCTGACTGAAGTTTTAATTTTCAAATTTTAATATTTTTTGGTTGAAGCATTGTGTGAGTGTATGTCTCATATGCATTAATTACAATCCTCTGACGAGGGTTTATTTTGAAATGACATGTTTTAGAGAGACTTATTGTAAGTAGTTATTATTTTTTATGACAGAAAGGCAAAATTTTCAGATTAGAATAAATTCTAGTAAAATCATAGTATACGACATGGCCTTGGTGCAATTTTGAAAATGGCTTGTTTACTGCTCATCATAAACACTGCGTTTACTAATCATCATAATGTTACCAAATCCCATGTGTGTACCATGTACTACGATTAAACCTAAGTTTCTATTGCAAATAAAAGTTAGAATTTTGTCTTATATAATCCTTTTGTTATGTATAAGCATTTATTATGTAATACTAGCTGGATTTGTGCTGATTCTTGTAAACCTATGCAAACCTTCTATTGTATATAGGCAATATGGCATTTGTATGCCTTTCAGAGGACCATATAAAAAAAATACAGTAAAAGCCCGACTATCTGGTATTCAGCTAACGGAAAAGCTGGTATAACTGAAGTATTTAAGAATTTTTTTCAATGAAAATTTACACAAATGAGAGACGTGTAAAGGCATCGTAAAGCATGTATAGGCCTACTGTTCAGAGTTTTGCTTGTAACAACTAAAATGTAAATAATAATTATTCAGTTTTCTTTTCAGAAGATATCACTTATATTCTTCCCACTGTTGTATCCATCATATTCCAAGAATTCATCTTTGGAAATAGACACTGCATATAGGCATCTTTTCTGTCTAGTTGTTTTCAATGAACAAAAGCTATTGATGGACATTGCTATTTAGCTATAATAATGAGAAGCATGACATCACAAACAATGATAAAATTTTTGCCATTCCCTGCTGTAAATCCCTTTTCATTCTTGATAAACTATAGTTTTATTAAAGATAGATGTCATCTGCTGTTTCTGTGTCTTAATCTCACGTTTTGACAAAAATGATTTGAATTTGAGACCTGCCTTTTACATACATCATGCAAGGAATATTTCAAATGTACAGATTTGGGCATCAAGAAAAGTTGTTTTAATAAGCATTATATGAAAATTAATAAACATTAGTGATGCAATGGGAAAAAATATGATTAGCAATTTAAGTGTCTCATTAAATACTTGATCTGTAACACGTATCTTGTAATTACCTAACTAAATAAAGAATAGTCAGTACTTCTGCTAAGGTGATTGGCACAATTTTGATGTAATCTCTGCCATTTTTCATGGTCATTGGTACTTCATAATTCCTTGAAATGTTTTAATTTTATGTGTTCAAAGCTTACAAAAGTACATCAGCTTTTATGTTGGAAATGCATTTTTTCTGCAGTCTTGCATAATTTAAAATGTAGGTTTCTGATAACAAATAAAGTTATTTTTCTATAATTTTAGACAGGAATTTTTTTCATCTATTCATTTAAATACTTTTTAAATGTGAATTACATTTTTTTATATGCTCAACTAACTGGAATATTCTGCTACTCCTGTTCTACTGCTATTATATAAATTTAGTTTTTTTTATCCAACTTTTAATTTGTTTGAAATACTATACAGTGGCTCACGAGAGTGTTCGTCTACTTACAAGTTTCAGGTAGATATTGCTTTATTCATTTTAAAAATTAATATTTTAGAATGAAAATTTTTGAATAATACCTATAAATTTCTTTTAGCAAAACTACATTAATTATTATATTAGGAAAATCAATAATAAAAAAAATAACAGAAAAGTTACCTCACAAAAGTCTTTGTACGCTTTAAAAAATTTGCACATATTAGTAAATATTGTAGTATTTCTGTAAGTTAGTATTTTGTAACATATCCTGCAGTATTTACAACAGCTTTCTATCATCTGGGTATAGAGTTCACTAGTGTTTTTATAATATCTCCTTCAATGTTCCTGCATTCTTCTATCATTATTGTTTTTAGTTCAGTTTTTGTTTTAATGTTATGTTTTCATATTCTAACCTCTAATTCTTTCCAAATGTGTTCTGTTGGGTTTATATCTGGTCACTGAGGTGGTGTTTTCAGAATTTGTGGACAATTTATTATAGACATTGAAAAGCGAACATTGAGGGTGTGTGCTTAGGATCACTATTCTGATAAAAAAATAAAGTTGTTTCCAGATCTCAAATTTTGGGTGGATAATTTTAAATTATCTTTTAAAATATTTAAATAAAGAGCATGGTTCATTGTGTCATCAGTTAAATTATTTAATCCTGATGCTGACATGCACTCTCACACAAGAACACCTTCACCTTCATGTTTTATTGTTCCAACCTAGGTCTTGGGATTAGGCTCCTCATTTTTTTTTCTCCATAGAATTATATGCCTATCAGAACCAAAAATGTTAAATTTGCTTTTGTCTGCAATTCCAATACAGTTCGGGCTTATTTACCATTGATTTTGAGAAGCTAAGCTCTCTATTTTCTGCAATTCCAAAAAATTTTCTTCGAGCAGAGTGCCCATGTAATCCAGTTGATCTGAGAACTCTTTGAACATTTTTAAGTGACACTAAAGTAGAAAACATTTCAGTAAATTCTGTAGAAATCTTTACAGTCCTGAAACGTGCGTTTTTTGCAGATTTTATATCTATAAATCTCAGATCATGTTGAGTCATGCCAAGTCCTCTTTGCCAGACAACCTCTTTATTTTGGATCTGATTTTCTTCTTTAAAGTATTTTATTACATATTGCACCATAGAATGGGATAAATTTACTAATTTAGCGATATCTCGAATCAAATTTCCGTCCTTAGGATAAAAAACGATCAAGTTTGGAATGTTGTTTGTTGTTTTCTTACGACTACGAGCCATTTTTAAATATTAAATAAAATATAATTAAATTAGCAAGCGAAATATAAAGCCAAACAATTTTTTAAACGTCAACAAAAAAATTTTAAAAGAAAGTGGTAGACGATAATTTTATTTATGAAATTTTAGGAAAATGTTTCGGTGTACGATCACTTTTGTGGTGTGTTTATCTAAACCTTCTTACATTTTCAATTTTAGAAAAGGAAAATAAGTCAGTAGTATTAAAAATTAGACAGCTTGGTTTTATTCACAATCACATATAGATGGTATGAAAAAATATTGGGCTTTATATGCGAATTCAGTTTCGGGTTACAGTGCTTTCCCGGCAAATTCGTAAGGTGTGCGAACACTTTTAGTGTGTGTTTTAGATAATTTAAAATTAAACTTAACATTTTTTTTTTTTGCTGTAACTGGTAATTATTTTGCCTGCCCCTGCGTACACTATCATGTATCTCCATAAGTATATATTCCAGTGCTTGGAAGCACTGCTGTACAGCTCTTTCAAGAACAAAGTGTATTAAACATAAACTTCCACTATTGCTGACTTAAAAGACTGAAGATATGTAATGAATTTCTAAAACATTGCACTGACTTAAATAATGTTCTTTTCATTTTATCTAAAGGAATGTGTTCAACAATAGGCTCAACACTTGTGTTATATGATGTTCAAAACATATTATAGCAAGAGGTGATGTAATAAATATATGCTAAAAAATATGCATTTTACCTTTCATTGGCATTTCAAATCTTTAACCCTCTCGCTGCTTAAATTTTTTATTAAAATAGGTTCAAAAATTGCATAATTTTTTTATTTACATATTTCAAATCTACATATATTTTAGAGTTAAAATATACAAAAATTTTTTGTAAAAGAGTTTTTCTTTTTCATTTTAGAATTAGATCATAAAAAGCAGTTGTTGGAAAATTTAAACTGATGAATCATCATATGAAAGAAAAATTTTTAAAATCAATCTTGGTTAAATTATGATTTATATTATAAAATATAATGATAAAATGTATATACTAATGAAAACATATATATATAACATATATACAAAATATTTACAAAACATTTATTAGAAATGAAGTGTAATATGTAAACTTCGAAACAAGGCTCGAGGCTTCCTACCTCGCCATCTCTGCACCAAATACACGTTTCTTTGAGAATTTTTTTTGCCAGTTTTTCTTTTTTTAGGAAAAAAGAACTGCACAATTTCTACAAGTTTCTTTTTTTGATGGAAATGGGGGACATAAATCTATAGCAAAATATCGAGCAGTTAGTCTCATGTGATTGAGAGTTGAACTACAGAGATTTCTTAGCTTTGAAAATAGCATGCAAAATGGTGCAAAAAGTGTTTGTATATTTCGCAGAAATATGGACAACTAATGCCATCTGTTAACCCAGATCTGAATAAATAATTAAACATCAGAGAAAAACCTAAATAAAATCAAGGATGGGAAAAGAGCGGGTTGTGCAGTTAAATAAACGGAAAAAATGCATCGCCACTGAAATCGTGGGTTGTGCAAATTTGCAGCAAGAGGGTTAAAGACATCATGTCATAGTACTGGTACAATAGTGGAAGTTGAGACACAAGTTGATTCAAAGTTTTATTATCTCATGTTAAGTTTCAGGTAAAAGAATATTTCCTAATTTTTTAGGCTTCAAAAGTAATACTGATTTGGCAGCCAGTGATTGGACACTCATATTAAAATGTTATTGAAGTAATTCTTAATGTTTGTACAGTATTTTGAATAGCAAGTGAGAATTCATTCTTAAGTGTAAAGAGTTAAAAACCTATATAAAGTATTTACAGACAATTATTTTATACCAAAATCTGTAACATACTGAATTAAAATTATGTTTTATTCATTATAACAACAGTGCTAGTGTTTATAAACATCATTAGTTAAATACATTCTAAATTATATGTACTGTGAGTTACATGAGTTATTAAAAATAAAATAATAGTAACAGATTAATATGTATGTATATTGCTTTTAAATCATGCAGTGTGTTAAATAATGCATTATTTTAATTTGAAAGATAAAGATTTTATGGCATAACAAATGGCAACATTATTTATATTTTGGCAAGCAGCATGGGATGGCAAATTTGCAAAATCATGTATTATTTGGTGATATAATTAGATGATCCCTGTCGTGTATGATTATTTCTCTGTAATTATTAAAAAAGTAAAACATTTTTGTGCAATATAGTTTTCAGAGTTAAATGAAACTTTGTAGAGGGCTTATGCATTACATTTGTCAAATTTGTTTTTATTTTGTAAGCCTGTTGTTCTTGTTGTTTGTTTCTTTATTTATTCTATGAATAACACATGTTTTGGACGTCATAATCATACTTTGACTCTTTGTATTTTCTCTTTTTCTTCTTGAATGTTCTTTGTCTTTGAATGTTTGACAAACAATCTTGTTTGTCTTTTTCTTCTTCAATTTCATCTGTTTTTGTTAAAATTTCAGCCAAACTCATTGTAGATACCCTAAAATTTAAATAGGTTCTGAGAAGTGCTTTTTCACAATAAATCTATTGTTGGGTATCAAATTGTTTAAAACTAAGATAACAACAAGTCTCAATGTTTTAGTTAAAAGAGGGAAGATACAAGAAGATTTTGATTGTGTAACATATTTTAGATTGGCTGACTAACAGTAAGTAAGATATGTTTAAGAGAATTTAATTCTAAAATATATGGAAAAATTAGTTGGGAAGAATCATACCTCAGCCTTAGAACCCATCAGAAGATGAATTAATGTGTATGACATAGAAAATAATATGTTATAGCTTCTGAGATGAATTGTTTTGCATAATTAAATTTGCTCATTATAGGTAATTTCTGTTATATTTTTGATCTTAAAATTTTTTTTAAAGTCTTTTATTTAAAAAAAAAAATTTTAAATATTTTTTTCACGTACAACTTTTTTCCTTTTATGTTTTTGTAAAAAGTAAAACATTTAATTAAAATTTGATAGTTTTTGTTTTTACAATATAAAGTGTTAGAATTTTTTCTAACTCACCACTAGTTAAGTGTAAATAATTATGAACATCTGATAACTATGTAACTAAAATGTTTTCATCTGATACCTACACATGGTGCTTTTAATGTATTTTGATATTTTGAGGTAGGTAGGTGCTTAATTTACTTGCTGCTGTGCAGTTAACTGCCAGAGTATTTCACTGGCATTTTTGTAGATTAAACATATATTGCCATTTATAGTATGAAATATAATCAGATAAAAAATAAAAACAACTTTTTTTTCCCCCCCCCCCCCCCAAAATGCAAATAGAAAATAAAAATATGTTATAAAATGAAAAAAATTTAGTAACATAAAATAATGTGGTAATGTAAATAAATTTAGTAATGTAAAATACAATGATAAAAGTGAAGCAACAACCTGTGATAGTCATAGATTTTTAGCATAAAAACTCTATCGATTTCGAGGGTGAACGAAGTACCTCTTCATGAGGAGCAAAGAAATCTGCAACTGAAAAACTAGGTTATGAACATATTTATACCCTAAGGAAGTCAAGAGAGACAAGAGAGTAGCGCCATCTGTTATTAGAAATAATACTGAAAATTGGAAAATTAGGATAATAGAGATTTAAAAGTATTAGGTAGCATAAGATTAAAATCATTAACTAAACACAGTAAATTTTTGTGAATGTGAAAAGCTTCAAGAAAATCTAATTATCCAGTGGAAGAAGCTTTCTGGAGAACTTTTGCAGATCCAAAGTCAAAATTGTGATTAAATTTCCAACTGTGATTAGCAATTGAAGACTTGTAAATTTCACTTTTTCGGACATAAGATTCATGTTCCTTAATGTGAAACCTTAATGCTCTTTTGGTTTGGCTGATATGTCTTGAACCACACTGACAAGATATGCTATAAATTTCCCAAGAATTGAAGTCAGAAATAGTATCTTTAAGAACTGAACCATGGATTTTATTGATAGGCAAGTAAATGACTTGAAAATTGAACTTCTGCAGAATTCAGTTAATTATAGAATCATTATTATTTCTAATAACAGATGGCCTTACTCTCTCAACTTTTTTAGGGTATAAATATGTTCATAACTTGGTTTTTCAGTTGCAGATTTTTTTGCTCCTGATGAAGAGGGACTTTCTTTGCCCTTGAAATCGATAGAGTTTCTATGCTAAAAATCTACACCTATCACAGGTTGTTTCTCCAATTTTATGATTTATTTCAGGCATGTTTCTCTTCTGTCTTTAAAATACAGTGGTTTATTGCTATATATGTGGGTACTGTGTCTTTTAACATTCACACTTGTGCAACTTTATTGTAAACATTTCATTTGTCTTGTATTTTACACTGTAAAATGCAATTGTTTATTGCTGTGTGGTGAGGTTGTTTACTTCAGAATTTACACTTTAGTAATTTCATTGTGAATATTCCATTTTGTCTTGTATTTTACGTTGTGAAATATTATTGTTTACTCTTGTGTGGTGATGGCAATAGTTTCAACATTCACATCTTTGCAATTTCATTGCAAATATTACATATGTCTTGTATTTAGATTGTAAAAGGCAATTGTTTATTGCTGTGTGATGCTGATGTTTGCTTCAAGATTCACTATTTTTCAGTTTTATTGTATATATTCCATTTAACTTATATTTTAGATTGCAGGTATGATGTTTGCTAAGTAGTGATGATGTGCCTTCAGAATTCAGGCTTTTACAGTCTTGTTGTATGCATTACATTTGGTTTTGTATTTTATACTGTAAATTGAAATTGTTTATTACTATATAATAATGGTGCTTTTGCAATTTCATTATTCCATTATGTCTTGTATTTTACATTGTAAAACCCCAAAAATTGAAGTATGTGTATTTTACATTGTAAAACCCCAAAACATGAAATATGTGTATTTTACATTGCAAAATGCAGTTGTTTGTTGTTATTTGCTAATGGTGTTTCTTTCAGCATTCATGCTTTTGCAGTTTTGTTATAAATATTCCATCTTGTATTTTAGTAGTTTTGTGGAAATAGTCCTTGTTTTCTTGTATTTTATGTTATAAAATACTATTGTTTATTACTGTGTGTTGATTTCAGTATTCATACTTTTGCAGTTTCATTGTAAATATTACATTTTAATTTGTATTTTATGTTTAAAAATTTTCTATTTTGTCATATATTTTTCTTATTTATATTTACAGTTTTACTGTTTTCATTTTCATGCTTGTATGTTTATATAATTGCCAGATTGCCTTTGGGGAAGGAAAGCTGTCATTATCAAATATTCCCTTTTAATTTAAATAAGCAAATTTAAATCTTTATTAGCTACTTTATATTACTCCAGCTTATGTGTGTTTGAAATCCAGTTATATATAAAACTTTGTTTTTATTTTATATTTTTGGACATTCTTTTTTGTTTTTCTTATTTATATTTAGGTTCTCAAGATGTGGCCATGGAGTTGAAGATATTAGAAGATTTTAACGTGACACACATTTTAAATGTTGGCTATAAAATTCCTAATTATTTTGAGTCCAAATTCATTTACAAAAATGTGGAAATATTAGATGATCCATCAACAGATATTAGAAAGTTTTTCGATGGTTGTTTTGAATTTATTGATGATGGGCGGCAGGAAGGCTGCACATTGGTTCATTGCAATGCAGGTGTCTCACGTGCTCCAACTATTGTCATTGCATACTTGATGAGAAAATATCACATGAAACTCAAGGAATCATATGCTCTTGTTAAAAGTGTGAGATCAAACATAAGACCAAATGATGGCTTTATGAAAGTTTTAGAAGAATATGATAAGGAACTCTTTGATGGAGCTGGGAAGACAGGGTGAGTTTACAGCTGATTTAATCCTCAGACAAAGCCTTCAGTTTAATTTTTAGAAGTACAGTTACAATACAAATAATGTATCAAGTTCAGAACTTTAGCAATGCAACTAACATGCTGGAGCAAAACTTATTATTTGGCCATAACAATTTTGTGAATATGATTTAATGTATTGTGAGAATACAAAACTTTAAACAAAATTTTGCATAGAGTGATTCTGTGAATGGATTTAGTAACGGGAAACACACTAACAGATAAACTACAGATAATGCATTTTGTGTTAACTTATGTTTGGAAATTTGCTGTGTTGTTGCTGCATGAAAGCTCTTAGGGTTTGAATGTTCATCTAACATCATTAAAGAGAATATGAAGATTGATTTCTTCATGGTTATTATGCTGTAAAATTCCACAAATGTATTTAATGCTATAGCAACTAATAATATTAATAAGACAGAAGGAAACCTTCTGCTTTATTACTTTCCACAGTCCTTGACAGAACTGAACTTTTTCACAACTGACTGATCTTTGGCTTCCTCAGTCCATTCAAAAAATTTAGTAGAAAGTGTAATAAGAGAATTGTTTAGAAAGAACACATTGGATTGAGTTCAACAGTTCAGATTATTTGATAATGAAAACTGTTGATATTTTTGCTGCCTTCAGTAGATTTTTGCTTAATATTCAGCGATAGTGATCATTCCTGTGAAGCAATAGTTGTACTTTTCTGGTTGCTTCCAAATGATCATAGCTTAGTCAGATAGCATTCATACTGCATATATGTGTGCTGAATTAATGTGCGATACCACTGTTTTCTGGACTACCAAACTGTCACTCTATTTTTAATTGTTCGTTTTTGAATAGCAATCTAAAATATTGTATTAATAAAAATAAATATTTTTGTAATTTCTCTGATGAAAACTTATTTACAGTAAGTTTTCTTGTTTCATCGTTCTGTTTTTGTAAGATAATTATATTTTGGGAAAGGTGGCATAGTTCAAAGAAGCAAAGTTCGGGTAATAACATATATAGTAAATTTCTTTGATTGCTAACTCTACCACAGTTGCCATTTTCATCACATCTTATGGCAGCTCATCTGGTTTTTAATTGTTCTTTTTTACTGATGAAAATGTTTCTCCAAAATAAATGAATTCACTGAATTAATGAAATTTAAATTCTACAAATTCAATCCTTCCCCGTAGAGATTTTCTAATTTTTTTTTTTTTACTAAATATTATTTCATTTGAATTCTGTTCAACCAGTGTTTAGTTAATATATGTATTTAATTTTGTTTAACACAAGTGACTGATATATTTCTAAGTTTATCCATACAATAACATATGCGTTAATTATTAATTTTATTTTCATCATTGTAATGTCACTTAGTCTTCCTCTTTCCTCATCAAAAGGTTCTTCATATTTTTAATATTCATTATATTGTAATATTTATTACACATACAAAATCTACTACATGCTTGATCACTAAAACTAAACTATTAATATCTGAAATATGGACATTAATTATTATAGGGTTATTTCGTTTTCACTGACGTCTCCCATGAGCCTTTCTCTTTTCTGACTTCTCCCTCGGTCTCCCTCTAAAAAAACTCAACTTTCGGCGCCTCTCAGACTGAGAGCTAGCGCCCTCTATCGTCGCGTTAGTTAAAGTCACCCGTACATCACACCCCTATCCAAGCTAGAAATATGATGAAAGCCTATTAAAAATGTGACAAAAAATTGTGGCGTCACATAAAAGAATTACTTACCTATTGATAATCAACAAACAATAATGAAGTTACATACTAAAATACATATACAGATTACTTGCACATTTACAATGAGACTTCCAAAGCTGTAGCATATAAATGATTAATAATTACTAATCTAGAGAATTCTCGAATAGAGTCTGTATGGGTGTCATATAGCAGCTACAAAAGAAAACAAAATGAATCCTAAGCGTTTATAAATGTCTGTAAAGAGTTCTTTACTTTCTAGTCACTCGATGGTCTCCAGTCTGGATAACGTAATGGCATTGTTCAACTTAGCACCTGGGCAATGCGAAATCGTAAGTAGTTCTGCTTTCATGTGTTCCATTCAACAAGAGTCATTTACGTTAACTGCAGACAATACAATGTAGAAATATTGAAAAATACAGTGTTTTACAATATTTAGTTCCCTTAATTAACTGAAATATAATTTTTCATATTCTAATGCTTTCCTTTAAGAGAAGGATGTAATATGTTTACAATTGTTTTGACATTCCTACAAAATCTGAGCTTAAAATAAACATTTGCTATAACAAAATATTTAATTCGAAGTTATATACCCGGCATTTCCGATGCGTTTTTATATCTATTTATAAAAGGGATGATTTTGCTTTAGTTTACATTTTTTTTCCATTACTGAAATCATGCAGCAGAGGCGTCAACCGAAGTATCTTGTTACCTTGGTGATGTCACTATCAGCAAACAATGGCATTATTTTTCCGTTTCTTGTCCATCCTGTAACGTATTAAAGAACTTTAGGATTTCTTTATTCGCAACGTGAAATATTTGCACTTTATAATGTTTGCGTAATAATTTCATCCGGTTTTAATTATAAGGATCCAATTTTCGCTATTACTTTACCACCAGTCTTTTTCTCTGTCGTTTCTTTTGTTGATGTGCTTTGTTTCTTTGTGGACTAACTTTCGCGAGGGGCGTCAATTTTCCACATATGTAAGTCTTCGGGTGAATATTTATTTTTATTTGTGTTGTTTCTCATATGAGTCCTAATATATTTCGAGCTGTTGAAGACTGGGGTGACTTAGCTGTATTTTCGTTAGCATTAAAAACAGTTTCATTTAACGGTTTGCCTAATAAAATGTAGGTCAAATTCTTTACCCAAATTCATAGTTAACCAGTTTTCTCCTGTTTTAATGTTGATGTAAATTGCTGTTTCTCTATCTAATGTTTGGAAAATTTTGTCGGAAATCATTAGCTGACGTAATTTATCAAAGTTCGCGTAATTGACATTAATATTGGAAATTTGCAAATAGACTAGATGCGAACTGAACATGTGAGTCTTTAGGAACGCGTCGTTCTGTTCCAAAATTCATTAACATTCATCAGCAGTTGGTTGATATTCTTTTAATAATTTTTAATACTGATTTTTTAATGGTTTCATAACATTTTAGTTCTTCATCTTTTATTATGAAATAATATATTAGTTGCTTTATCACCTAAAATGTGAATAAAAATTTCGGATTTGATCTCCTGTGGTACATTTTTGGTTATGAATGCTCTTTGTATTGTTTGAAAAAGCAAATTGAAGTTTTCTGATCTTCCAGGAACTGTGATGGTTAAAGTTTTACACTTTTTATCAGATTTGCCAAATAATTTCCAAATCTGTAATGATATCTTTATCCACGCGAGATTCATCTTTAACTGCGTTCTGAATTCAAATTTTTCCAATTTGAATTCTTTTTCTGGCTGCGCTAATTTTAATTTCTCAAAGTCAACTTTTTGAGCTTCTAAAGGCTAATTGTGTATTAGCTTTCATTTCTTTTTCTTCTCTGATTTTTCTTTCCTCGGCTGTTGAGTTCATACTTTTATTTTCCTTTTCCAGTAAATACTCAAGGTAAATTCAAATTAAAAGGCTCCTAACTGTTTTTCCTTGAAGTTCCTCCGCAGTCATTCAATCATCTCTGTTCTTTTATTAGTGCGCATAATGTTATTCAGTCTTCTCGCCTAATCAAAGAAGTTATCCCCGCGTCTTCACATTTGTTAACGTTTATTGCATGTACAGAAATTATACACTAGATCACTCAAACTACCCTACTAATAACTGAAATATGTACATTAATTATTACAGAGTAAACTACAAACTGAAATTAGCCAAAGGAAAAAAATGTATATTTAATTAAATATCAGTATATTTTATATCCAAATCGCGTTATAATAGTTCAGTAACTTGAATTACGTATTATAAAGTGAATTTAAATCGGTGGAATTTTTAATTCCATAATAATTACTTAATTAATAATTAATCGATTTTTAATTTTCACGCTACGTATGAACTTTTTGCAAATAAATAACTAATCATATTTTAAGAATGGTTTAATCGGGATTTATGGAATAAAAAGCTGCTATTTTCTTTAATATATATATATAAAAAGGAAATGTCAATATTAAGTAAAATGTTCTTGGGAGAAAAAGGAATAAATGATTTCTTTTAGATCGTATCTCTGAGTTTTATTTACATTTTTCTTTTTCTAATTTTTACATTAAATTGGGATTGTGTTGACATAAATAACTAACCAAATCTTACTTGTGGAATTATTTAATCAGGAATCATTGAATAAAATTTGTTATTTTTTAAAATTGTATTTATATGCAAATAAGTAAATAGTCACTAATAGGGAAAGTAATTTTCGGGAGAAAAAGGGATAAATGATAGAACATATTTTTTTAGGTCATGTCTGAGTTTTGGTTACATTTTCCATTATACTTTAGGAATGATTTGATTAGGATTTATTGAATAAAAAAATATTATTTTTTATTAATTTTAGATATATTCAAAGATACTATCAGTATTGGTCAAAAGCGTTTTGAGGGAACAAAAAGAATAAATGGTAGTTTTTTTTTGAAAAAATGAATAATTCTTTTGTAAAAACACGTGAAAATATATGTAACATAAAAAATATATATCCACCAACGAAATTGTTGCTTTTTAGACACTTAAACAAAAGGAAAATTAAGTAAATAACTAAATGGATTTTTGACAAAAGTTTCATCAGCAACAAAATTTTTGTCTAAATCGCTACACTAAATCCATCATTAAGTTCCATTTAATTAAGATATGTATTGTTGGATTAACAACATTAATAGCAACTAACAACAGGAAATGCTAGAACTGAAATTTTGAATTAATTTAAAAACTTTCTAAAAATTTGTTTTAATTTTTTTGTAACAATTGCTATTGTGTTTTTAGACCAAAAGGGCTTTGCCCCTGAAGGACTATTGTTATCGTTTCTCAATTTTACGTCGGAAACATTAAAAGTGTGAATCACTTTTTAAACTGTTGCCACCAAATCTTGCAGCGCTGTATTAAAGAAATTAAACAATGAAGAATCTGCATTTTAAATATATGTATATTACTCCAAATGTTATGAAACAACTAGAGCCATCCATTTTTGAATAACGTACGTTTGCACCCGAATATGCGCATCTGGAAGCTCAAATTTGGAATTTCTTTTATTATCTATTCATATTTTGTAAAACTTTTAACGAATTATTGATGAATAAACTCAAACGATTTAAAAGCGAGCAATGGCAACACTCTAGAAGGAAAAAAAAAAAAAAAAAAACCCACCTTTTTATCTAAAGCGCGCAAAACTGTGTATCGAAATTCTAAAGACATACTCATTTTCCGATATTGCTGTTGAACTGAATTTTATGGTTTAAGTGCGAAGAACATGATATTTTAATAAATAAAGGTAACACACAAAACGTTAAAAAACGCCCCTTTGTACATAATTTGACATCTGAAGCCTTTCAGATATTTAGTTTTTAGTCCAAAGGGATTTAGTCCCGAAGGACTATTACTTTCGTTTTGCGATTTTGCGTCGATTCACTCTGAATGCCCGTTTCACTTTTCAAATTGTTGCCACTAAATGTTATCACTCTGCATTAAATTTTAAAAAATGAAAAATCTGCATAAATGTATGCATGTTTCTCGCATTGTGATAAAACCTAGAG
>KK117525.1:22229-95261 GCA_000611955.2 Stegodyphus mimosarum
TTCTGTAAAGTATTTTTAAGAAGTAATTTCTGTTCGCTGTCGATGTAAACAATTTTGCATTTGTTTCGTGGAATGTTAAGCAAACCATGTACAAGGTCGTTTGAAGCTCAGCATCCGGAAACTGCAGATCAATAAAATTTTCACACATAAACTCAGTATTTTAAAATAAAACGCAAATTTTCATTTACATCATTACTTAATTGTTACTTTTGAGAAATACTTTACATAAAACGAAAAATTTGCTGATCGTGAGTACTGTAACAAGATAGCCGTGCAGAAAATGTTAAGAAACTTCTATATTATTAGTTTCTTCGGTATAAATTAGTTTCTTTGATCAAAATATATTATAAATATAGTGTATTTTTGTTAAAAAGTTTTTTTAAAATATATTCATATTGAAAAAAATTACACTTAAATTTGCACTACTGAATTTTCTGAAAATCGAAATTTTTTCCCTCACATCCAAAAATGAGCGCAGATTACAGGCATTCGTGGACAGCTCTAGTAGTCGTAACTAAAAATGCTAGCAGAAAAGCATATCTACTGAAATTTTAATTCAGTGCTTGGCATTTGAACTCTTTAAATGTTTGTTGAATTTCAACCCTTAGTTGGTATGTGTGATATGTGAAACTAACTTGTATGCAAACCTTGGCAAGGGGCGTAAAAAACTTGTCAAATGCCAAATATCAGCAGAGTCCTCCTGAGTGTGAGCCGGTTCTATATTCAGGCTAATAGTAGAAGAGAAAATGAGTCAAGTTTAAAGTCATTTTACGATTATTAAAATAATATTGAGATAGTGTTTAATTATTGAGGTAGTGTTTTTTTCATTGATACATAACTAGCAAATATTTTCTAGAGAGTTTACATTATTATTTAACAGACCTCCTCACTACTATTTTCTTACTAAGATGTTAAAAACAAATTTTTTAGCAGGTTATGCTACTAAAATATATTACAGTTTTGATCGTACAGTGGAACTTCATTTCATGACTTGGTTTAACCTTAGTATAAGGTGTTTCAGTAGTTTCATGTTGAATTCATATTTTGTTTTCATATATTGGTCTTCTAGAAACTTCTTCACTTTTTAACTCTTCAAATGGCCTTGGTTTTTCCTAGAGACGCAATATCATAGATAACAAAAAATTTATCAATTCTGCAAAGCCTTCAAAATCTTGTCTGCTACGCAATCTTTCCATAATTATCTTTAAGCCACATTCGTAGTTCAGTAAATCAATTGCTGCCGGATTTTTGTTATTAAAGCTAAACAATGAAAACTATTAAAATTGCACTACTAAAATTCTTTAAATTTAAATTCTGTAGCAAGTTATCTCAAAACTCCTTTGAAAATCAATAATTCCCAATTTGAATATTCGTAATTCGAGATGTCATTCATGACGGTTCTTGTTCAGATAATTTATTCGTGATTAGAGGGGTTCGTAATCCAAAGTTTCACTGTATATATTTTCTGCTTTGAGACTAGATAAATATCTCTTTCCATGATGCTTTGACAAACAAACTATAAATTTAATATTTACTCTACTTAATTATGTAAAGTATTTTTAGGAAGGTTTTATTAAACACAAAGCTTTGTAAATACAGATTAATACAGATTTTTTAACACTTTGCTATGTATGTTTTTAGCTAGCCATATATGCTGGGAATATCTCCACGAGATAATTGTTTCAGTTTCTGAAGCTAGAAGTTACAAATGTTTAGCCCAAAGGGGCAATTTGCCCAGGAGGGCTATTAATTTCGTTTTGGCATTTTGCGTTGATTCACGAATGGCGAATCACTTTTTAAATTGTTGCCACCAAATATTATAGCACTGTATTATATTTAAAGAAATTAATTAATGAAGAATCTGCGTAAATGTATGTATGTTTCTCGCATTGTGATAAAACAACAGTACATAGAGCCTTCAGATTTTGAATAACGTACGTCTTCACCCGAATATGAGCATCTGGAAGCCCAAATTTGGAATTTATTTTATTATCAATTTCATATTTTGTAACACTTCACCGAATTTTTGATTAAGAAAGTCAACGATTTCAAAGCGAGCAATGGAAACACTCTAAGGAGGAGGGATCTCCAGCGCGCGAGACTGTGTATCGGAAATTCTAAAGATATGTTCATTTTAAAATTATTTTGCGATATTGCTGTTGAATTGAATTTTGTGGCTTAAGTGCGAAGAACATGATATTTAATAAATAAAGGTAAGACACAAATGTAAAAAAAAAGCCTCTTTGGGCGTAATATAAAATCTGAAAGCTTTCAGATTTTTTTTCTATTAATTATGTCGTTATGAGAAATAAAGAGCATATTTATTTCTAAAATAAGCAGGAAGTAAACATTAAAAAAAAGTGAAATAATTAATTGCGAATCTTTCAGATAAGAACGGGCAAAACAGTGTTAAAATTATGCTGTTGCAAAGTAGTGAAAGTTCTAAAACATAATAAAAAGTTCATTTGTTTGAAATTTACATATTTTTTACTTTGTGGAATTTTGTAAATGTATACATATTTGTGTATAAGCTATGATGAGAATTCTACTGAAAATTTCTATATAATCAGGTTTAAACTTAGTCATGCAAGAACTTTTGTTTTTATTCCTACATTGGAACCCTAATTATATATGAACAGTACATTTATTTCTATGTAATATTAGGTTTGTAATGTGGAATTGAGTCATGCATCCATTCATGATTACATTTCGAGCTGTGATTTCGCGGTTTTAAAATGAGTGATTATGAAAGTTGATTTCTTACTTTGATCACGTTTCGGCACACCTCAGCGTAAGAACATGTTATGAAGGAGTTATTATTTTTTCTGAACATGAATTACTTCTTGTATTTTATGCTAGGGATTCAGTTAACAAGGACGGAGTGAAACTGTGATTAAAATTTTGTCACATCGTGATTTTATAAAATTATGACGGGAAAATACAAAAGTAAACTCTATTGCACTCTAAAGAATTACCGAGTATGTATGAACATATTACCAATAATAACAATTTAATGATAATATAAAGGTTTAAATTATTAATCTAATATCTACAATATTCTTTTGCCACAGTTAATATTGCTTTCTTGGACTTTTATTTCTGTGAACACATTTTTTTTTTAATAGACTGACTTCCAAAAACAAGTGACGCCAAACTCAACAAAAATGGAAAAGTAAAGCTTTCCTTAGCGCCAAATTGCACGTGAAGGTAGCAACTATGTTTATGCATTAAAGAAAACAAGCATTATGTCCAAAATTGAAAATAATATTTAATTTTCGTGAATTCTACGATGATGTCACATTTGGGCCATTAACAAATTGGTGTTTAAAGCTAAAAGCAAACACAAAATTTACGTTAACAAAGTGCTTGTAAGGCACGAACTACCCATATAGCAGGCAGGCCTATGGTCGACTAATGGCTTGTTTAGACTAGCCCATCTTATTAACAAACAAGGCTGACCAGCAGCCCCGCCATCTCCCATTTTCTAAAAACGTAACCACCTCTGAAAAAACAAACTTTATGTTCCGAGTAACTAAAAACGTAATAACCAAAACAAGGGAAATCATAAATTACAGCCTACATGTAGTTCATTATAAATCATTTGGGCAACAGACGGCCCAATAAGAAAGAAGAAAGCTTTACATAATTAACTAAACATAATTGTGATGCTAGTAACTAAAATAATAGTAGAAAAAAAAACATTTAGGACAAGGTAACATAAAACGACATTATCCAGTTGGCTGTTGAAATTCAGATATCCTATTTCAGCAGTTCCTATAACTGTCAGGCTTTTATTCGCTTAATTTTTCGTGCCAGGACTCTTGCCTCTTTTCGGTAGTAATTCAAATCTTTAAAATCGTTTGATGCTTCCTTGAGATTTCCTGTTAGTAAACTATCCTCCACGAGTCGTGGACTTCCAAGCACGCCACATAATAAGCAGTTTGCATATTCTTCCATCTGGGATCTGTATAAATACATAGGGAATCTTCCGTGGCCTGAAATAATTTGACAAAAATCGATATCTGAAATTGACTTCATTTGCGTCGAAATATTCAAGTTCTCCAAATAATCATTTCTGTAATTCAATTTGTTCCATTCTTCACTCCATTCATTATAAATATTTCGATTTATTTTTCTTATAGCCTTTTGTCTAGATCCTCTATAATCAATTTTTTTTATGTTCCCTTCTGTGGCTACATTAATAATGTAATGTAATAAACGTGTGTGCTGCCAGCCGTATGTGACCACCTTGGACTTTCGAACAAACTGTACAGCAATCAACTTCACATTTGTATGGTTGTTGTGTTATGTATAATATTTTTACCGAAAGGAACTTTATGAAAATTATTTATTTTGTAATCACGGAAATGTTCAATCTATGTTCCTGTTAATAGCAAACATTCTGGATTAATCTAGATAGTTTATGATTAATACCAGTTTTAAATACAGGAGATCAAGAAATGGAAAAATTTATTTTACCATTTCTAACGTTTGTTTTACAATTTTCACGATACTGCTTCTAATTTTCTGTTTACTAATTTTTAATAAAAGTCATGTCTTTGACTCATGTATCATTTTTATTCAGAAACTTCACAGAACTTTAATTGAGACGGAGCCTAGACAGAGTCCAACGCTGACGCTTCTCATTTTTTGAGATAAATTGTAATTTCAGTCGGTGCTCACCCGAGCCGTATATAAGAGGGATGTGGCACTTCCTTTATGCAACCGAATTACTATTTCAGCAGCAGTTGCTTAGAACCTTATGTTTGTTGTCTGCTTATGGATCATTTCTCGGATCCGGGAAAAATTAAATTTCTTCCGCTGTCATATTCTGTTCGATAGTTTAGCAGGAGAATCATGGTTATAAAATGTTGACATTCTTCACTCTTTGGTTTCATATCTACACATTTAATGGAGAAAATATCGGTTGTGGGAGTCATTTAATAGAAGTCATTTGTAAAGTCATTTATTGAAAGAAAAGTTTACTCCGTTAAAATTTCCTTCTCTGTTGTCATTAAACACTTTAACCGTTTTAACTATTTTCTTTTATCCGTCAAAGTCTGTTGTAAAAATAATGATCTTTGTTTTTATGATCCGATGAAATAATTACATTATACTCACTTCCAGTGTTTATATTCTCTGGGAGTACAGCTGAGCTAATTCTTAGCTTTTAGATATTTTGTATTTAAAAAATTTTTTTAAATGAAGCTTCCGAATACACTTCTCACATCTCACGTATTCTAAAATATGGTTTTGGCAACAATTTTTCATTCTTATTGTTGTTGATAGATTTTTGATGAAATCGCGTCATTTTGAATAGTTTCATTCTTTTAGAAATGTGGGTTTGGCAACGTTTTTCATCGTATTTCTTAATGTCACTTTTTTTAAGAAATTGAAAAAATTGTTTCTTTTTGCAAAGATAAATTGTTTCATTAATTTATTAGGATAATTAATATTTATATTAAGGGATATTGCTTATTTCATTGTAATTTTTTGTATTATGTTTTAATTACATATAATTTTAATTGTAAAAAAGTTTTGCATGATTTGTTTTTAGGAAATAAAGCTCTTAATCTGTTTATACCACTTGAGTTCTTAAGATTTTGTAAAGGGAAGTTGGTTAATTTATTTATAAGGATAAGTAATATTTGCATTAAGGGATACTGCTTATTTCATTGTCATTTTTTATATATATAAATGGTGGTTAAGAAGGAAGATTATAAATTATGTTTTAATAAATGTTTAATGCACATCTCATGCAATCAGTTTGTTAAAAATTCAAGATGTATATGTTTTTCTGGTAATACATCAGGGCCGTTTGCAAGGGAGGGTTTTATTCTTAACAAAGAAAAAATAGTTGGAGGAACTTACGAGGCCATCGGTCCCAGGTGTGTCTTTTAAGCATTTTTCCGGTACGTTTAAAAGCCAGACGAAGGCTGGCCGCATAGCGGCTATTGTTTATATAAACTTAATTGTAAAAGGTAGTTTAGTAGTATAATTAAATTACATAATGTTGTTATGGATAAAAACAATTCGCAAATACTCCTAGCGTCATCTGCTGCATTTCTTTTCTTTTTCATGCTTTGTATAGACAGTTTCGTTTTATTCTGGTGGCTTATGATGGTAATTTTCTTAATCATTCTGCAATGCAAAATCTTAACTTCGTTTTAAAATTCAGTAGTAGTTGATTCTGTTTCTGTCCATTTGTTTAAATGAGTGGTTATTTACGCGTTGAATTCTCATCTTCAAAAAAAAAAAAAAAAAAAAAAAAAAAAAAAAAAAAAAAAAAAAAGAAATGCAAAAACGAAGTTATCTTTCTCTTCATAAATGAAAGTGGAAGGAATTTAATTTGAGTTAGAAGAAACACTGCATGTTCGAAGACACTTTTGACCGGCTATCAGCAGCAGTGCTTTTAATTTTCGAGCAGTTTTGTTTGTTTTGTTTTTTGCATATTACCAAATGGACAGACCTCGTTTAGCAATTTAACCCAAAATCCTGCGATTTAAGGTTCAAATTTTTGGCTCTGATTTCAGAGAAAAAATATTTCGCGCATTTTTACTTAAATTCGGTGCTTATTTTCAGTTAATTTCACTTATTTTCACAATAAATTCTTATTTATACTTATTTTCTTTGTTAATATTATTTAATTAGCTGTTTTCTTTACGAACTTTATTAATTATTTTATCTTTACTTATTTTAACTTAAATAAATTCTTAAATACTTTGCCTATTTCCACTTAATTTTATTTCTTTAAAGTCATGTGTTATCACTTAATTAGCATTTTATTTATTTTTACTTATTTAACATTACTCATTTTAACTTAATTAGCACTTTTATTTATTTTCATTTAAATTGTTATGAAATGTTAGTTAATTTAATTAACTGAAGTATTTAAATACGAGAAATAATCACGCAATTTAATAACTGAAATTAGAAAATAATGTGAGAAACACCTGAAATTCGCAAATTTATTTGAAAATCGCAGAAAATTTTGTTATTCGAGAAAACCTCAGAAAATTTCGTAAAATCTGCAAACTTATTACCAGTAATTTGTGCCGCGATTAAACTATTATCTTAGATAAGATTAAAATAGGTAATTTAAACACTATTTTAATGGGTCTGTTTTCCTATATTTTTTAGCAATTAAAAATACTTTTGATTTCTTTTTAAATAATTAAGTTCTTGACAATAGTTACTTTATTTTAAGGCTAGATATATATTAACACTTTAAATATGAAAATTTTGAGAAGTAGTTGGTATTAGCTTTTATTTTGTTGGGAATGCTGAATTCTTGACACATTTCGAATTAGTATTACATAATACTAATAGAGGGCAGCACTAGATTTTATTTATTGCATTGCTTCTCCCAAATTTTACTTACATTCGTGGCAATAATCACTTTACATTACGCTAGGTGTAATAATTTTTAACTATGGAAATTTATTCATGAAATTTGATATAAGCGTTTATTCTGTCTGAAATGTTCATTTATTTAAGCATTTTGAATTAGGAATACAACCTACCGATAGAGGGAAGCACCACATGTGTTTTATTCTGTTGCTTCTTCCAAATTTGTCAGAATTGCGACGTAAATAAGCACACTTTATGGGAATCCAAAGAGAATCTGTGAAGCCTGGTAAAGACTGAAGTGAGGGCTTGTAAGTATCATATAAAAAATAAGAAAATCTAATTTATGAGTAAAAAATGAGTATTAAAAAGCAACACATATTTGGTTAAAATTAAAATTATTGCTGTATTAACGAACGATATAAAAATAAATAAGTAAGTAAAAACTGATAGTCAGAAGCCGATAACTGGGTATATTTAACTTTAGGAGCAAATTTTATGAGGAAATAATGTTGAGAAAATAAATATTAGAAAGATTTCAGATTTTAAATTACGTCCAAAGGCGCGTTTTTTTAACGTTTCGTGTGGTACCTTTTTTTATTAAATATCGTGTACTACGTACTCAAACCATAAAATTCAGTTCAAAATCAATATCGCAAAATCATTTTAAAATGAACATATCTTTAGAATTTCCGTAAGTCTCGTGCGCTAGAGATAGAAATGTTTTTTTTTTTCCCATACAGTGTTGCCATTGCTCGCTTTGAAATCATTTAGTTTGTTAATCAGAAATTCGTTGAAATGTTACAAAACATAAAATCGATAATAAAGCAAATTTCAAATTCAAAATTAGGGCTTCCAGATGCCCATATTCGCAGTAGGATTATGTTATTCAAAATTCGATGACTCTAGGTTTTATCACAATGCGAGAAACATGCATACATTTATGCAGATTTTTCATTTTTTTAAAATTTAATGCAGAGCGATAACATTTAGTGGCAACAATTTGAAAAGTGAAACGGGCATTCAGAGTGAATCGACGCAAAATCGCAAAACGAAAGTAATAGTCCTTCGGGACTATTGTTTTGACCTCATAAGAGCCCTTTTTTTTTGTTATTTCTTCATAAGACCCCTTTGCCACAAATTACCCTGGTAATTTGTGTCAGCATTCGCCTCCTATCTCCAGCGCTGCAGGATCCACATTAATTGGGAAAAAGTAATTTTGGAGATTTAAGGAAGAAATATAGTTAAGGGGAAGGGACGACAATCTTGCAATGAAAAATGTAATGATGACGTTATAATGAAAGCATATAAGAGTCAAATCCTGATTAATCTGGGAAGGTTTAACCATTCTAGGATATTCCGCTTAATCGTTATTTGTTATTCTGATTCTGTATAAAAGTATTTGTAAAAAAAAAGGTTAATCTGTATACAAAAATTTTAAGTTTATTTGTTTTTAGAAAAATAAAATCACTATCTCAAACCATCAGCGTAAAAGAAAACTCTCTTCGGAAGGGGGGCGGGGAAGAATTTGTGGAATAAAAGCAATGATAGCAGACGCTGTCGTTGTATTGGGAAGTTATTTTTATGCACAGCAATACGTAATTTAATTGTAAACAATGGAACTATGTAAATAGTATGGGACAAAAAACAAAAAATTTAATTAGTCTTTCTTACTGGAGTTTGAACTCAATGCCATTGTTCGAATTCTCTTGCAAGTATTGTTCTTTAATAGTATTTGTGACTTTGTTCCTTCCTTTCTAATCATTTTTATTCTTCTGTTATTTATAGTGCGTTCTTTTTGTTTTGAATCATGATTTAATTTACATAAGCAAATGAAATCGTTATCCAGATTAAACTGCTCAGAAATTCCATTAAATTGTTAGCAATGTATTAATTTTCCGTTCTTTTCTACTTACAAACTGTGACATCTACCTTAACTCTGACTGACAAACAGGAACATTTATCTTAATTCCGACTGAGAAACAGGGGGCATTTGTCTGAATTCTGACTGACACTGTGTTACTACTCCGCGACGACTGTGTTACTGTTGAGGTCAAGTATATTGTTCAGAAAATCAATAGCACTTTATCTAAAATTATTTTTAATTGGATACTACATTTAAGGAAACTGTAGCATGGCGGTATTTCATTGTGTTTATTAAGGTAAGGAATTAATTATAGCTTTTAATTTCACTGTATGGGATATTATAGAGATATTCCATTGTTATTCTATATTATCCCACAACATTGCTGGAACATTTTCATGTGATTTGCAGTATTTCAGACATATCTTCAGGAAGTATTTTTATGATTTTCAGGAATATTTGCAGAAATTTCCGAAAACATTTGAATTCGGAATATTCTTCTAATCTATTAGATGGAATTTTCCTGAAAGGAAATAATTCATATGTTTGCAGTTTTCATACTTTTGCCTTACCACAGCGCAGACTGTCATCAGAATGTTTCATTTTACTCATAGCTTCTTCAAAATTCTTGGAATATTCGCAAGCGATATGGAATATTCCAGGCATATTTTCCGTGAATGTTAGGGATATTCTTCTAATTTTCTGCTGGAAAGAGTATCTGTGAAACATTCCTAACATATTTCAAGGGAAATTTTTCTAGTGTACAGATATTTTCTCATGTTCTCATAAAAAAAAAAAGAAAAAAAAAAGCATGCTGTGGTTCTGGTGTTTTTTCTTATTGAAAAGTCAAAATAATCTTTAGATATTGTTAAGGTAACATATATGCTACCTTTTTATCGTCTAAATTTTTAAAACATTCCTGTAATACGAAGAGAATTTCCATTGGGTATTTTTAGAAGTATGAATGTTTCCCGAAAATATTCCAAGAATATTCCAATTTGAAGCTTCTTATTTTTTTAGAAGGAATAAACCCGAAGCATTTCAGGTACATTTCACTGGAATATTCTTCTACGCTGTAAGACGTATTTAGTACATTCTTAAAATGCCTATCAAGGATTGAAAAAAGGGGGTTTAGATGGTTTCTTGTACGTAAGCCCAAACAAACTCGTTAGATACTGGTAAGCTTTCCGATTGCTTTACTTAACCTAAATTTTTAAACATTTCTAGAGGCTGCGCAGAACATTCTTGTGTGTGGGCGGCATGATTCTATCTGAGTTTCAAAGGTCCCGCCGGTATTCCATCTAAAAAATTTAGTTTTAAGAGAGAAAAACCGCGAAAAATGACTGTTCCGAAAATGGCGGCACCTAAAGCTGACAAACTCTAACCAAAAATGTGCATCTCGAAATTGAGTTTCGATTTTATCCAAAGGAGTGTTAGCTCGAAAGCGCTATTAATTTCGTTTTGGCATTTTGCGTTGATTGACTGTAAATGTCCGTATGACTTTTCAAACTGTTGCCACCAAATATTATCGCCCTGTGCTATATTTAAAGAAATTAAATAATGAAAAATCTGCATAAATGTATGTATGTTTCTCGCATTGTGATAAGACAACGAAACTTAGAGCCATCAAATTTTGAATAACGTACGTCTCCACCCGAATATGGGCATCTGGAAGCCCAAATTTCAAATTTGGAATTCATTTTATTATCGATTTCATATTTTGTAACACTTTAACGAATTTTTGATTAAGAAACTAAATGATTTCAAAGCTAGCAATGTCAACACTGCAGGAAAAAAAGATATATCCAGCGCACGAGACTGTGTATCGGAAATTCTAAAGATATGCTTATTTTAAAATTATTTTACGATATTGCTGTTGAATTGAATTTTATAGTTTAAGTGCGAAGAAAATGATGTTTAATAAATAAAGGTGACACAGAAAATGTTAGAAAAACGTTCCTTTGGGCGCAATGTAAAATCTGAAAGCTTGCAGATTTCTTTTTTTAGTCCAAAGGAATTTAGTCCCGAAGGACTATTACTTTCGTTTTGCGATTTTGCGTCGATTCACTCTGAATGCCCGTTTCACTTTTCAAATTGTTGCCACTAAATGTTATCGCTCTGCATGAAATTTTAAAAAATGAAAAATCTGCATAAATGTATGCATGTTTCTCGCATTGTGATAAAACCTAGAGCCATCGAATTTTGAATGACGTAATCCTACTGCGAATATGGGCATCTGGAAGCCCTAATTTTGAATTTGAAATTTGCTTTATTATCGATTTTATGTTTTGTAACATTTCAACGAATTTCTGATTAACAAACTAAATGATTTCAAAGCGAGCAATGGCAACACTGTACGAAAAAAAAAACATTTTTATCTCCAGCGCACGAGACTTACGGAAATTCTAAAGATATGTTCATTTTATAATGATTTTGCGATATTGATTTTGAACTGAATTTTATGGTTTGAGTACGTAGTACACGATATTTAATAAAAAAAGGTAGCACACGAAACGCTAAAAAAACGCGCCTTTGAACGTAATTTAAAATCTGAAATCTTTCAGATTTTTATTTATTTTTTTTTTTTTAGAATTGCAATAAAGATTGTTTTTTTTATTTTTGTTAAAATTTATTTTATATTTTTTGTGTTTTATGTTATGTATATTTTGTGTTTAATGAAATCTGATTAAAAAAACTCAGTGATTTAAGACATATGTTGCCACTACTTGAAGTAAATTACTTTTTGTTTACCACGCGTCAGTATGTCAGTATGTCGCCATTCGGCAATGATTAAGATATTTACTTTTTCTTTCAAATTGAATCTATCTGTTATTGATTGACGAACGAAAGATAAACGTGCTTCTTCATCTTTATTAATATTAATTAGCAGCTAGACCCATGAAATGACACTACCTGCATTCATTAAAGATATATTTTTTCTTTTCAATATGCGCTATTTTAAGCGGCTCGACGCTCAAGCGGCTTGCATTTCAAAAATAAAAATGTTATCGCGAGCTACATTTCAAGGGCCAAAGAGCCGCATTCTAGCTTCGGTTAAACAAAAACGCATCGTTTCCTATCTGTGGATCTAAAATTTCCATCTTTTAAAGAGAAATTGAAAGTAAATGCACCGCGTTTGTTGTGTAATACGAGCATTGCACGGCAATTCTTCATTACATCACCATCCAAACTGCCTTTCGTGTAGTTAATGGAATAGATTACTGTTGAGTGAATGAAGGAGTGGTTTTGCTCTTTTTGCGATTCGTTGCTATCCTGCTGTCTCAAATGTGGTAAGGTTTGTTTACTAATTGTTTCTTTGCATAAATATTACATACAATACCAAAATAAATATATATATTTTTTTCATAATTTCACAATGCGTTTCCGAATCCTCGGGCTGTGTCACTGAAAGGAAAACTGCATGCTTTGTTGCGTGATATGAGATGGGAAAAATCCGTTTCTTTTATGGAAAAGGTGGTCAATAGTTATGTGCCTGAAGTACAGGAAATATTTAGAAAGATGAATTGTAATGAGCCGGAAAGAGAATAAACGGAAAGTTGTAATTCCAACAACCAGTTCCGATAGCTAAAATAAGTTCTTTTTTAAAGTAAAGAAATAACTATTGCTAAAAGCAATAAAGAACATTCCATTTGCAAATCTGGCTATAGCGAACTCCGTTTATAACGGACCCGTGGATATAACGAGCAAGCTTTTTGGTTTCGTTTAATTTCTTATACACTTAATAACACTTTCTAAAAGTAATAAAGAATAATTTATCTATAGCGAAACATCTCTATGGTGAATCCCTTTATAACAATCCCCTGGATATAACGAGTAAACCTTTTCGTCTCTAGTTTCTGTTTCTAAAACATTAAAGAATATTTTATAAGCAGTCAACGCCCGCTATAGCGAATACGCTTTATAACTAAACTCCAGATATAACGAGACAACTTTCTGAACTCGTGCAGTTTGCTGTGCTCTAAATGTTATATTTGATGCGGTAACAGCGAATCTCCAGATGTATGAAAATCGGATATAACGAACTTATTGATATGTTCATTTGAGATTACTTTGTATTTTTCATATTTTTTAACCCAGAATTTCTGCTAGTATTCTATGAAAAATTACTAACCATTAAAAACGTCATCCATGTTTAGGATATCGAAAGATAGTTTATGTTAATGTTTTTTTTTATTTCTACTCCAAGTTTCTCTGTGTTTTGAATAGACCTTGTATGATCAAGTAACGGTTCACTAAATTTGCCCTATTAGTATTGTACATATTTCTCAATTGAGCCTTCACTTTGTTTACTCTACACTTCCAGTACTTCTCTAGTTAGCATTCAGGTATTCATTTATTATTATTAGTCTGCAGTCTGTTAAAATAATGGAACTTCATAACTTCATCTTTCCTTCTTTCTATCATCATTTTGAGTGGAACTCTCCTGGCTTGTTGACTAAGTAATTTGCCCGCAGAGGCGTAATAACCTGCTAAAGGCTACACTTAAGCGTATGTCCGAAAGTACGAGTGCGTGTGTGTGTATACACTAAATAAAAGCAATATATAACACTGTTAAAATGCGAAAAATTCAAAGGACATTCAAGAACCACAAATATTTAGGTTAAAATAACATGCCAAGCAGCGATTGTTTTAGAAGTCAAACAAAAAAATCAGCGTCATATTTGCAAATTTTCCAGGACTAATTTCGATGGCTTAACTAACGAACCATGTTCTTCAGCTGCCAAAGCGCAAATGAATGAGCTGAGATAAAATAAGAACGGCTGAACAAGAGTTAAACTACTGGCGCCATCTATTGATGAAACAAGAAAATTAAAACATAATTTCCTTACAGGTTGAAGGTAAAGATGGATTGGAATTAGGGTCGTTAACTAATGCAGAAAGATTTTTTTGAAAGCGAAATGCCTCTAGAAAATCTAATTCACTAATGAGGTTGTTTTTTGAATAATTTTGGCTGCCTCATGTTCTTTAACGCGAAATTTACTTAAATATTTATTTAAATTTTTAACATTATTCAGAAGTGTAGTATTCCATTTGATTACCAAGATCTTTGATATGAAAGTAAAGTTCACACCCCCTCTGGCGGGCCCTGACTTCGGCTTGGACCCCACTTAGTAGTGGCGAAGCCAAAGCAGTGGTCAGAAGGTAGTCACTTTGTTATAGAGGTACTTAAAAGGTGAGCCATCTTAGCCTCCCATGAAGGGACGGACAGTTACAGTCATGCCTTCTCCGGGATTCAAACCCGGGCTCTTTATTGTGTGTCTGATGTACTGTAATATTAATAAAAGACACTTACGGTCCACTTAGATGTTATCATTAATTTTCCAAACGAAACATTTGGTCTACGTCGAGTGAAGAAAGAAATGAAGTCAAGAAAGTTCTTCATTTTTGATTTGATTTGAGACAAAAGATTCGGGTGAGTGTTTCATTTTATACGTTTATGATAAGTTTAAAAGAATTTCTGTGAAAAAGAGAGTTCTAGAAACCCAATTAACAAAGCTAAAACAACAGTTAATAGATCCTAGTTGTTCTGAATTCGTCGACTTTGGTTGAATTGAAGAAAAGCTTAAAAGTTAGAATCACAATCTAAAGCTACTTTGGAAACCATTTATAACGTTTGTGATGAAAACGGAATTAATACTTATGCTGGTGAATATAAAGAAGTTACTGAAGTAAGTGAGTAATATGAGATTTGATTTAAAAAGAAAAGTGTCTAATTCAAAAAATTTTGTTGTCACTTCAGATCAATCTTTTGAATGTAAGACTGCCAAAAGTATCCTTACCCATTTTCAGCAGCAGCTTACGTGATTGGTTATCATTTAGAAGTATTTTTAAAGCCTATATTCATTAGAATCCAAATTTACCAATTGCAGTGAAACTTCAGTGTTTAAAATTCTGTTTAAAAAGAGATGCTTTTCGAATCATACAATCTGTTGCTATTTACAGATGCAAATTATGATCTTGCACGGTTATTGTTAGAAAAACGTTACTCAAATGAAAGAGAACATATATATATATACGCATTTAAAAGATTTTTCTTAACGCATAACGCAGTAAATACTGAAAATTGAGTCATTGTCTGCTATATTAAAATTTAATAGATGACAAGAGTGAATGTTCCGATTGTTAGAAATATTAGAATAAAAAATAGATCGATTCGTGTGCATTATTTTTGCATATGTGTTGAACCAAAAGTTAGATGTTAATACGAAGCTTTGGTGGGAAAAGCACATTAAAAAAGAGAGTTTGGCTAATTGAAGTGAATTTTTAGAGTCTCTAAGGAACCATGCGAAGACAATTAAGGCGTGCAAACCAGCTGTCAATATAAAAAGACTCTGCAAAAGTTACTACGATGTTTCTGGAGTGAGCCTAACTAATTCAAATTGATATTTTGTGCAGAATTGAATCTCATTCATTAAAAAGCTGTCCGTGCACGAAAAGTTAGAAATAGCCAAAAAACATAATCTTTGTCTAATTGTCTTCCTCCTAATCACAGTGTTAAAAACTAAGTCTTTTGTTTTGAGTGCAATAAAAGACACCCCATAAGCTTGCAGTTTTTTTTACGGGAGAAAAACAAAACCAATTCCTCTGCAGTTGCGGGAGTGGAGAGCAATTTACACCAATGTTCGAAGATTGATGAACTGGAAGGGGGGACGCGACTACCCCTTTGGATCAAAATGCCAAGCATTCGATTTCAGCGACGAGATGTATGAATAATAAACTACGAACCGTTTTGCCGGGTATTTGTACTTGTTTAGTGAAGGATAAATTAGGTCAATTTCAACAGTGCCGAGCTCTTCTGTATGCAGAGGTCAAATTTCCTCACTAAAGTGCCCAGATAGGCTTCAGTTAAAAAGACAAAAAAAAAATAACATTGTAGTTTTTTTTTGTTTGAACGACTCATCTATGATGATTCACGGAAGTACTAAAACTACAATAAGAAACAAAGATCGAAGTTTTGAAAAGAAGCTGGATTTCCTAATTGTGAAAAAAATAATTGAAAAGAAATTGGATTTCCTAATTGTGCAAAATTAATAGAACATTATCCAAAACATTAAATTTCCGTAGAGGGCTTAAGTAATAGCAAACTGGCGAATGCCAACTTTAATACCTCAGGTGATATTGGCATGCTTTAGGGACAGAAGTTATTTTATTAGCCTCGAACAATTATATCTACAAGGTTCGGAATTAACTTTACAAAATACAGCTTTCGGTTATGTACTAATATGGATTCGTATTCATCGAAAGTGATAGTAAGTTGCATTGTGGATTAGTTGTAGATAATGATTTGGACAAAGCAGTGAAAGCATTTTGGAAAATCTGAACTGAAAACACTGAAACTGAAAAACTCTAATATAAAGCAACTTTAATTTGTCGGAAACATTTTTCGGAAAATTGTACGCAGGATAAAACCCGTAGGTATATTAAACACCGCTATCTCTTAGCGACTCCAGATATTTTAGGAAATTCGAAACAAATGACGACGAGTAAATTAAATTCCGTATGGAAAATCTTAATAAAGCACCCCGAGTATTCAAAATAATATTCAGATTGTTAAAAAAATATTAACTGTTAGTACATATGGTTGAGATTAGTTACAACGAGGAGAAACATGGATCCCATTACATTCTTTATATTGGAGTATATAGAGGAGAAGGGAAAAGTAAGTCGACTCCCGTGAGGGTAGTATTTAACCTTTATACCTTAACAAGCCAAGGAAACGTTCTTAATTATATTCAAATATAATGGAGAACATTGTTCTCAAAGAAGCAAGAAGATTTGCTTTCAATCATGGTGAGATTTAGAAAATATATTTTTGGTATTTCTTCCATCCATAATCATCCAAAAAAAATCCATCTGAACCAAAGCTAGAGGTATAAATACTAAAATATTGCTACTAAGTCAGCTGTGGTAGAACATGCCTGACGCCTTGAGTTGAAAACTGCCTTGCTTTAGGCGTGGGATCGACTGCCACAGGCACTCTTCAGCTGCCAGCTGTCCAGTATGTCCTGCGCAACTTGTCTGACCGTAAACCACACAGACTCATCTTCAATTCAATATTACGGAGTGGATTTTGGACATCCCTGCACTATGAGCTCTACTGATAATCTTGCTCGCATAAAATGACTTTTGAATGGTACATCTATTTCTATGTTACAAATATACTATATTCATACCAAATTTCATTTAAATCTGTCCATTAGTTTTTCAGAAATTCGACATACTGGGCAAATTCTCTTAATTTTGCCCACGAGTGAATTAACATGCATAAATTTAAATGTGAGCAACTTTGTTAATGATTTGATGTATTGCAGCACATTATTTTAGCGTTGAATATGTTCCACAAAAGTATTGTTATGCTATTGAATTTCATGTTGTATTATTTTTGATTTATATGTTAAACATATGATTATAGTTTTGATGATTTTATGCTAATTACTTTATGTGTATCTTAAGTACAATTATACGAATGCTACCATTTCGCAAGGCCGAACGGTATGTTCATGCCTTCGCCTCTGCAATGCACCACGTGACTTGGGATGTGGGAGAAAATCGCTATTGACGACAGACGAGAGAGATAGTGAAACGGCTCTTTGAAGGCCATAGGTTCATTTTATAACCCTGAATTTGAAATATTGTAAGATTAATAAAAGACAGTTAGAGTCCACTTAGATGTTGTTATTACTTTTCGAGATGACACGAATGCAGTGCTTTTTAATAACAACGTGGATAGTCGATCAAAGTTAAGGCCACTTGCATTTTATTGAAAGTGTGTGCTTTCCAAAGAGGGACGAGCAAAGAATAAAATGAAATATTTAGACAGTATAGTCTGTCGTAATTGTATGTAGCTTATTCACAGATTTATCGCGTTTGCATTAAATTGTGTTAAAAGAAAGATCTTAGAAATCACATAGGTGATGCTTGCACTTTGAGACCCTCCTGTGTTTAACTGCCATTTTTCAGTCTTAACTGCGATTTAGCGGTCTTAAAGTAGTTTTATCTTGTATTAGTGATGATTTCTTGTATTATCTACCGATATTATGGCTTTAGTTACGGATACTAATTCCGGTAGCCGAAATGAATCAGTCGACTACGCGGTAGATACTCGGCCACGTACGAGAACCATTCCGCGTACAGTACCTGCAGACTGTCATTGTACTTGGGTTTTAGTTTTCTCCTTGTTCGTTGTCATCTCATGCTTGGCTGCTGCTGCATTTGGTTGCCACAGTCTCTCAGGAAGCTAGAGTTGTGGATACCCAGAAAGAAGATAGGCTAGAAATATTTGTATCTATTCCTTAGGTCCTAGTTTCTGCTTTCTCGAAATTATGGCGAAATACCAAGGATTGATTTGGGCCTGCTAGTGAAATTGGATATCTGGTTGATAACGGTAGCTGTTGCTTCCGAAGCATTTGGAAGTGTTGGTATGGCGCTGATTTTTGATGAACTGAAGAAATATGAGTTCTCTGTTGGTCATGCTTATATCTTGAGTTTTTCCTTTCTCCTTTCAGCAGTGTTGACGGCCCAGTTTTACTTCTGGTCGTCTGATATGAGACTGTAGCTCATTATCTCGTTGTTATGTGTCTGATAGTTATCGGAGATAGGGTTTGGAGAGTTTTAACACCTGCATTAAATCGTTTATAACACAGAGCGTTGCAGGTAACGTAATATAAAAAAATATTCAAATAAAAAACAATGGGTGTAGAACGTCGTTTTATAGAATGTATGCCTATTTGAAATTGTGGAAATTTTTTTTTAATTCAGTCCTATGATAAAATATTTCTTAATTACTTTAAATACGCTGCTTTACATCGAATCATCGATTTTATTTAGAATTCGAAATTTAAAACACAAAGAATTTCGTTACGTCATTTCGATTTTCTGCTTCTGAATGCTATCTAATACTAGCATCATTAACGAAACAATGCATTTTACAAGGACCAGAGGGATAAATCTTCCCGCTCCTATCCTTTCGCAACTTGGAAGTGTGGTCGAATTTTCCTATCTTCATGCGGCGTGCTTAATCACATTAGTTGGAAGAAGTGAGTGTTCGTTTTTCAGTACCGACTTTGGCGCAGTTACATTTTAGGCATAATTATTATAAATTTATAATTATGCAAAAGCGAGTTTTCTGCTTCTAAGGTTTCATTGTATTGTACATTAGAGCATAAAGTTGTTTGTTTGTCTTTGAAGTTGTTTATTTAAAGCTGGCTTATTTTAAAAGCGTTTATTTTTATTTCTGTCCTGCGTTCAAATTTCCTTATGATTAATTTTTTAAAACTGTACTAATAAGTGAGGCATCTTTTTACTTCATTGTGCGAAGTAAAAAGAGAGTATTGTAATAGCGAAAAATTTCGGGTATCATATTTTAACGAAAATATCCATTTTGACCGCTATGGAATGCGATTTAACGATGTTTTTGCCTGACATCTGTACGTAAGGACAGAATAAAAGACCCTCCAAAAATTATAAAACTGATTTTAAAAGGATTCTGAAGAGATTTTTTCGTGGCGTTTGGGTGCGTATGTATGTATGTATTTCGTATAACTCAAAAACGAGTAGCCTCAGAACGTTTAAATTTCGTATATAGGACTGCTATAACATGTAGATGTGCACCTTCTATTTTGGTTGCAATCGGCCGCACCAAAAGTATATAAATATATCTATATATATATATCCACTCTGTTACTCGGCTCAATGAGCTCAGTTTCTTTATATATTTGTAAATTGTGCATTTTTTGCTTTAAAAATGATTGAATTATGTTGTTCTTATCATCGTGTTAAGGGTTTTATGTCTTTAGTTAATCTGCATGTTACAGTTGTAGAATTATCAACAATTTAAAAGTTGTTTAAGTGCGACTAAGCTTAATTTTTATTTAGCATAGCAGCCATATTTGTTTACATTTGAAACTTACCAGAATAGTGGATTTCTTGCTAATGTAGAGAAACTAAGCTTCGCAACAACAAAGATAACGTCTTCTTTTATTATTGCGAATTAAATCATGTTTAATCAATTCTGGAATTTATTCGAGGAAATAAGTGATTAAGATTTGCTTCTTAATTTTTAATATAGGTATTTTGAGTTTTTATGCATTTTTGCCTTGTCGCGAAGTGAGAACTGAATTAATTGAATGAGAAATACTGAATTGTCTATGAAAAAAAACTCTTTTTTTTTAAATTTCTTTTATCCATCGTTTTAGATTTATTGTAGTAGTTGAATAGAACACGTGACAACGATTAGATAATTCTTCAGATGATATACATAATTTTTGTGCATTCTGAGTTATAAAATGAATGAGTTGTAACGCTGTTAAGTGACCTTAGCGCCAGAGTGTCGCTATGGTAAACAAATTTAGTGAATTTTAAAGAGTGCATTTATTTTATTGTGGTTTATGCGCTATCGACGAAGTAGATTTAGTACGATCGAATAAGTTTAAATGAAATGCAAAATGCGTTATTACGTTATTTAAGATATGAAAATTTCGCTCTGATCAAGGCTTGAATTCAGCCAATATCAGGTTAGAATGCTTCTAATTTTCTAGCCAGAGTGCACTGGAGCTGTAAGTAAGAGACACTTCTTTGCAATATTAATAAGCAATATCAATGCCACGTTTCCTTTGTCCGTTAGTAAAACTGACATTGATACTACAAACAAAATGCAGGACTCAGTTGCCTTGGCAAAAGCGAAATTAGTGGAAAAACTTCAGTAACTGAGGAAGAAATGATGAGATGTCTACATTACTAATCAGTTCAGCTGTTCAATGCATGAGAACCAACATGTATCCAGCCATTTGGGAAGGGGGAGAAACAGAAAGGGAGAGAACTCAACTTTTATCTCCTGCATAAGCTTTTTTTTTAATTTATTATTTACGTGTTTCACCCCTAATGCACTACACGGATGTCTTCGTGTAGGATTTTCTGAGGGAAACTGGCTCGTGTTAACACATTACATATGGGGAACACCACGAAAACGCCCATGCAGGCGACCCGTTTGCAGGATTCGAACCTTGGACCGAACTACCAGCGTTCAGGGACTTTACCACTCGGCTGCTGGTGGGCACTGTATCAGGGGTTCTCAATCGTTTTTGCCCCATGCAATCCTTTCACCATTGCTAGAAGATTATTCCCCGGCCCTACCCATCCTTTCTAAAACCTGAAACATAAATATATATACTTATCTAGGTTTAGATGATTTTTCAATGTGCTTTATAAATTAAACAACAAAAAGTGTGAAAAATATTGATAAATACCAAAACTTGAATAAAAATATCTTTTTATATTCATAAGCTAAAATTAAGTATTTAAAAGGTGAATAAAAGACTGACCGCATTCACCCTATGAAACCATGAAACTCCCCCCCCCCCCGGTTGAGAGAGCCTTGTCATTATGAATGTAATCGCTTTTCATTTTTTAATTATCTCATTTAAGTGTTTTAACGATATTTTAATTTTTTGTTAATTTACATATTTTTATTTAACTTTTTATGATATTTTAATGGTCATTAATTTCATTTTAATGATTTCATGATATTTTAATGATTCATTTAAATTTTTATGATTATTTACGTATTTAACAATTAACTTAATTTATTAATACTTTTATCGCTTTATGTTTTATTTAATTATTCATTATTTATTGCTTTATCTATCATTTTATATATTTATTTTTGTTTCCGTTCTCGACGGCATTCTGTTTTCCAGTATTTCTAATTTTAGAAATTAAGCCCTGGCTGTATTATTAGAACAAGTTTAGAGATTTTCATGTGCAAGCGATAAAGAATAGATCTTCAGTAAAATAAGCAAATGAAAATATCTGTTAAAAATTTAATAAAATAGCGATATGAAAGGCAATAAAGTATCAAATCGGTTTATTAATTACGTAGTATATGCCTTCATAAAACAAGATCTTTAGAGGCCTTGATCAGTCTTCTGATTCTATAAGGAAATTACATAAAATTAATAAATTTAAGTAAGAGTAAAATATATAGGCATAATTTAGCACGGATATATCTTATTACTTAAAGTGATTTTATGAATTGTGCTTAAGAAATCACGTGAATACCATTTGAAAGCAAAGTCACAAAAACCCACAAAGAAAATTGCCCCCCCCCCTCCAACCAGAATGTATGCTGAAAAATGTGAAATAAGTTATCCGTATTGTGAGACTGTAATATGTCCAAGAAAATATGTGGAAAGCTTGTTTCTAAAAATAATTTACTAACTTTTTGAGCGCAGAGAAATTTCTGTCTTCTAATTCCAGTTTTTCTGATATTTTATTAAATATGTTTAATAGTCATATGAATTATTTGCATTAAATATTCTCTATTTTCCTCTTGAGATTGAAAATAAACAGTTTCGTAAATTTCCATCATGTATAAATGCCAGCGGTATTCATAACATGATAAGTGAAATTTAAACATTGATTCTCCGATTTTGTCAGTATCAGCATTAACTATACTAGTGTTCAAATTTTATCTGCACTAAGATGCATTAATAATTTACTGATATAGTTCATTTACTAATTATACTTGGAAATATATTTCAGCGCGATCTGAATAAATGAAGCAAAATTGAATTATGACCTTTAATTTTGTAAGTATATTCATTTCATTATTTTACATATCACGCGACATGAACGCAAATATTATTTCCAACTTTCGAATACAAGTAATTCAAACTTCCATTAATTGAAATAAGTTATTAAGAATTTAGTGCTTAGCTGCATGCCTATCGTAAAAATTTAGAATATGCCCCTGAATATGTATGTCATAGCAGCCATACATCGTAACTTCCCGTCTCCTGTTGTTTAATTTTTACTAAGGAAATTACCAAGGAAAATGTTTCCCGAAAGTAAATCAAATTTATTGAATCAATGAAACTTAAATTGATCAAATTCCATCCCTCCACCCCTAGTGGTATTCAATATATTTTTTTTCTTACTAAACTTTGTTTGATCCTAATTGATTCTAATTTACTGCGGACATTTGCAGAATTTAAAATGAGCAAATCAACAACTTTGTATTTGGTGTATATTTTAGGCAAGACTTGATCAATTTCGAGAACAAACAGGCACACGTTCTTGTTCATCAGGAGCAAAGAAATCTGGAACGAAGGGAAAGCTACTGTTGTATTTGTACCCAACAGGAGTAAAGCGAACGAGAAGGTAGCGCCATTTGGTGAAAGAAATAGTAACGAAAGTTGAAAAATTAAGTTAATAGAATTTTAAGAGCGTTAGGAAGGCCTGGATTGGAATTAAAGTTGTAGGGATTTATATTTATTTTTAAATAACCAGTTAAATTTAATTTGAAAGTCCTTTCCTATAAGCCTTCATTTCCCTAATTGTCAGTGCCAGAATATTTAAATTTGGTAGCGTGCGTGAATTAATGCAAATTTTACCAGTGGGAGAAAATTTTAAGTATCAAGTTCTTAGAAGGGAAAGTTAGAAAGTCTGGGAAAACTCTGTGCGTATTGTAGCGTGAGCTTCGGCTTAGCAGTTATTGCTAGTTAAACATGGCGTAACAGCTATTACTTTGCTGCCTCTAATTTTATGAACTCTCTGTTAGGAAACAGGATAATCTGAGGCCCTGTAGCGTAATTCTACAACTTGTTAATATCTTCAAATTTTGAATTTAGTTCTTACTGTTTCAGGTACCGGCCAAGCAGAGGTGCAGTTTGTTAGCTTCGAGTTGATGCATTGTAAATAATTTAAGAGTGTAATAAAGGGTAGTTTTAACCCTTCTTCTGCGCAGTCACTACTCTCCAGATTTCACACAAGAGATAGACAAGTAGACCTTACAAAGTCATTAACTAAACAAGATAAATCTCTGTGAATGTCAAAATCGTCAAGAAAATTGAATTCATCTATGGAAGAAGCTTCTTGGATAATTTTTTCAGACCTAAAGTCAAAATTAGGATTAAATTTTGAGCTATGATTAGCTGTCGAAGACAGGAAGTCAGGAATGGAATCTTCGATGGCGTGTTTCTCTTCTTTCTTGATTTGTTGTAATTTTTATGAAGATTCAGGCAATGTTTAATCGGTTAAATATTTGTATTTAACTTCGTTTTACATCAACATGTGATATATTACTAAGTGTGCGCACATAATAGTAGGTACCGTAATTATTAATTTTACTTCCATCGTCTTTGAAAGTATTTTGATAAACGAAAGCTTTTCTTTTCTACTCGGGATTACCTCGGTATAAAGGTGTAAAAAAATTACAAATGAGATTAGCTAAAAAATGTAAAATTTAGACTACTCTAATTAAAATCAATATATTTTATATCAGAATGACATTGTAGATAATCCAATAACCTGAAGTGTGCATAATTATAAGCTTTAGATTATTAAAGTGCATTTAAGTCGAATGAGAGTTCCATCGAAATGATATCCTGCGCAGTGGGAAACATTCCCGGAAATTCCCAATTTTTACTCAGGAACTTCTCAGTTTCTCATATTTCAAGTTTGGCAGCTATACTGTTAGTAGTTATGTTTATTGGAAAAGGAAAAGATTAGTATTTTTGTATTCTAACTGAAATGTTATTTAAATAAAATTTGCAACATAATGTGTAGAGTTTTTTATTTTTAATTTCCTTTCGATGGTTAAGTAAATTTGTTATTCTAGGCTCCAGCCAAATAAAATACTTGACTGTGAACGTGTAGGCATTCATCGTAATTTTAAAAATGGCCGTTTCTGAAACGATTTCACTCTTGTTAACATGTGTTGCAAATCCATTTCTTTTGACCGCAATTCTCTGATAATTGAGCAGCTGCTTTTGTGAATCACTTAACCGAAACCAAAATGCTTGTAACAACTATATAGAAAATTACTGGGTATGTAAAAAGGGTCCCAAATTAGGGGCGCAAAAGCCAGCGATCACGGGGACGGTTGATAGTTTGTGCTGGGGGCCAATTATTTACTTGAGCTTCGCCGTTTTACAGCTCTTAATTCCCGATACAGCAGCTATAATCTCAAACAGGAAGTAACATCGATAGCAATTTGGGAAAAAAATCTCGTTATGCTTTCTGCGTTCGATATTAATCTTTGCTTGTAAAACATAGATATCGAGACAACCTACTTCTCTTTGCACTTAATCCTTATATCATTAAAGTACGCGCAAAAACAATTTTTAATCCATTGTAGCTGTGAAACGCATATCTATCACAATCGTTATTGGAATAGAGTTTCCACATGAAGTTTGAAAATTTGAAATAACAAGTCTTTGGAATTTGGTCTCTTATCATTAAATAATAAAGAATATCTCTCTCTGTGTATGTTTGTGTGTGTATGTATGAATATAAGCTCGGCATCTAGGGGATTGGTACACAGACGAAACACATCTAGGTGATTAAATTATTTAATTTAGCTATTAGTGGGGTTGTATTGGTGATTATTTACAAATAAAAAAAAGTAATGATTGAGAGGCTACATCTTCGGTGCCTCAGCATTACGTCTTGGTGGAAGCGTGCTCGCTCCTCGTATTTCCCATCATCCTTCTGCCTGCGAGACTGTCAGTTGTGTTGAGTTGTTGCATTTGTGATGCTCACATTGGGATAAGTCAATAAGAAAAAGAGGGAGGGGGGAAGATATTTCTTTGTGCGTCACTGGATCGTCTTGAGAAAGGAAAAAAAAAAGAAATGTCTTTTCTAAACCTTCTCCTAAATGTTCGAACGTCTTCAGGAGTGTGCGTGGATCATCTTGGCAAGAAAGAAAAAAAAAATTGAACGCCTTAACTAATTTTGTATGTATAAATTCTATGTAGAGGGAACGAAAAATCTTTTTAAAACAAATTAATAGATAGAAGAAAATATAAGTAATAAAAAAGAATAAAAGATCACACAAAAAGAAAAAAATATCTGAAGTTGAAGAATTGAGGTAGTAAATTCTAGATGTCCATTTGTGAGGTTCATCAATTCTAAATAAAAAGTTTACTGCAGAGGGCCATGGTTTCGTTGTATCAGCAGCTGTGGAAGTTTTATTAGGGCCTTCATGTATTCCAACTTTCTCGACCTCATAGCGGTCGTGTGGCTTACACCTGTGACTATAGGGTCCAAAACATTTGGGGCGGAGTTTCATTACAATTCCCATTTGAGTGCCTTCAAGTGCTACTTGATCATCAATCTTGTGTAAGGTTGGTTGTTTACGGCGCTTATTAAAGTGACGTCTGTTTTCTTCTTGAATTTTGAGAATGTTGTTTTTTGCTTCGTCGCGTAATCTTGCGTTTTCTTTAAGGTGGATTGGAAGTGCTTCTCTTCAAGTATTTGCTTAATTTTGATACCTTCTTTATTATTCATCTTGATGCCAAATAATAATTCAAAATGTGTGAAATTGGTGGTTTAAATACAGTGCTGCCGATGAGTCTTTGCACAGAAGCAACGTGTTTAAACAGTTTTTCGGGATCTTGGAAGGATAACTTGGTTAAGACAGCATAAAAATATAGTGCATGTGTTCAGTTTGTTTCTGAGATTTCCTAGCTTTTTCTAGTACAGCTTCAGAACTTCTTTGTTCGTCTTCCATTTTTTCTTCAAGCTGCTGAATTCGTTCCTCAAATCTTCGTTTTTCATCTACTAGGAGATATCATTTTGATGCACTGCTATTTATCTTCGCTTGTAATTCGTCTCTTTCAACTTCTGCAGCCTTCTTTTCTATTTCAGAACTAGCCAAACCTTTTTGAAACTGAATTAGTTCTGCTTGAAATATTGTTTCTTTGTTCTCAGCTTCTTTGGGTTCTAAAACAAATTTTTCCTTCGCTGATCGGGATGATCCGCACATGTGTGCCTCGAAGCTCGAATTTCCAATTAAAAAAAATTAAAAAATTTATTTCGTATTTTGTGGGAATTTAAGGAATATTTGATTAACAAACTCAGAAGTTCTGAAGCACTGTATATTCACTTGGAAAAGAGTAAGGTATTTTTATTCCAATGCTAGCCAACAAACTTAGCGATTTAAAAGAAATATATTATCAGTGTGTGCAGACCTAAAAGACCTACACTTTTGTACACGAAGAAAACATTTAAATTCAACACGTGTGGCCACACATTCAATTACATCCAAAACGAAACCTAAAATTATCAACCTAAAAGCAACACATGAATAAATAGCTAAATAAAGCTGTATATAATAATACAGCAATACACAAAAACAGCAAATGCAGTCAAATAATTTACATATTTACACAAATTTACAACAGTATTTACATGTGGAATAGTTACAAAAGTTTAATTATTTAATCAATCTATTTCACAGCATGCGAGGATTGTCTGCATAAATGGGTTCGAAAGAAAATTTTCATTGGGGATATTTAGAATATTTTGTTAAAAAGAATCGATTTTACTTTTAGATATTCTATTTTAGAATCAATCCCACTCGTATGCAGTATCAAAGGAAGGAAAGAAGAATATTATTGTTTTAGCATTGTTTAGAATTGTTTTAGCAAACACTTAAAACTTTCAGTTTCCTATCATTGTTGATATTTTCCCCCGAAAAGCGGGATTTGCGGTGATGAAATTTGTGGGGATTTTAAAGGCATCAAATAAATTTTCTTTTCGAGTCTGTAAAGCTTCTAACAAGTTTTCTTAAGCAACGCATTTTTATGTAATGTATTTGATTTTATATTCAAATGAATAAATAGGTATGGATGTTTTTGTTAGATTTGATTTGGAAAATTATAATTTTGATTTGTATGCGGCATTCATTTCTATATTATAAAACACGATTCTTTCTGGGTTCGAGTGTCGCTGCTAGAATTTCGTCACTTTCCTGTATGGAAATAAGTAATCAAAAATAATTTTTCAATTTAAAAACTTCATTATTTATTATTCTTTTCAAAGACAAAAGTTTACATATCGAAAAGTATCCAAAATAGGATTAATTTTTTATCTTAAATCTCTTTATTTGTTAAGCGTTGCTTGGCGAAAAATGCTTTTGTTTATTCGGATATTCTTTGAATAATGGAATAGTTTAAGCGTCCTTGAGATGTTAGATAATAAGTTATATTTTTGTTACACCAAAGGCAAAGATTTCTCTAAAATTCGTCTTCGGATTTCCCTGTTTTTTCAGGACTGAATTTCAAAATTTCCGTGACCGTAAACGATGAATTAATTTATAAAATTAGGTATGTGTATTGGAATAGTTTTATACATTTACTAAGTTAACACATTGGTATAACTAAAAGCATTATAAAATCTTATTTATTGTGAAGCAAATAATTACAATGATTGTTTTATTGTAAGACAAATAATAATAATATATTGTTAACTAAATATTACAATTAATAATAATTAAATTAATCGTGAATTATAGATAATAGCTAATTGTGAACAATAATCAAATTAATTACGAAAAATAAATTAATAATTTATTTAAAGTATTCTATTATTTAATAATAACGTATTATGAGTAATAGAATAATAATAATTTACTATGAAGCAAATAATAAATATATTATGAAAGAATTATTTTGAAGCAAATATGTTATCAAAATCTGATTTAGTGTGTAGCAAATAATAAGCAATGGCTCATTATTTATTGTGAAGTAAATGCAAAAAGATTATATGCAGGAAACATGCATTTGACAAATCAAAAATGTAGAAAGAAATTTTTTAAATAAATATCAGACTCTGGAAAAAATGTTTCATTCAACAAATTTAGAACAGTTTTTTAAACTATTAAATACTCCAGGATAAAAAAAAAGTGTTCCTAGTGGCAAATGAAGAGTAAGTATAACTTTTATTTTCCTAGCAGAAGGTATTTTACTCACCCCGTATCTGATATAACTTTATCAAATCGTAATTTTCTTCAACTGCTAATGATCTGTTCTTCGTTGTTCACCATTAGAAACATAACTGCTGTGCTTCCCCTCTATCTAGAATTGTTATTGCCGTTCATAAATAAGTACACTGAGGTTCAAAATTAAAATAAATTTCATAGTTGGTCGATTCCTCCAGAACTGGTGGGTAGATTTTAAAGGAAAGTTTGATATAATGCCACCCCCCAAAAAAGAACAACAACTAAAAAAAGAAACTATCCAGCAGTCATACTGGAAAGTTATACAAATAAATAAATAAATAATAAGGCAGTTAATGAGTTCCTGTCGCAATCGTCCCCTCTCCTGCAGCAACGTTGTTTTCAGGTCCTGGAGGGTTGGGGAGGAAGAAGGCATGTTGTAATTGGCCCCTGAAGAGCAACTCAGACAAGCTGTATAGTGCTTAGGTCCGGAGATACGACTGGTCAGTCCATCCGCTTAATATCTTCACTTTCCAAAAAACTGTTCGAAGGAGAGTCATAGTGCTTGAAAATGAACTGAGGACCAACTGCACCCTTGAGAAAGGGTCTAAGACAGAGCCGAGTCTAGGTATTTTTTCACTTGAAGCAAAGAAGTAAATGCTTGCTCCTATATGCAATCAAAGTAACTGTATCTGTATACTTTTATACTTGACAAAGGTAACTATGCTAAATCATATCTTTTATAATTTTTAGTCCAAAGGGGGAATTTGCCCAGAAGGAAGATTAATTTCGCTTTGGCATTTTGCATCGATTCACTAAAGGCCTTGTTTCACTTTTCAAATTCTTGCCACCAAATATCATTGCCCTGCATTATATTTAAAGAAATTAAATAATGAAGAATCTGTATAAATGTATATATGTTCCTCTAATTGTAATAAAACAATGGTACCTAGAGCCATCAAATTTTGAATATTGAACTTTTCCACCCGAATATGGGCATCTGGAAGCCCAAATTTGAAATTTGGAATTTGTTTTATTGTCGGTTTCATATTTTGTAAAACTGTAACGAATTTTTGATTAACAAACTCGAGGATTTCAAAGCGAGCAATGGCAACGTTGTACAAAAAAAAAACATTTTTATCTCCAGCACGTGAGACTGTGTATCGGAAATTCTAAAGGTATGCTCATTTTAAAATTATTTTGCGATATTGCTCTTGAACTGAATTTTATGGTTTAAGAGCGAAGAACATGATATTTAATAAATAAAGATAACACACAAAATGTTAAAAAAAAACACCACTTTGGGCGTAATTTAAAATCTGAAACTTTCAGATTTTTCTTTCCTGAATATCTTTTATTTTTTTATTTGTAAATTTATGTATTCAGAAAATTAATCTATGTAATAACTAATGATTTTTAAATAAAATGAAAGAAGAAGAAACCTTTTGATAACACTGAAATAATATAAGTACTACGATTCATATAAATAGATTTAGATTAATATTCACGCACTAACACAATTTAATTCTTACTTTTAACGAAATAAAATACCCAAGAATTTTTTTTCAGAATCTACGTGATTGTTTAATTTATACTTTATTCAGAAAATAGTGATATTAAAAGTTTTTTTGAGCCAAGGGAAGATTTTGCATGATTTTTTTAAAGTTTCTGAAATTTCTTTCACCATAACATTAGTAACTGACAACATTAAAAATATTAACACAATTTCCGAATTCAGATATGCTTGAAATTAAAATATGCTCCTGAATTATCTCCATAAGAACTATTTTAACTTCAGCTACCAGGATGATTGAAATACAGGGTTTTTAAAACTAGATATTGCTAATGGAATATCTGAAGCATTTATATCATTTAGATATTTAACTGCTAAATTAAAAGTTGATCTGTTGAAAATACGTAAATCCAATGACATTAATTTTATACCAGTTAGAGGCTGGAAATCGGAAATTATTCTGTTTAACTTTTATATCTCGAGTTTTAGTTGCAAGATAAAAAATCTCTCTCATTTCTTTCATATCTACTGTGGAAAAATATTTTTTCGAAAAACTAATTGATTCTTGACAATGAGATTTATTAACCTTTCTTTTCCAAACCACTCCATACAGCCATATTCAAAACCATATTCTGCTGATATAGTCATCTTTAAAGCTAAATTATCAGATTTTTCTAGAATATTTTCTCTGAATAATTATATATTCCTTCTATTATTATTTTTTTATTTCAGTACAGCAGTGTTTACGAGGACATGAAATAGAACGCGTTCGTGGAGGACATTCTAAGAAAAACTGACTCGTATTTAGGTTACCCATTAGAGTACCAAGAAACCACTTCTGCAGCCAACTCATTCGCTGAGATTTTGATTTTAGGTTAATCCCTTAGTTAAGCTTGCAGCTATTGTATCTTTAAACTTTTTGACTGCAAGGGCTTTATTTATTGTTTCTTTTTTATGGTATTAAATTCCACGAAGATATATGTAAAATTTTAAGCTGATTGGCTGAAAGAGATTATTAGTTTTAACTCATTGCAATGATTAATCATTTGATGCCTTATATAAATTTGACTATGTTATATAAATATGAAAGGCGAACTGAAAATTATATAAAATAAGTGATAATGATTTTTCTGTCTCACTTTAAATACTTAATCGTTAACGATAAGTTAGATTTTTTATTGAGTTTGGTTTATTAATTAAGGATAAGCATGGGAGGGGGCAAGTGCTTAAGACTATAGTGTCTTTTTTATTGTTTAACTATGGTATTTTAAAAGGGTACTCTCGATATGTTTTCAAAATTGAAAGTAAACAATCATAATTTATTTTTTAAATGCATTTCTAAAATTTCGTACTAATTTGGCACCCCTCTTAACCTCTCACTTGAGGCAACTGCCTCATTTGCCTCACCCGTTTCCTGGATTTGCTCTAAGATCTGCTTATTTTGCAAGAAAAAGTTCTATTTGCGCCCCGCCACTTTTGCGCATAAAAGAGCTTGTTTAGCATTAGAACATCGATTTCAGAGTAAGCATCAGTGGAAGGTTGATCTCTTCACTGATGAACTCCAATTCACCTAAGCACCAACTTTCGAAGTGATCTTCATCTGAAGAAAACCGGAGACTAACTTTTCTCCAACATCTCTCAAAAAGACCACACCGCAGTGGAGGTTTGATGGTCTGGTCAGGCAACATAGATGAGCACACAATCCTTCATGCTTTTAACATACGTTCTGTAAATGCTGCAAGATATAGGGAAGAGATCTTAGAGTCCGACATTTTAAGGGTGCTGGTGATCCTAAATTCATTTTTATGGACAACGACTTTTGACCAGATAGACCTCACCCACTATAAAGCGAAGATATTTATTTACCGATCTATTGGCTAGCCAGATTTCTAGATCTAAACCCTGTAGAACAGGGGTAATCAACCTTTTTATACTCACCACCCACGTTGTAGGTAGTAAAATTTCCTTACCGCTCACCGGTTTCGCATCAACTTAGTTTAACGTAAATGCAAAGGAATTTTTTGAATGCGGACTTAGTAAAAATGTATGTCGTTAAATTTATCCATTTATTTATATTTTAGTTATATTTTTAAGACACAGGAAATTTATATTCCACGTAGCTAGCAGGGACATCGGTTCCAGTGAAACTGTTTCGGCTAGGAAACTGTCAACGGTAAAAAAAGGAGAAGTTCGTTTCTGGGAAAAATTTCTTTTAGCCATTATTAATATTTTATAATCCCATTGTGCTCCCTACAATCACAGAACAACATTTAAGAAAAGTGGCAAAACCTTACAAAGCTATAGAAACAGGAGACAGCTGAGCGCGGGAGGACGGACTTTCATCATCATCAAAAGCCTCTACTGATCACCATTAAACATTAAATCGCCCACTAATGGGCAGTAGGGACTAGGTTAACTATCTTGCTGTAGAACATGCCTAGGATGCTGTTGAAAGCTCTCTCAGTTACAATTCACCTCCCCCCATCCCGAAGCCCCGCAGAACCTGAAAACTGACAAGCGCCTGGCCCCAGCCACCACCCCTGTTCTTATTGGTTGCCGCTTATGGCGTCAGGTTGAAGAGATTTCATTATCTGTTTCGTTTACGTTAAGTGAACTTATACTGCTTTGGTCTTGGTTATGTATAAATGTGAATTTGTGGAGCTGGGGCAAAGAACCTCTATGTACATTCTCCAGTACATATTCTTTGGCTGGGGCTCAAGCTTTTGGCGCGCAAAAATGCCGCGGGGAATTCATTTCGTCACTATATGACATCACAAATCGTGTCCAATAAGAGCTTGGGGTGGTGGCTGGGGCCAGGCGCTTGTTGAAAACTGCGTTATGCAGGAGTGTGAGGAGTTGCCACAAGAACTCAATAACTGCCTAATTTCATCATGAAATTACGTTGTCAGAGCTATAACACAGTTGGAATGAAGAGTACCCCTTTTAACCTCCTTTTATATTCGATCTTGCAATCTTTGTTTTAAACTTTACTGCGCCGATGAACCACGATAGTTTTTTTTTTTTGTATTTTATTACTTTGTGCCCATACCAAATTTCATTAAAATCTGTGCATCATTTCTGGAGATAATTGGTCGAATGTGAGAATTTGCTTACTTTTTAACATCAGTTTAGTTTAGTAAGGAGCAGTTGTGCGTTATAAAAAATAATAAACTTAATTAAACACTGTATTAAAAATTAAGTGTCATTCCCAAACTTTTAGTTTTACTTTAAAATACCCAAAAAGTAGTATTTATGGTCAATAATATGTTATTACAATTCCCCGGCCAGAGTGAAAAATATTTTCCATCCGCCGTTTAATATTTCTTTTTAAAAGCACTACCTAGTTTTTTAAATGGTTTACATTCATATTTCCCATGTAAAGCAAACATCGAACGTTTCGGCACACCTGTAAATGCGATACACCTTTCACTGACATTCCTCCTGTATGATAGTGCTACTACATTCAATATTGATTCGCGTGTGTTTGCTATTTTCAGGAATAGTTTTGCTCAAATCTTCGCATTTATGTATGGTTTGTTTCTGTACCTTTATTTATTCAGAATGGTTTCGAAATGTGATAAAAGTACTAATAAGGGAACAACTGATTGCTACACCAAGGACTGCAAATTCAATTTAAAACAAAAGATGCAACTTTCTCGTTTTTTGTTGTTTGGAAACGTAAACAACAGAACGTAGCGAAAAGCTTGATTAAAATTGCTACCAAATGCAACGACGAAAAATTATGTCGAAGATGGTGAAAATATAGACTGGTGAAATAAATTAAGAGAATTTTCATATTTTATGGAATTGCATGAAAAGAACTGAACTGAAGGAAAAACCACTGCTTCTAAATAAAAATGCCAATCCTGTACGGCAAATACGTAAGCAGACACGTGTGTGTAGGTGGAGCTAGCAGAAAAACAGGCTTTATAAGCGCGTAGAGGGTAAGACGAATTGCGTTCGCTAGCACACCTCGGCGAATTTCTTGGTGTTATCTTGCAGCAATCGGTTAAATTCACATCGGAACAGTAAAAATGAGTAACCACCAACGTTTAGATGATGGAATGGGGTTGCGAATTGTGGGAAGGCTAAAGGCAAGCCAATCGCAAGTCCAGCTATGCAGAGAGATTAATTTAACGCGCAGTGTCGTGCGTAACCTATGAAAACAGTTCCAGGATACTGGATCCATCGAGAAAAAGCCTGGGCAAGGTCGTCCAAAACACACGACGGCCAGAGAAGATCGCTCTTTGTTCATTTTAGCGAGACGTAACAGAGGAGCTACAGCTTCTCATCTCTCTCGGGACCTGTATGCAGCCCTGTAATAAGGATGACTGTTTCAAAAAGACTGCATGAAAGAGGGTTGTTTGCCAGAAGACCGGCTGTTTGCGTCCCGCTCACGTCTACGGACAGGAAAGTCCGATTAGCATGGTGCAGGCAGCATAGTGTTCGGAGTACGGAGCAATGGGCGGCCGTTCTGTTCACCGACGAGTCCCATTTTAGTCTAAACACCGATTCTTGCAGTACTTTCATACGGAGAGAGCAAGGGACCCGCTACTTACCCTCCAATATCCTCGAAATCAACAGTTATGGTGGTGGCTGTTTAATGGTCTGGACAAGCGTCATGCTGGATGGCCGAATACTTCTCCACGTCTGTGACAGAGGCTCTGTGACTGGTGTGAGGTATAAAGATGAGATCTTTGAGCCTTATGTTCGACTTTTCCGGGGTGCAGTGGGCCTCGAGTTCATCTTACAGGACGATAACGCGAGGCCACATAGAGCTCTTCTGGTCGACGAATTTCTCGACAGTAGGGATATTCGCCGGATGGATTGGCCAGCCAGGTCTCCAGACCTGAACCCTATAAAGCATGTCTGGGCAGCTCTTGGAAGGGCAATTGCAACTCGCAACTCCCCTCCGAGAATCATCCAGGAATTGAAAACAGCGTTGCTAAATGAGTGGGACCAATTACCACAGGCACTGATAAACTGCCTTTTTTTCCATTATGTCATCACGCTGCGAGGCCTGTATGGCTGAAGAGGGGACCATACGCCCCATTAATACATTTCTTTTGTATCTTCTGCAACCGCTGTTTCAGACTTTCAGACTCCCATGAGTGTTACACACGAACATGTGTGTCTATTATAACTGTTGAATATTTATTTTGTTTGTATTATATCAACCTATGTTCACACCAAATTTTATTAAAATCTGTCCTGTAGTTCTGGAGATCGTAGATCAAATATGAAAATTCGCTTAATTTATTTCACCAGTGTAGATGGTCCAATGACCAGCCACTTTGACTCATTATTGAAAACTGTTAAAAATCTCTCTTCGAATAATTCGCTAACCAAGTTTTCAGAAAACGAAATTAGTAAGTGGATTAAAAGTGACAAACATGACTCATTTCTAAAACAATTAAATGTTGATCTCATAGCTCAAAATGTGTTGAATCTTCAGGTAGCAAAAATGGAGAATGAAAAAGAATAAAACAGCCAAAATCATTTGACGTAGGAAAAGTAAAACGTTAAATACATTTGTGAAACTATCCGAAAAAATTAAAAAATATAATACTGATGAAATAATATTATTTTCATCCTTTAATTGAATGATTTGTCTGTTTAAAGAACGAAATCTATAAACAAGTGGACATTCAATCGGCTTTTGTGCCTATTGTAATGATTTCATAGCAGAAAATGGTTAAACATAATTAAACTATGACCGAATTCATTTACTAATACGCTTGATTCATGAAATGTGTTTGCAAAATGATTGAATTCAATATTTGTTCATTCTTCAGTGCATTTAGTTATGCGAAAAAAAATAATTCTGCAGCATTATGCAATTTTTCTTAGGTAATTCCGTGCTTTACTAACAGACGTTTACTTGACGACAATAAGTAAGAAAAAAAAATCTGAAAGGTTTCAGATTTTAAATTACGTTCAAAGGGGCGTACTTTTAACATTTTATGTGTTACCTTTATTTATTCAATATCATGTTCTTCGCACTTAAACCATAAAATTCAGTTCAAGAGCAATATCGCAAAATAATTTTAAAATGAGCATATCTTTAGAGTTTCCGATACACAATGTCACGCGCTGGAGATAAACATTTTTTTTCTGTACAACGTTGCCATTGGTCGCTTTGAAATCCTTGAATTTGTTAATCAAAAATTAGTTAAAGTTTTACAAATATGAAATCGATCATAAAACAAATTCCAAACTTCAAATTTGGGCTTCCAGATGGCCATATTCGGTGGAAACGTTACGTTATTCAAAATTTGAGGGCCCTAGGTACTGTTGTTTTATCATAATGCGAGAAACATACATATATTTATGCAGATTCTTCATTATTTAATTTCTTTAAATATAATACAGGGCGATGATATTTGGCGGCAACAATTTGAAAAGTGAAACAACGCTTTTAGTGAATCGACGCAAAATGCCAAAGCGAAATTAATAGTCCTTCTGGGCAAATTGCCCCTTTGGGCTAAAAAAAAACGTACAGCTATTGTCTTCTGTTTTACAGTGTATTGTCATTTAGGCAAAGCGTAAGATATTTTAACTTTCAAATTGTCTCTTAGTGGTTGGCTGGCTGGTAATTTCAATTGTAGAACACACTATCTGTCTAAAGGAAGAGATGCGTTCGTGGGCGATTTATTAAAGGAAACTTTCCCGTATTCATTTACACATAGAGAAAACCACGAAAATAAGTCATGCAGAAGGGTTGCTTGCGTGGGGTCTAGTCCAAAGAATTCAGCATAAGCGATTTAAAAATAAACAAGCGTTGTTGTTAATAACACTTTTTTAAAATTTTATTTTAAATGCTTTAAATAAAAATGCATTTAATTGCCTTGCCTCGCCAGATATGTGCTAAACATTTATACAGAAATCTTCAGTATCCATTCTTTCTGCCCAGTTTGTAATATAAATCTTGCGATAACACCATTTTACACTGCTTTTTAAAATTTTTTTTTCGCTTCTCTGCGAAAGATTCGCCATTCTTCGAAGAAGAAAAAAGGAATTTTACTACAGAAATAATAATATAGATGATGATTACTGTAGAAAGATCAATATGCTTCCTATCACGGAAATCTTCAGTGAAACGATCCATATTTGAGCTAATATCAGTAATGCTAATATATACTGAAAAATACAATAGCTACCGGAAATAATGTAATTATAGTTGAAAAGGTCTGAAGGAAAAGAATTGCTTGATCCTGATGTCATGTTCCGTATTTAATTGTTAAATAATAAGATGCTTCTGTACAGTAAAAAATAAAGCGCTTTAAATCATTTCCTTTCAATACAGGCCTTTTCTAACCATAATTAAAGGTAGTTGCCGTATTAAAGAAATTATACAATGAATTGCAGTATGTATTCCACTTCGTTGTGTAATTTATTTTGCATCTGAAGTCTAAAATCATTGGACTGGAACGATTGATGAAATGAGTGTAGTCAAAAAAGCAATACTTTTAATTTGTTAATAAAATCATTAAAGATTTTTATGAAATCATGTTAACTGGACCCAATGAAGTGACACTAACTGCATTCTTTTAAGATCGTTATACACAGAGGGTGTTTACACATTTTTAGAGTGAATTTTGGGCCATTTAATTAATGTTTAAAATGCGAAGAGTATTTTTGAAATGTTCGATCTGATAGCCTTTTTAGTGAACTATAAGTCTGTAAAGTCTGCATCGTGATTTCCATGACAGAAGATCTTTTCATAAAATTTTCTGGGGTATTGTTTTCTATTCCTCTGTAAAGTTTATCATAATTTTATTAACAGTTATTTTAAGTTTATACTTCTTTCCTATCAATTCTAGTTTTAGCTTACAATTTCCTACCAGAATGTAATTTCAGAAACGCAGTGCATGCAAATGAGTAAGAGTACTATTTAAGTCGACGTTTCACCAACTTCGAGAGAGAGAGAGTCTGATTTCGTGACTAGCACGTGTTTGCCATTTGGCTACGTCTCTTTTAGATATTACTACGCTCGGCCATACTTTCGGCCCTTGCTTGGCTTCGCCGATTTATTTAATATTTAGGGGCCAACTACTTAGAATCCTGATAGCTTCGGCTATATCCTTCAGTTAGCTTTAGTTAAGCTTAGTTAGTTTAATTTCATAATTATTTAAGTTCAAGCCCAAGTGGAGGCTTTGTGTACGTTCCGAGTTAGGAATTGATTGCAATTATTCCGAGAAATAAAGGGTAGTTAACTCTTCATAAGTCTTACGTGTTTGTTCACACACTTAAGCGATTATTCGCTTACTAGTGTTTTATGGGGTTCAAGGTTTTGAACACTGAATTAAATAAGTAAAACCCCACACCTCTTCCACTACTTTCCAGGGTCCATCAGTCGTCTGGAGGGGGTTGTGCTTAAAATAGCTCTTTTCAACAGACCGAAGGCACAATAGTCTATAGGTAAAACGTCAGGGGACTTAACAGGAATATGTTGAAAATGTATGTACGCAATATCTGTATGAATCTTCATTTTCACAAGAGATACAGTGGTACGTTTCGAAGTATGATTCGGTGCTTTGACAAAGTTTCATTCTTTGTCACTGGGATAAAGAAATGTAATTTTTTCTGTAAATATTGAACATAAAACTTTTTCATGATAACGTTGAGCTGACTTAACATCTTCTCTCTCTCATCTTATTTTTGATTTTCCATTCTAAGAAAATCGTGCGACAATCAAAAACACTTTACCGAAACTTTATTTGCATTGACAGAACCAGTTTCGTACATGTTTTCTCTTTGTTTTCGTAATAAATATACTTTTATTCACAATGTATTTCCATTTATTTCTAGTTAAATAGTTTTCGTACAGGGTTCTGCAAATTGTTTTGCGTTGGCCTCCGCAAAAGCTATTGAACATTAAGTTTTTAGCCATAACAACAATAAATAAAGTGATAACTGTGATAACAATAAGCATCTGTGACAACAATAAATAAAGTAATAAACCAAGTCATAAATCTTGGTTTATTACTTTATTTATTGTTGTCACAGATGTATTTCAACACTCTGTAAATTGATTTCTACGTCGGCGATTTTTTTGATGTTACCAATGGTTTAACTTTAGAAACATTGTAAAGATTGCATACTTTTTTCGTGCATTCGTTTGGAGACTTCCTTCCATACGACTGTTTTTTCACTTTCCGATTGATAATGTTGCTAATTTTGCAATTAGAAATTTTAAAACTGTGCATTTCACAACGTTTTTGCAGGATGGAAGAGGAATATGACTTCGGAAAGCTCAAAAACGTATTACTTAATTCGCAACTTGTTTGCTTGCGGCATTTTGAAAGAAGCATAAATTTAAAGCAGCAGACGATATTTTTCGTTTAAAATAATAAGATGTTGCTTAAAATTTCAAAACCTTTCCTTTTTTAAAATTCTTTATCGAAATTCTTCCAAAAATGCGTACACACATTCTGTATTTTTATGAAATCATGCGAGTTGAATCCAGTAAAAGTACACTAACTATACTCCTTATCTATATCTTTCTTTAACTATTTTATGTGAGTTGCTAATATTGTAAATGTATAAAATTATTTAGTTACTTATGTTTAATTTGATAACTAGAACATTAAGGTTGGTCAAAGCTTGTTTCCTTTCGTCATGAATGATGAGTAAAATCAAAAGTCAGTGAAATTAAAAGTCGAGTTTTAGTGAACCCTGCCTTAATATTATTTTTAAACCTCCTTTCTGGAATTCAGAGTTACTCAAACCCCATGTGGAACAGGCGGCGAAGTAAACGGTTGATAATTAAGCGGTTGCGGTTAATAATGCATGGGAATTCACTATACATAGTCCAGATTGTTTGCGATAGAGAAGCAGATAGTCAAATTAATACGGAAACTATCTGGAGAGCCATAAATCAGGGTGGAAACATCACTGGGGTTTAATGAAGCTATTCAATTAAGCAATTACTGAAAAATATATTACAAAATGTTCTTCCGAAAGTGATTATAACTACCATGATTTTGTTAATAATACATTTTACGTTTTTTATAATCTCCGCTTCTTGAAATAATTTTCCATTTAGATGGGTGATCAATTTTCGTTGTTTAAAGACCGATATCTTTGTCATTTTTCCTTCTACACACTGCGCACTAAAGCATTATTGTGTTTTTTACCGCGTAAAATCTTGTGATACTGTAAAATACTGGTGTTTTTCCGAGACACAATGAATTTACCCATGGTACATAAAGAGCATCCGAGATAACAATGAGAATACTATGTACATTGACTACATACGAGGCAATGAAAATGGACAATTCTTTCAGGTTACCATGAAATAGCAATTTTGTCTTTCAAAACAACTGTGTTAATTGGTTTGATTTGTTTATAAAAATGACATTTGATTTTCGTTTCTGTGATTGTAATGCGAAAAAAAGCGAAACTGCTACTTTTAAACGCTCTAAAAGTTATCAGCTATTAAAAGCAACGAAACAGTTGTAGAGACATTAGGTATTTATTTGGGAGCAGAAGTTGTGCAAAATGAGCAACGCCTTCGCTGGGAATCGAACCACGGACCTCTGGATTACGCGTCGAGCGTGCTGACCACTACACCACGAAGGCACGTGAAGAACGCAGGAGAAATACCTTATACAGTAATTTATCGAGGTTTAAAATATTATGAAGAGCAAAGACATGTTAATAGTTAACATCGATTAAAACATTTTAGAAACCGGGTAGGGGGAGAACGGATTAAAAGAAAGTTCTAAACACAATATTTTTTCCATCAAGTTACTCGAAAATTGATAATACCAAAATCAACTATTCATCGAATTAAGGAGAGTTCAATATCTCTATCATTAAATAATGGAGAATCTTAATGCAAATATGTATGCAATGAGACGACTTGGAGAAAGCTACACAGAATTGGCGATGGTTCTCTGCTCATAATCTGGAGAGACTTTACTACGTATTTAGGAAGTTGCTACTCGAAGGAGAGACTTGTAGACAGACGTGGACGAACTGAGCATAAGTTTTATTGCTGGACACGAACTAATTATCGAAAAATTTTTTTTATCAAATAACGCAAAGGGAGAGAAGCACCATCTCGGTGCAAGAGAGCTGATGCTAAGTGTGCTAAGCCGATGATAACTGTGAAATTAATCCAGTATGGTGGCTCACCAACAGAAGGTTTTGGTTTATATTAGAAAGGTTTCCCTTCTCAAAATTTTGAGTTCCAATTCCGAATTAACTATGTCATCAGCGGTAGCAAGCCAACCAAGATGTATTGATCTAGAAATGACGCAGTCCAGAAAAGTTATTACGATTTTTAAAAAAGAGAAAGGGAATTAAGGACTATTGTTAATTTAAATTATAATTCTGATTTACATATTTTTATCTTATATACGTATTCCCTCTTTCAAAGAAAAAAAAAGGCTTGGCGACAGAAAAGCATTTCTAGTAAAAGCATTAGCGTAGTAGCAAAGAACTATGATACAACATGCCCAGTAAGTACGAGAAAGCAAATGAAGGGCTTCAGAGACATACCTTTGAGGTTTCGCTATGCCCCACCATTTGGTTCCCAAACTTTCTCATGTCTAGATAAATAAAAACGTATAAAAACTATTATGTAAAACATGTAAAAAGTGCAATTTAGAAGTATGAAAACAAAATGATATGGATGAAAAGTTCAAATCGAAAGCCTCTAGAGTTCTTGAAAAGATTAAAAAAGTTCTTGTTTTCAAGATGTACTTCTTGTTCAAGATGTATAAGTAAGTTCTTGAAAGTATACGTATACATACGTTTACAAAAGTATAAGTAAAGTTCTTGAAAAGATATCTTGATTATTATTTCAAATTTTCTAAAAGTTTACAGTCTTTTGTAAACACGTAACGTTGTTTCCAATAGAAACTGTTTCCAAATCGTAGTTATGACGTTGCATTACATTTAGTACGTGCTTATTCATAATAAAACAAAAATAGAGTTACATATTGTACAGCAATGGAATAATTGATATAATTGTAAAGCCATGGAACAACTGATAAATATAAAATACAAAATACAATAGCAACAAACTTTGATAAAAACGGGCAGGTTCACTACGAAGCAAATCAGCGTAATAAACCGCTGATGGCTGTGGGATGCTCAAATACACTTACATGTAAAAGCCTCCATTCCTTAAAAAACGATGATTAGCTTTTAATATTATATGACAAATCGAAGTTAAAAGTTTTAATTTAATCTTATGGCCATAAAAATTCGATTACATTATACATTTAATAATAAAAAAAGGCTAAATAGAGAAAGATTTAAATTCAAGGGAGACAAATAACTTGTATGTTTAAGTTATGTCAAAGATATATCAACATTACCCTACAGCATTAAAATTTCTAACAATAATAAAAATTAAGTGTGTAAATGTGGTAGCACTTTGTGCTAAAACTATGGCTAGACGAATGTGATTGGTGAAAAATATTCAGCCAATTCTCTAACCATAGTGACTCTCTGGGAAGAAGGAAAGGGTAAGATAGGAAAGGAGCCAGACTGGGAAAGGTCAAATTCGGGAATAAAATTGTCATAATTGGGGTTTAAGGTCTTGAACAGGTTAAAAAGTCATAAATGGGTTGAAATATTAAGAAATTTTAATGCATAATTTGGAAAATAAAATTTACTTAATTTTGAATAGCCGCAGGTACTTTATTATTTCTAACAGTTCATTTGCTGGATTAAAAGATCTGAGTCAGGTAGAATGGACAATTTCTGATTTCGTTTTAGTAAGGGAATTTGGTTTATCTGTTTCAAAGGTAACTTCGGAATATTGTTTTAAAATTTTGTATGGAATTGAAAAAGGAGGTGAGAGTTTTCTAGTTTTAGGATATTGAAATACTTCTTACATTACTCAGTCGCTAGGTTTAAAATGACTTGCTTTAAATTCATACCTATTTTTATTTACACTATGATAATCGTCAGGCCTTAAAATGGAATAAATGAAAGTCATAAACACAATATTTTTTCCATCAAGTTATTCGTAAACTTATTAGACCAGAACCAACTCTTCATCGAATTAAGAAGAGTTCAATATCTCTATCATTAAATAATGGAGAATCTGTATGTATGTAATGCATGTGTGTATGTTTGTTATTCGCATTGTGGAAAAAGGGCGGAAATTCATATTTTGAACACACGTAATCGTCCACCCAATCTCGAATTTCTAATGTGTTTTTGTTTATGTTTTGCGAGAACGTACTAAAATTTTGATTAACAAACTTGGCGATTTAAAAAAAGTGTATTGATACTCGTCAAAGCGTGTTTAAAATTTAATCAGCAAACCCAGCGATTTAACAAAAATGTTTTACCGCCGCCAGAATAAAATATTTTTATCTTTTGCGCACCAGTGTGTTGCCATTCGGGGAAGTGTAAGATATTTATTTTTTTCCAGATTTGATCCCTCTTTTACTTGTTAAAACTCTGAACGATTTAAAACAAATAAACCTTAAGATGTCTCGTCAGATATCTAGTGTGTAATAAATCAGATGTCTAGTTAGAAATGTCTCATATTTTTAAGAAATAACACTAGCTGGACTGATTAAAATCATTATATACTTTTTTTTATAATTCTTTCAGAAGGTTGACCGCACGGACGGCTAGTTTTCAAAGAAATAATATAGCGAATATTAATAAAAAATGTGTGGCAACTCCTAACACTCTATCGGGAATACAAATATGGGCTGTTTTTAAATATTTTGTGAATTTGTTCTTTAATTTTATGTGGTTTAAGAGCGAAAAAAAAACTTAACAAATGTTTCAGATTTTCTTTTTGATTTGCTTTCTTTTTTTTGGTTATTGCTTTTTGAACTGATAGTTTCAAATGCTAGTTAATTACAGTTATAAATGTTTAAAATAAAATAAGGAAAATAAGGAGTTGCATAACACTGAATTTACGTAAGTCAGGTTAGCGTAAGTCGAGACATTACTATATAATAGCATCATTTGCTACTACCTTTTGTGTTTGCCGGAGACACTTTTATTTTACCTTTTTTTTTTGGGACATGTTAATGATTTATCCATCGCTCCACACAGTAAACAAATTTGCTTTTTTTTTCTAACGATGAAAGGTTAACACCTGGTCTGCTTAATCTACCGTCGGTTAACCAAGAATTGTCTGTATGTTTGATATTAAAATTTTCTTGCTCGATAGAAATGGTCTCACGTTAAAAAAAAAGTCTGAAAGGTTTCAGATTTTAAATTACGTCCAAAGAGGCGTTTTTTTAACATTTTGTGTGTTTATTAAATATTATGTTTTTCGCACTTAAACAATAAAATTCAGTTCAAGAGAACAAACAACAAATAATAGAATCATAGAATAAATAATTTTAAATTGAGCATATCTTTAGAATCTGCGATACACAGTCTCATGCGCTGGAGATAAAAATGTTTTTTCTGTACAACGTTGCCATTGCTCGCTTTGAAATCTTTGAGTTTGTTAATCAAAAATTCGTTAAAGTTTTACAAATATGAAATCGATGATAAAACAAATTCCAAATTTCAAATTTGGGCTTCCAGATGCCCATATTCGCAGTAGAATGACGTCATTCAAAATTTCATGGCTCTGGGTACCGTTTTATCACAATGCGAGAAACATACATACATTTATGCAGATTCTTCAGTGTTTAATTTCTTTAAACATAATACAGGGCGATAAGAATATTTAGTGGCAACAATTTGAAAAGTGAAACGGGCATTCAGAGTGAACCGACGCAAAATCGCAAAACGAAAACAATAGTCCTTCTGGGACAAAGCCCTTTAGAATAAAAAAAGTAAAGAAATGTTTTTTGTGAACTTTATTTAATATCTTGTTTCCGTGCAGTTTAATATATTAAAAAATTTAGTTTTTATTTGAGAAATAACTTCTTGTATTAAGAATATTTACAAGTTTTTTTCCCCTTCACAAAAAATGGTATTGAAGTATATCCATTAATCACTTTTTTTTTTATTCCAGAACTTTGGCCCAGACTCTTAATCAATTCCAAGATCTATGAGATACAAATAATTTAAATTTTCAGGTCATTCAAATTTCTTCGAAAACTTTTCCGGAAATTTTAACGATACGTAAACACTTTCGCCAATCTTTATCAATTAAAAATTAAGCGTGTTATAAACTTATTAAAAAAAGGCTGTACTGCAACAGCAACAACACTCATCTTATTATAAATTGAGTCTATCGCCTATTTCTATTGTAAACAAGAATAAAACTGCAGAAGAAAATGGCGCGCGGAAAAAATGTGATTGTCAAACAACTTGCGGAAGATCGTCTGATGATGGATCGCCTCTTTAAGCATAATTGAATGATATCATCTGACAGCAACAAGGCATACTGGGGAAAAAAAGAAAAGTGTATCGCCAAAAACAATTGCTTCGTCCTCTTCTTCCTCTTAAAGCAATATCGGAATTGTTTATTACGCAAAAAACTACATCTTTTACACCAGGGAAATTAACCAATAGATCAGTTGCTTGCTTACTGGTCATCGAAAAGCAGATTATTTTAGAAGAGGTAATCAAACTGCGGTATGAAATCCTAAGGAATGATCTGGACTTAATCTTCTTCTAAAATTACATTAGATACGTCAGATTACATAATCATCGAATGAAACCCTGGAAGAACATTTTTATTTTTTGGCATACGAATAAAAAAGGCAAACCTATTCGGCTAGGTTTAACAGTCAGATGGAAATTTCTTTTGATTATTATAAGCTTTTATTTAGTTCCCTCTTAGTATTGGTCGCTATAGTCGGAAGTTTGTTATCGATTTTTAACCAATTTCCTGATAGACTATCCAGTTCAAATTTTGCACATACGCAATTTATGGATGAAAATGCAATGCAGTGAAACGAGGTTTTTAAAATTCTATTGAGATTTTTAGTCCAAAGAGGCTAATAGCCCAGAGGGTTGTTAGTCTCGAAACTGCATTTTGCATCGGATCGCTATTAAAGGCTGTATCACCTTTGAAATTGTTGCCACCAAATATTATCGCCCTGTATTACATTTAAAGAAACTAAATAATGAAGCATCTGCATGAACGTATGTATTTTCTCACATTCTGAAAAAATAACGGTATCTAGAGTCAGCAAATTTTGAATAGCGTAGTCCTTCACTCGAGTATGGCCACCGAAAGCCCGAATTTGGAATTTGAGATTTGTTTTATTGTCTATTTTATATTTTGATTAAAACTTAACAATTTCAAAGCAAGCAGTGGCAACACAGTGGAATAAAACATTTTTATCTCCAGTGCGCGAGATTGTCTATCGAAAATTCTAACGCTTTTTTTAAATATCTTTAGCCCAAAACTTTAACCCAAATACTGCAGAAACGTGTATGTGTCTGTAAATGAAAAAAATGGTCTCAAGTTTTATTTTATTATTTATATTTATATTAAAAAATTTCATTGCTGATTTGAAAGATTATTTTGTATTTCCTTGTTTAAAATTTAATGTGTAAACGGTTTTTCAGCACATATCTTCGTTTAAAGAACAAAATAAAAATTTGTGAATTTTACTATTTGCAACATCGGATGCAGCGGAAAGCGAATCTTCTGAGTAAAGTTTATAAGAAATATGAACATAATATCTAATTTTTTGGACAAATCTCTGGATGGTTTCAATAATTTGAAGCAAACAACCGTTGGAAGTAAAAACATATTTATTCATTGTTGAAAAGGAATTTTTCATTTTTATAATTTGATCTATAACGCATCATTGGGACTAAAAAATAAAAATAAAATTTTAAAAAAAAAGAAAAAAAAACTGAAAGGGTTTGAATTTTAACGATTGCCCAAAAGAACTCTTTTAAAATTTAATGTGATTTATCAGTACAGATTATTAATAGAGATGGTCCACTTTCTAGGATATTAGATGAATATGCATTTAAACTAACGTGGGAATGTTATATATCTTCTGTCTATACTTAAGAAGTGGAAAAAATATGAACTGTAATTCTATAAAAATGTTTAATGCTCTTAATTAGATATATCATAAATTGAATTCAGTATTATTTAAATCAATCAGATTCAAAATTAAAAAAATAATAATCTTACGAACTGCATCTGTTACTCCTAAATAGCTTGTTATTTAAAAGCAGACAGATTAAATATGAAAGAATAATATCTTTTATTTTTCCGAATGGCAACAGACTCGAATGGAAAGTGAAACAACGCAAAATCATGTTTCGGAACTAACAGAATTTTTGGGCTAATAATTAAAAAAAAGTTTTTTATAAAATAAAATTTTTATAAAGTAGAAAAATTATTTATCATATAGTTAATAGGAGCAAGAATTAAATAACTCTCTTTATAAAGTTTATCTACAGTTTTATATCACGAATGATAAAAGCGTGAGCCCCTAAACAGCAAAACCTAATAATCAGATTGCACATTGTCAAAAGTATAAGCCATTTAGCTTTAAATATTTAACAAGAATGCCCTACATTTTTATTATTCCTGACTGTTGATGAATTTTGTAAAGAGAATAATTTAATCTCTTCCTTTCATTAACTATATGATAAATCGCTTTTCTGCTTTTAGTTCATTAATTAATTAATTTGGAGTTTTAAATAAAAGCTTATTTTTTAGTTTTTAATATGACAAGCCGCTTGCGTTACTAGCCGTAAAAATAGTTAACATAAAAAAGGAAAAATGTATATAATGATTTTAATGAATCAAGTTAATGTTATTTTAAGAGTCCTGATAGTAAACAAAATCTACAGAGGTGAAAAACTGCGTTAATTGCTTTTAAATTGCTTTGTAATAAATAAAAGGGAGATTAAATTTGAAGGAAAAGTAAACATCTTAAGCTCTGCCAAATGGCAACACACTGCTAAGGGAAATATTTAAAACAAATATTTTATTTCCGGCAGTGGTTTGCATTCCTCGTGTCGCTAACATTACAGTTCTGAGCACAATGTCACGAGAAATGTAAAAATTAAGTTTTTATGTTCTCCTATGTTTGTGTATCGCTTTTAGCAGTTTTATGCCGTGTTGTGTGTACCGTTTCATTCAGATTTATTTGTTGTTCTTTGATGTTTCAGTGATATATGGATTAAAAAAATGCTAATTTTAGTCGAAAGGGGCTTTGTCCCTGAAGGACTTTTGTTTTCGTTTTGCGATTTTGCGTTGGAAACATTAAAAGTCTGAATCACTTTTCAAACTGTTGCCATCAAATATTGCAGCCCTGTATTATATTTAAAGAAATTAAATAATGAAGAATCTGCATAAATGTTTGTATATTTTTCCAAATGGGATAAAACAACGGTACTTAGAGCCATCCACTTTTGAATAATGTACCTTTAAATATGCGCATCTGGAAGCTCGAATTTGGAATTTGTTTTATTATCTATTTCATATTTTGTAAAACATTAACGAATTTTTGATGAACAAACTCAAACGATTTAAAAGCGAGCAATGGCAACACTCTACGAGAAAAAAAACCTTTTTTTATCTAAAGCGCGTGGAACTGTGTATCGGAAATTTTAAAGACATACTCATTTAAAAATTATTTTGCGATGTTGCTGTTGAACTGAATTTTATGGTTTAAGTGCGAAAAACATAATATTTAATAAATAAAGGTAACACACGAAACTTTAAAAAACGCCCCTTTGGACGTAATTTAAAATCTGAAACCTTTCATTTTTTTATTATATATTAATATATAAATTTATAAGGTATTTCTCCCGCCTTCTTCGCATGCCTTCGTGGTGTGGTGGTCTGCATGCTCGACGCGTAACCGAGAGGTCCGTGGTTCGATTCCCGGCGAAGGCGTTGCTTATTTTTCATGTCTCCTGCTTCGAAATAACCTAATGTCTCTACAAATTTCTGAAAATACCTTAAATTCTGAAAATCTTAAATTGTCATTTAACATTTAAATACACAAATATTCAAACACCTAATTGCTGTTTCTACAGTGCCACTGAAAAACCCATTTGTAGTATTCGGGTTTGAAGATTATATTCTGGAAGTATTCAAAAAAATACATTAAAAGTTTTTTGTAAATATTCTTTTTTATTGAAAAAGGCAAGCTAAATCTTTAAATTTTTGGCGATAAGATTTTAGTAATAACGAACTACACTTTATTTGACAACGTTGATGTCAACGTTTTGATTGACATCTTTCATTACCTTGCAGATCCGATTGCTGGGCATATTACTTCGAGCTCTTTTGACGACCGGAAAGAGTCATTGGAAAGAAGCCGGATTTTGGATGGGCGTTCATGAGAACATGGAATCTTATTTCTACTCTCAGTTTGTTCAGTTGCCGGTTTCCATAAAGTAAATTTTTCCGTCATCTCGTTTCTACTTTTTTTTAATAGCTCTTCCTAATGGAATATTCCTACTGAAACTTAAGAACAAAAAGCAGTTTCTTTAAGAAGTACAATTTACTAAATTGTGCAAAACGTATAAACCGACTGAAAAAAAAAGACAACGTTCTATATATTTTTTTTACTCTGCTCATTGATAACATCCAGGTAGCGTTTTCATGGCTCGAAAGCGCGACTTAAAATATATGTTATATTTAAATATAGCGTTGTTGTGACATACGTAATATATTTGAATTGTACGCCTGCCTCAAATTATATCAAAGTGCCAAGTTTTGTAAAAATTTAAGCAGCTGTTTTTCTAAAATTAGCAGTTCAAAATTTTAAACAAAATTTAATTGTTACTTAAATTTCTCATATATTTAATAATATCGAGTTTAAACGTACTTAATTTCGTTTTCCCTAATTCAAAATTTAAGTTTAATTTAAGTAAAACTGGTATACACTCTTAGACAAAAAAAAAAAAAAAAAAAACACAAAAAACTACGCACCACGACGCATCGAGAAGATATAAAGCAAATTGGACACAAATTGATATGCATACAGGTTTCGACGGAAAATGCAAAATTTTACATTTTGGCTGCCAATGAATGAACGGTTGTCGCTACAGCGCATCTGATCTGTGCAACTGGCAGGATATTTAAGAGGAGAAATTACGATTCCAGGACATAAATGTTTCACGAAGTTCATTCCGTGTACTCTGGTAGACAGTAACTATGCCTTGCATACAGGTGCGCGAAAGATATGCGCAGATGTCAGAATTTGAGAGAGGTCGTGTGGTTGGGCTTAAAGAAGCCGGTTGGTCTTATCGGCGAGTAGCTCGACATTTGAACAGGAGCGATGCCACTATTAGACGATGTTGGCAGAAATGGGTGAACCATGGCCGCACACAGCGTCAAGAAGGAAGCGGTAGGCCTAGAGAAACGACAGAACATGAAGATGGAACAATCGTCAGAGCGGCACTCAGAGTTCCAGATGCATGATTATCATCGATTGTACGTGCAACTAGTGCTTCAGTGACCGCAAGGACCATTGATAGACGGCTCACAGAAAGGGGGCTGAGGTCACGGCGCCCCTTGCGCCGACTACCATTGACCTCTGTACAACGTCAAGCCCGTTTGCAGTGGTGTCGGGCTCATTCGCACTGGAATATCACTGACTGGAGTAGAATAGTCTTCAGTGATAAGTCCCGCTTTGAACTGAGCTCCGATGACCAGCGAGGGCGAGTCTGGAGAAGCCCCGGACAATGGTGTGATACCAACCTGACTGTCTTCTGGCAGACAGGCCGACAACCTAGCGTGATGGTCTGGGGTGCCATTTCAATTCATAGTAGGACACTTGTGGTTGTCATCCGTCGTAACCTTACAGCGCAGCGGTACGCTGGTGAAGTTCTAAGGCTTATTCTGTTGCCCTTCATATCAGGCCACCCTGGGCTTACATTTCAGCAAGATAATGCCCGCCTCCACACTGCACATGTTTCTACTGCTTGCTTTAGTGCTTGCCGAACATTACCTTGGCCAGCAAGGTCGTCGGATCTCTCTCCTATTGAGCACGTTTGGAACATTATGGGCAGGGCCTTCCAACCAGCTCGGGATGTTAACGATCTCACGTGCCAGTTGGACAGAATTTGGCACGATATCCCTCAGGAGGACATCCAAAACCTCTATCAATCGTGCCAAGCCGAATAACTGCTTGCATAAAGGCCAGAGGTGGACAAACGCGTTACTGACTTTTTCACTTTGTGAAGCTCTATCACTTCAGTAAATCATCCAATTTTTCTCAAACTGTAATCATTTGTTTTTTTGTACATGTACATCACTGTCTAAGAGTGTATTTTTAATCCAAAGGGGCAGTTTACCCAGAAGGACTATTAATTTCGTTTTGGCATTTTGCGTTGGTTCACTATAAATGTCGGTTCACTTTTCAAATTGTTGCTACCAAATATTAGAGCCCTGCATTACATTTAAAGAAATTAAATAATGAAGAATCTGCATAAATGTGTGTATATTACTCCAAATGTTATGAAACAACGGTACCTAGAGCCATCCAATTTTGAATAACGTACGTTTCCACGCGAATATGGGCATCTGGCAGCCCAAATTTGGAATTTGATTTATTATGTACTTCATATTTTGTAAAACGTTAACGAATTTTTGATTAAAAAAGTCAACGGTTTCAAAACGACCAATGGCGACGCTGCACGAATAAAAAATATTTTAATCTTCAGCGCGAGTCTGTGTATCGGAATTCTAAAGATATGCTCATTTTAAAATTATTTTGCGATATTGTTTTTACACTGAATTTAATGGTTTAAGCGCGATGAACATGATATTTAATAAATAAAGGTAACACACGAAAGGTTAAATAAACGCTGCTTTGGGTGTAATGTAAAATCTGAAAGCTTTCAGATTTTTATAAAAATTTTCTTAATTTGCAATTTTCTTTTAAGTTTAATTTACTAGACCAAAGGACGTTAACCCAGAAGGGCTATTAACTTCGTTTTGGCATTTTTTCATTGATTCACTATAAACGGCGAGTCACTTTTTAAATTTTTGTCACCAAACATTAGAGCCCTTTTAAAGCGCCTATTTAAAAAAATTAAATAATGAAGAACCTGCATAAATGCATGAATGTTTCTGGCATTGGGATAAAACAACAGTACTTAGAGAGAGCAAATTTGGAATAAAGTACGTCTCCACCCGAATATGGGCATCGGGAAGCCGAAATTTGGAATTTGTTTTGTAATCTATTTCACATTTTGTAAAGCTTTCAGGAGTTTTTGATTAATGAACTCAATGATTTCAAACCGAGCAATAGTAACACTGTACCCCCGCCCCCCCAAAAAAGTTTTTTTTTGTCTCCAGCGCGCGAGACTGTATCGGAAATTCTAAAGATATGCTCTTTTAAATATTTTGCGATATTGTTGTTGAATTGAATTTTTTGGTTCAAGTGCGAAGAACGTGATATTTAATAAGTAAAGGTAACACTGAAAACATTAATGTAAAATCTGAAAACTTTCAGATTTTACATTAATTTGATTTATAAATGAATTTCTTTTATGATTTTTTATTATTTATTTATTGATTGAAGGCAGATTTCTTTGATAAAATTGTTCATGAAAATTTATACCATTTTAGTAGAAGGATTACATTGGGTCTAGCCTACCAAGCGTTAGGGATCTGATGGCAATCACTGTGAGCGGGGCTCATTGACGGGCGTTGTTATCTGGTAGGCCAGTTTCTTCATCTTTGTTGACATGAACCACTTGTTTCATTCTATTTGTGATGGCGTCTGGATACCACATCGTTCTTACAACATGCCCATGTTTGTTTAAACTAGCGACTCAAAACGCCTGTTGCTGTGACGCCATTTTGATTCATTCTATTTAAAGAGCTGCCACTGATTTTGACAAATAACGAAGGGTGGTTTCATTTTAATATTTAGGAAAACGATCATATTGCGTATTCTAGACGTCTAACCAAAATTAGGAGCCTCCATAAAGAATTTATAAATGAAATTTATTCATGGAGCGTTTGCAGATGAGTTTATAAATGAAATAAAGTCCTCTTGAATGTAATTTTGCATACATAGGGCAAACATGCAAATCTTCAAACTTCAGAATAAACGAGCATATGTGATGAGTTAAAAAGACTTCAGTAGCTTCCCATTGTTGAAATATTTCAATACCACATATTTCAATTTCCATTCAATTCCATTTTCAATTCCACATATTTCAATTCCACATATTTCAAGAACATTGAGGCTAAAACGATTGCTTGCACTACGCGATTTCTCAATATTAATTTCTGATAAGCTTCTGAAATTTTTTTGCGAAGCACTTTCGTTAAAGACGCAACTTTCATTCCGTTCCTGTTGAGGCACAGAAAAAGCGGATGGGATTCCCACCGCCATTTTTTTAGATCAAGCACTACAATTTCTACGCAAGTTTCCGTTAAAATAATTTAAATATGAGTCATAATAGAAATAGATGAAAAAACAAAACAAAAATAACACTAATAATAACAATAATAACAAATAGTAGCAACAACAGCAATGACAACAATGATAATGATGTTGGGGATAATAATAATTACAATATTAGTTGTAAGGAACTAACAACTTCAGTGCTAAATTCTTAGACTTCCAGTGAAATAACACCGAACTTAGAAGAAGGTTTTAAATCATTTTCAGTTCTTTAATTTAATAAAATGGAAAAGCTCAAGAAGTAACAGAACAAGTCACTGCTATTTGCGAAACTCCTAATGTAATTTTTTCCTCAGGTCTTTCGAATTATGCGCGAAAACATGGCTAACAAAGGCGAACCCAATTCAGATAAACCTAAAAGTTGTGCTTAGAAAGTTCACCAATGGTTGCCGAAAGCTTTCCCTTAACTTCAAGAACTCTGTTGTTATTTACGTAAACTAATTTGTACCCTGGTGGGAGCCTATGAAAGTGGAAGTGACAATAAAGGTAAAAATATGAGATAATATATATAAATAAAGAAGAATGTCTGTGTGTTTGTTCTCAATTAACTCAGTCACTACTACAGCTATTGTCACCAAACTCTCTACAATTTTTTTCTGGGTCCTGGAAAAAGTCGACGTCCACTCACAAAAAATAGCTAAAATCAGAGATATTAATTAAAAACTCTGAAAGCGCTAATTTTGGCCCTCATTTTTCTCAGTGGCATCAGTCTCGCACGGTGGAGATAAAAATCTGCTTTATTTCGAAAAGTGTTGCCACTGCTCGCTTTCAAATTGTACAGTTTATTAATAAAAGATTTCTAAGTTTTACAATGAAATAAAAATAGCATTGCCAAAGATTAGTTTATTTCCGATTCCAAAAATTCGTGAGAAGCCATTTCGACTATTTCCGTCTTCGGACAACTTTAATCAGCCGAGATATTAAAAACTTTCTGAAAACACTAATTTGCGCACTCATTTTTCAGAGTGGTAACAGTCTCGCGCGTTGGAGATAAAGTGCTTTATTTCGAAAAGTGTTGCAACTTCTCTCTTTCAAATAGTATAGTTTGTTAATGAAAAATTCGTAAGTTTTACAAAATCTAATATATATAAAGAAGAATGCCTGTTTGTATGTTTGTTTATTTGTTCGCGTTATTGATTTCCGATCAATTATGATCAATGTTTTGCCATATTTAATCGACTAAAATTGAATATAGTTGGTGAAATATTGGATGGAACTTGAGCTTTTACGATCATTTGATTAGAAAGACAAAAATCGTTAAAAACTGCGTGCCATTGTTGCTGATATAATGAGAGAGAATTAGCTTATTTTTCTATCGAAATTTTTTATGGGTTCCATATCGCATCAGACTGAAAAATGTATGACTAAGAATCGTATTTTTTACATCGTTATTAGAGAGGGATTACAAGGGTATCGTTTTCTCTGTTGTTAGATACATTACTCTCAATCTAACTTAACTGGCATCGGGTACTAGTAGGTTAATAAACTTGAATGCTACTTAAGTAGGAAAACAAATCTTCAAGGGTTCAGATTTTAATGGTTAGCCAAAAAGGCTCTTTTAAAGTTTAATATTATTTATCAGTAGATATTATCAATAGGGATGTCCCTGGTAGAACAGGAAAACGTTTTATAGGATACTAGGTGATACATTTAGACTAACCTGGAAACGTGTTTTATCTATTTGAAAAGTGAGAAAATACGTAAAAAATACTATAAAAATATTTAATTTTTTTCTTCTTTAGATATATCATCAATGAAATGCGTTTTTATTTAAATCAATTCTATTGAAAAGTAAAAAAAAAATATCCTTAAGAACTACGTCTATTGTTTTTAGATAGCTTGGTTTATTAATCAGTAACAGACAGATTAAGTTCGAAAGGTAAATTTCTTGCATTTCTCAGATTTGGAAAAGGCTCTGAAAAGTGAAACAACGCATTTACATGAATGACATTTAAAGTGAATGAGCGCAAAATCGTGTTTCATGACTAACAGCCCTTTTGAGTTAAAAACTTAAATTCACAGGTTTAGTATTTGCGGAGAGCAAAATTTTCGTCAAACTTCAGAAAATTCCCCCAATTTCGTGAAATCGATCATAATTGCCCATTTGAACCTAGTCGAAATCAGTTACTAAATTTGTAGCAAACTGTCACATATATAAAATTAAATTTAGAATATTTTTTAAAAATTAAACACATGCAATAATGAGGAAACAACGAAATGGAGGAAAAAAATGCAAACGTAATGATAAGTCAAAACCAGACATGTTATTTGTTACGGATGTTACTCATCTGAATGAATTTCAAAGAACCAAATAGATTAACGAGTAATTCTCTAATTACAGGGAATTTAAATTTTTCTTTCCGTTAGCATTCTTTCAAAATTATCTGCATGAGCTATTTCGAACAAAACCACGCGCTAACCTAAAGGAACATTGAGGATATTACTCAGAATAAAGTTTGCTTTGGCTGTTACATTCCAAATCACATATTATGCCTGATAAGACGTTGACGATCTCGTTAAATGCTTTATTAAAATGGCAGTTTTTGATGGCAATCTTCTGCAAGAGCATGCTGACATAAAAATTGTAAAACAACAGTGGAATTAGGATGGAGCTTTATTTTTAAATGTGTTAATCGATCAATAATTGTGTAAATCTTCCCGAGTTCTAAATACTTAAGCGTATTTACCTTTTTCTAATCCAAGTCTGAAGTACTGTAAATTCGTTATATTTTTTGCTTCGAAAAGTGGAATTTTGCAATATGTCATAGATATCTAACAGAATTAATTTATTCCTAGGAATTTTAATTAATTGGATAAGCAGGGCGTGCCAAATAAAATTGCAGCCAGACCGATTTTCAATACAAAAGTGTTTTTGCTGTGCATACGTAACATGCATATCTATGCCATTCATGTGCAGCATTGTGGCACATATAACACTATGTATAGTCTATTATATAGTTATCGGAGCAAGAAGCAGGAAATCAGAAATGTCCTCACTATTCGAACTCTATATTGTTAGTTGTACGTGCTTCCGCTTACACCACGAAAGCATGGGTCAAGGAAGAGCAAATTCTTTAAAGTCTTCTCCACTTGAAGGGTCACTGAGGAGAAGAGGACCTAAAAGCCAAATCCAAGTGGCGGCGAATGATCATCTACCACCTTTCAGTTCGGGCGCCACTGTCGAGCGAATAGAATATTTTTGAAGGCGGGTAACAGGAAAGAGTAGAAATATCCTCTCCGGGATTTCAACTCCGGATTTCCCAATTTCTAGTCGACCGTGCTTCCATTTACTCCACAAAGGAACGCTGTAAGGAGGGGGGAAATTCCTTACAGCTACTGCAAATGCCACAGAAATCAATTAGTATTGTAGCGATTCACAAAAAAAAAAAAAAAAAAAAAAAAAAAAAAAAAAAGAGATGGTAGCTTTTGCAGTGTTTTTAATCGGGTGCTGGACTATATACAAATAATTCCAAATAGATGTTTTTCACAGTACAGTTCCCGTTCTTAACAAGTTACACGTTTTACACCAGCGAGTCCCAGCGGTGTCGCTATTGAGTTCCTGGGGGTGAGGGTGGATGAAATTTTAAAGGAGATGATAGACCATCAAGGGTTCGACAACTAACTTGCTGAAATCCTTTAATTTCTACAGCGCGATGATGACGACCCGCGCTATGATGGTAAATGAGGGGCGCGTCGCTGCGACCGTAAAATGCCTATTTTAAGGCAACAGATGTATATTTTAACCGCTCGCCTATTGATAGGGTAACTGTCCATCGTGGTGGACAGGAAAACGAATACGCTCACCTGCGTACGTGCAAGTTGCTCGTAGTAAGTAAGTATTTTATTTTCTGCAGTGACAACACATTGTTTTTAAATCATTTTCTTATTAAATTTTAAAGCTAAACATCTTTCTTCGTTTTGGGTGGCAAAATGCTGCTTTTAAATCGCTGTCTTTATTAATCAAAATTTCATTAATCTTCCTCCCCCCACACACAAAATTAAAATTTGTGCTTCGAGGTGGATATGTTCAGATGGAAGAGTATATGTGTTTAAAATTAGGCGGCTCTCAGCTTCTGTCGCTTTCCCACATCACAAGGAACATACATACATACATATATACATACACACACGCACATATATAAATTAAGCAAATTCCAGTGCATTATAAATGTATAAGTCTTTCTCGCAATTTACACTTCAGCTTCTATGTCTCGATCAGCTTTCACCGACAGAAACGGCACAGGTGGAAGGAAGGGTTCTAATGAATGAGGTTTCGATATCAAGCTGAATACTAACGGCGAACATAAAACAGTAAATGTTATTTTTGTTGATAAGGAAAAATGCCAGAATATGCTAAGAAAAGCAAATTACGCAATTGCAATGGGAGAGTTAAGCATTTGTTTCCTGTTAGAAGGACAAGATGGAATCCATTTTCTCGAAGTCGTAAATAGTACTGCGTCCGTGATGTTTCAAAGCAGGTAATTTAACCGTCGAAACAATGCTTCAAAATTACAGTTTTTTTCTTTATGCTATGTTTATTTATCTCTGTTTCCTTTTCGCATCCATTCCAACCAATATTTCCAACCTATTTATTGTTGTTAAAAGAAAACGTCGCCATTTTCTTTTCTGTCTTTTGTTTTGCATTTTTTTTAGCTTAAAGTGGTTTTGCGTGAGTGTACGGAAATATTCCAACTCTTGAGGGATAAGAAAAAACAAGGAGAAAGAGGAAAAGTTCTATTTATCACTCCTTGTTATACGCTCCAAAATAATAAAACACATACGAACACAAATGAACACATACATAATAGGTAAATAAAACATGGCTTAGAAATTATATTATTAAATTTTTTAATTTAAAGAATTTTTCTTCGATTTACGAATTTAGTTTCTTCTCGAAGTCCATACGTTATCTGAAAAGTTCGTAATCTAAGCATATTTTCTCTCACATAATTAATGTAAGACGGATTACAGATGAACGGATTGCAATAAAACGGATTACCTCTGATCACGAACGTCTCGCCTCACGTACTATCCAGTTCACGAAAAAATTATATGAACCAAAAATGATTCAAGTGACGAAAAGCTGTCGTGAGTTATGAACACTCAAGTCGGCAACAATGATTTTCAAAGGTGTTTTAAGGCAAGCTGGGCCACATAACCCCAGGGACATCTGGAAACATCATTTTTAATATTTTCCACTGCTTAACTGTCATTTAAAAATGCTTACTACGAGATCATTAAATACGGCTTGGAGGAAATTATGTCCAGACTGAGTTACAGGGAGAGGTTTTGAGCCTTTTGACACTTAGGACGTTTTATATTGTATATGATATTGTGCCTGTAGGCAAACTTGTGGACTAGGAAGTTAATAATGAAAACACTAAGGAAGTAGTAGAGGACCATAAAGATGAGCTCAACCAGAAAGAGCTATAAAAACTTCAGAAGCAAAAAAAAAAAAGGGATTTTGAATGAAATGTCTTCAGAAGAAGAGAAAGGAAAAAAAAAGAACCTTGTCCCTGATTCACGGAATTTGTGCACAATGGAGTAAAATGCAAAATATTTACATAACAACATTAGCCAATGAAGCATCTGCAAGGTATTGCAATCAAAATTTATAAGGTATTTTCAAAGCCAATCCCATATCTCATTTTAGAAACATTTTAAAATGTAGCCAAGAACAAAAATTTGAGCAAATCAGAGTCCAGTGTGTCTCAAGTAGAACAGAGTGGCGCTTAGAAATGCCGCCTGATGTTTATGGAAGAGAATTTCGCATCTGAAATAAGATTTTCCGTATTATTCTCTACTAGTGCTACCACTAGATAAGTGGGAAAATAAAGACAAATGATATTAATACATAATTAAATCATATAAATTAAATCAGTACGTGTATTTAGCAGTCCAATCTCTACAGGCTGCAATAGAAAAGCCATCTTACCACATTTAAATACAATTAAAATGTAAATCAAATACGAAAGTGAATCCTCAAATACTAGAAAAAGCAATACAAAGAATAATTGACATTTTACGAAATGTATAATGCAGACTGATGCTATAATCTGGAACAATGCAAGTAGTTTCATAAATAACATTAAGCGTATTTAGGGCGAAAACGTAATTTTTGTATTCTGAACAATAGACATGATAATAATTGATAATAAACATGATAATTAGCGTAACTAAAATTATTTGTATTAAATACAAATGAATACAGATTTTGCAAACCATGTAAGATTATCTTCTTCGACTCTAAATTTCCCCCTCCGATTCTTCATTTAAGTTGGTAAACATACCTAAGTAGAGGAATAGAGGAATCAAAGATTTATTCGGAAGAATGTTCATCACAAGACAACGGAATGATTAAAATTTCATTCTTTCAAGAGATATACTTCAACAGGACTCCGTATATTTTTCAATACTCCTTAACGAATGTAGTCCGAAATTCTTTTATCGCAGAAGAAAAAGAGAATAAAAATAAAGGGAAAAGAAAGAAAACCCACCTTATTTACTGACTCTCTCGTTTCAAACCATAATATGATGAACGGGTATCCAATCCATCATGTTCGAACCTAATACTGAGTAGTAGGGAGGGAAAGGAAATCCCTCATCATTCGAAGCGCTGTTTAGATTGCCAGCTGAGAGTTTTTTCTTTTTTTTAACAGTAGCGATATTATCCGTCATATTGATTGCAAGGCCCTCCCCCTCCTGATAAATGCAGCAAGAATTTGACAACAACCAGCTCTTGATTAACCAATGTAATACTGGGAACGACGTTCATGGTTAGTCCAAAATCACGGTTAATCCAGGAAAAGTTAAAAAAGTAAAAAATAAAATAATAATAATAATAATAAAAAAAATAAATAAAAATTTTCAGTTTTTATATTATGCCCAAAGGGGCTTTTTTAACGTTTTGCGTGTTACCTTTATTTATTAATATGTTCTTCGCACTTAAATCACAAAATTCAGTTCAACAACAATATCGCAAAATCATTTTAAAATGAGCACATCCTTTGGAGTTTCTGATATACAGTTCCGCGCCCTTTAGATAAAAGGTTTCCCCCCGAAGAGTATTGCCATTGCTCGCTTTTAAATCGTTTGAGTTTGTTCATCAAAAATTCGTTAAAGTTTTACAAAATATGAAATCTTTCTATATAAAGAAGTCTGTGTGTTTGATTGTCCTCTAATAACTCAGTCACTACTATAGCTACCGCCACCAAACTTTCTACAATTCCTTTCTGGGTCCTGGGAAAGGTCGACGTCAAACTTTTTTTCCAAAAAACGTAGTTAAAATCAGAGATATTAATTAAAAACTCGGAAAAACGATATTTTTAGCCGTCATTTTTCCGAGTGGCAACAGCCTCGCAAGCTGGAGATGAAAATCTACTTTATTTCGAAAGTTGTTGCCACTGTTCGCTTTCAAATCCTAGAGTTTGTTGTTAAAAAATTTCTAAGTTTTAAGATGAAATAAAAATAGCGTTGCCAAGCATTAAATACATTATTTCCATTTCCAAAACTTCGTGGGAAGCCATTTCGACTATTCCCATTTTCGTACGACTTTATTCAGTCATTAACTCTGAAAGCGCTAATTTTCGAACGCATTTTTCCAAGTGGCAACAGTCTCGCGCGTTGGTGATAAAAATGCTTTATTTCGAAAAGTGTTGCTACCACTCGCTTTCAAATCATAGAATTTATAAAAAATTTGTAGGTTTTACAAAATCTATACATATAAAGAAAGAATGTCTGTTTGTGCGTTTGTTTGTTTGTTCGCGTTATTGATTTCTGATAAATTTTTTTGCCACGTTTAATTGGTTAAAATTGAATATAGGTGAAATACTGGATGGAACTTGAGCTTTCATGACCATTTGATTAGAAAGACAAAAATCATTAAAAACTGTATGCCATTCTTGCTGATATAATGAGAGAGAATTAGCTTATTTTTCTATCGAAATTTTATATGTGGTTCCCACATCGCATCAAATGTATGACTATGAGTGGTATTTTCTGCATGGTTATTAGAGAAGGCTTAGAATGGTATCATTCTCTGTGTTGTTAGATACATTACTCTCAATGTAACGTAATTGCATCGGGTACTTCTGTTAGTAGATATTAAAACATATTCCATATTTGGGCTTCCAGATGCCCATTTTCGGGTGAAAACGTATGTTATTCAAAATTTGAGCGATACCGTTGCTTTATCACAACGCGAGAAACATACATACATTTAAGCAGATTTAGCCTTATTTAATTTCTTTAAATATAATCAGGGCTCTAACATTTGGTGGCAACAATTTGAAAAGTGATACGCCGTTTATAGTGATTCAATGCAAAATGCCAAAACGGAACTAATAGCCCTTCTGCGATAACGCCCTTTGGGCTAGAAAGTTTTATAAAATAAGCTTTTATTTAGAACTCATGAAATACATAAGGAAATAAAAAAAGGAAAATAATGTATCCTATATTTTAATGGGAGCAGAATATTAAATTATTGTTTTTACAAAATTCATCTGTACTTTTACGTCACGAATAAGAAAAGCCTGGGGCGTCCTTGATAAATGTATAAAGTTAATTTGTAAATGTATAAGTCCTTGATAAATGTATAAAGTTACACTTTTGACAATGCGATTATTAGGTTTTTGTTATTTAGGCGCGCAAGGTTTTATTATTCGTGATATAAAATGATAGATGAATTTTGTAAAGAAAATGATTTAATCTTTTGCTCTCATTAAACTTTAGGTTAAATTATTTCCTGCTTTTAGTTAATAAGTTATTTTATGAATTTTAAATTAAAGTTTACTTTATAATTTTATTTATTTAAAAAATTTTTCATGTTTTTAGTCTTAATGATGCGTTGTCAATCAAAGTATTGAATTGATAAATAGTATATCAATAATGAATAAGAGCTGTCTTACTGCCACAATTATTTATGTGAAATGTGGAAAACATCCATTTTGACAAAAAACTCAGAAATTAAGTTAATACCTCTAATAAACGTTGTAAGGATTTTAAGTTCCCTAACGCTTATTTTATTTTAAAACTTTACTATCATCTCTTATTTTCCACTTCCGCCCAGAATTAAAGCGTGGATATACTTATGTAAACTGTACTTGCTAACGCTTAAGTATTTAAGTTGTGGCTTTTTGCCAAGATAGAAGAAGGAAGGAGAGAGAGAGATCTCTTGTTACGAGTCTTTACGTGAGCTTGCCATCAGTTACTGTCCGCCTTTAAAGGCCAGCGATTTAACCCTCTTGAAAGTTAAAAAAACGTACTGTAGTTTTCCGCAGTTTGTGTACTACAGACGTTGTAATTTAAAAGGCCAGTCTTAGTGCTAGTCATCTGTGTAAGATATTAAAAATTAGCTCTTATTAAATTTTAGTTAGTTAGTAGTCTTATATTCTTTTACGTTCAGACCACAAGTGGTTGGTCTTTGTATTCCGGAGTTCGGGAACGTATGTAAAATCGATAAGCGAATAAAGGGTAATTTGAACCCTCCTTATCTTTGTTGTGTCTTCTACACACGCAGGAACATAGCTTTTAGTAAGCTCTCTGTTCCTACTCAGGACTATAGTTATGTTTGCGAAATCAATTAAAAGAAACACAAGTCCCGATAACTTCATTTAAAAGATTTTTTCTCCGCTTTATCTGAAGGTACAAACGATAAAATTATGAGAATGCGCACCTTAAACAAAAATATGTGCGAAAAATTGTTTAAGCATTAAGTTTGAAAATATTTTAAATGAAATTTCGAAAACATCACTTCATCCTCTTGCACTTGCAAGGCTTATCCTAATTTTACTAACAGTTATTGGTGGTGACGGCGTATGTCGGTCATGTCACTTGTGTTAATTAATTAAAAGCGTTAATTACATCCCGACCGGGTACTTAAATAGCATAAAAAGCACTTTCCCAAATGATTGGTTGGCATTGATTTGCTCGGTCCCGACCCTAGAACAAAAATTAATAAAAACAGATACTTGTTAATCATTGCTGATCATTTCTCAAAATGGGTGGAAATAATTTCCCTTAAACGAGCTTCAGCAAAAAAAGTAGCAGATTCGTTTCTAAATAAATATATTTTAAAGTACGGGGCACCAGTAAAAGTAATATCCGATAATGGCAGGCAATTTGTAAGTAATTTATTTGAAAATCTTTGCACAGGCTTTGGCATACGTCATCTGAAGATGGTACCTTATAGATCGCAATCGAATATTGCGGAACGGGTAAATATAGTTAAAATTATTCGGGGATATGTTAAGAATTATGATGACCGTTGGGACAGCTGTGCCAATGAATTAGGCTTCGCCTTGAGAACAGCAAAGCATGACACTACACAAAAAACACCCGCAGAATTGTTCCTAGGAAGAAAATTTTAACGCCTCTTGATAAGCTATTTTTCGTTCAACAAAGAGAGGAAGAGTTTAAATTGAATGATATTCAGAAAATTATTAATGAGGCCATCAAAAATTCTGATGCGGCAAGGCAGAAACAGAAGTTATATTATGACAGAAATAGACGCGATGTAGAATATACTGTTGGACAGAAAGTGCTAAAAATCACACATTCCTTATCGTCTGCATCTGCACCCAAAAGTAGGGTGAACCCAGGTTTGATGGGCCATGTATAATTGAAAGAATAGAATACTTCACGTTCTATTTAAAGGCAGAAAATGGCCAGCAAATAATTGCTAATTTTGACCAGCTTAAACCATACTATAGTCGTACTGATTTTTCAAAGTCTAAAAGATCTATTGCAGAATCCTGGGAGTGCGTCAAGAATCTCGATGTCGCCGTCGTAGAGCAGGGATCCCCCAGCAACGAAAGGAAAACAAGATGAAAACACAAAAGAAAGTACCGCGAAGCGAACGCAGCAACAACCGCAAAGTTCAGGCTCAGCGAGAATGAAGAGAACAAAAAAAATGTTCCCCTACAGCAGAAGCAAGTACCGATGGGAAAGCGGAAAAAGCCCGTGGATAGTATTCTAAGAAAACGCGCAACTCTAGAATTTAAGCCATCTGAAGATGATACCTTAAAGAAAATGAGAAAGAAGCCACAGGAAAGAAAAAGAAAGAAGAAAGAAAAGAAAGAAGAAAAAGAAAGTGGCTTCTTTCTAAAAGAAAGAAGCCACAGGAACGTCGGAGCGAAGAATCACGAAAGAGAAAAGGTCAGCTGAAGAGAGGACCAGGACCTGAAGAGAGGACAGACTTAAGAATAATTAACCCATAAGGATAAAAGAGTTTCGGCGGAGGCAACAAGCCAGCCAAGCCGTAAGAGAAAATTGCAAGTTCTGAAGTATCCTACTTTCGGGGAATTCTGCTTAATCAGGATGGAAAGGAGGAAAGAATCAGGAGTTTAGAAGAAAAAAAGATAAGTGAAAATTTTCCTTCTTTCCTATTTTGCACTGAAAGTTCGATTTATATCATGTTGTTTAAAGTTGCTAAATGCTGTTTAAAGCAAAAAGCTGAATTCTCAAGTTTGCGAGAATGTAGTTGTAATTATTTTTTTAACAGAAAAGATTTTTGAATTCGCATGTTGGCGAATATTTATTTTGTAAATACCTTTTTGAGAATTCTCAAGTTGCGAGAAACTAATTCGCGAATATTTTAGTCGAAAGACCTTCAATTTAAGATGTATTTACTTAAAGATTGTAGCAAAAGTTTGTAAATTTTGTGTAGCAACTATAACGAATGATGTAAAATGAATTTTAAAATACTGCGTGTTAAAATGTTGTATTGAATGTAGAAATGCTAATGTCAGATTAAAAACTACTGTAAAATTAAACTAGTACAAATGTAAGTTTTGGTCAAAGCATGACTGTAAAATACTTTGTATAATAGATGAATAGAAAGAAAGTATAGATCGAATGTGTTTAAAGTTTGGTTCTCCAGACTTTACTTAAGAATTTAAATAAAGTTCCTGTATTTTAGTACATTAGACGTGGTTTTGTGTTCAAGGAATCTTCTGAGGTCTCGAGTGTCAAGCTTTAACAAATAGTAGCTGTTGTGTAGGTGGTAGAGTAGTTCGCCGAAACACAACATTAACACGCTCAGTTCATTCAGAACAATTTCTGGAGAACGTGGGGGGAAAGAGATTTAAATTTTGTGTGAATGAAAGCTGGTTGAGAGACACAATAATTTCAATAAAGAGTATTGGTAACGAAAATGGAAATTGTTACGAAAGACACTAATACTGTTTCCTTCTAGGTAATTTGGAAGGACAAGACTGACATCTGACTGAAAGTAAAGATGAAGCATATATCTGTAATCAAATTCAAATTGTAAATGTGTCATATTTGCCTTAGTTTTAGTATAGCTTCCGAAATTGTTGTAAAGGTGGCCCTAAACAGGAAAAGTTTGAATGATGAATTCAAGAAAGTACAGTTGCTACAAGTTTAAACTTTAATGCAAAAGAGTTTTCTAGAATTTACACTCTTAAACAAGGTCGTTTCGAGACCTTATTCTTTGAGTAGCTAAATTCTGGTGGGGAAAATTGTAAGGTTTATTCTGATTTTATTAACAGTTATTTTAAGTTTATGAATCTTCCCTATTATTTCTAGTTTCAGCTTACAATTTCCTACCAGAATGTAATTTCAGAAACGCAGTTAATGCAATGAGCGATGTTTCACCGACTTCAAGAGAGAGCCTGAGTTCCTGAGTAGCGCGCGTTTACCTTTTGGCTACGTCTTCTATTCTGTTGCTACGCTCGGCCATACTTTAGGCCCTTGTTTGGCTTCTCCGACTTAGTTAAGATTTAGGGGCGAACTACTTAGAATCTTGATAGCTTCGGCTATATCTTTCAGTTAGATTTAGTTAAGCTTAGTTAAGTTTAACTTTATATTCATTTAAGTTCAAGCTCAAGTGGAGGATCTGCTGTACATTCCGAGTTAGGAGTTGATTGTATTATATTTATTCTGAGAAATAAAGGGTAGTTAACCCTTCGTAAGTCTTACGTCTCTATTCACACGTTTAGGCGATTATTCGTTATTAGTGTTTGTGGGTTTCAAGGATTGAACTCTGAATTAAATAAGTGAAACCCCACACACTAACAGAAACATCCGCAAACAGTTGTGTGTACAAAATTTTGAACTCGATGGCTTGCCAGGAGTACACATCAAATTTTTTGTATGAAGGATTGGAGATCTTCGAGATCGGAAAGATTACAGAAACGTTTTAGATTCGAGGAAATTTAGAATTTTCTATCTTATTTCAGACGATTTGGTTTCATTGAATTTTGTGAATATGAAAAGGGAGAATACATTGCTGATGAGAGCTATGACAAAGCTTCTGAAATGCTGTTTGTTGAATCAACTATTCTTGGAACTGAAAACATGGAACGAGTAAACAGCAAACCATCTTAGCAATCACAGAGCTTTATTAAGGAAGCAATAAGGAATTGATAATTTATTATAGCTAATAATAATACACAGCAAAAACAGCTCAAGGGAAACGCAGATAATTAGTAAATCCTCTTTAACGCACGAGAAATATCGCCACTCACAGAATTAACTCTAAAAGGCAATTCAGCTAACGCTTTTTGACTTGAGTAACAGATGACTCTTCGTGATTTTCGGAGACGTATTTAAAGAGAGTAGTATGTTCTTCTGAAAGTTTAGGGAAAACAATCGGTTGTCTTAAAAATGAATTTTCTCTAATCTTCCAAAAAGTCAGCAAGTTGGAGAAAGTCTGCAAATGTCACCAGTTTGATAGTATTGCCAAATGTCGCCGAGACCCGTTGGAAGCGTATTTGCTCATGTCTCATATTTTATTTGAGTTATTTTAGCAATTTAAGCATTGTTGAATTCAAAATTCGTTTCTGAAATAGTTACGGACCAGTTACGCAAAAAAGAATAACAAATTTATGAAAACTGAAATTAATTAAAAAAATAATGTAAAATAAAAGAAAATTTTTAAAAGCTTTCATCGAAATATAACCTGCCTCTACTCGACTCGAAAGAAACTATACATTTCACTATTAAGTTACAATTTAAATACATGAAAAAAATTAGTACGTCTCAAATTCCAAACGAAGTGAAAAGTTTGTAAGAAATTCCTTTTATTGAAAAGATTTTTTTTTGTGTTGTATGGAATATAAATTTATAGAAAAATTTTGAAAAGAAAACATAAGACACTAAATGTAAAATTCTACAACATGGAGCATAAAGTTAATTGAGGAAGTAACTTATAAAAAAAATCGCAGATTTAAAAAAATACAAAAATGACAAAACTGTAAAAGCATTGATAAAATGAAAAAAAAAATGAGAAAAAACAATTACCAGTTTAGTATACGACAAAAAGAAAGACGTAATAATATTAGGCGCAGATACATGTTTATAAACGCTATATCCAAGGTCCTTGCCCGGTGTTTATGTTTGCAACCTTTGGTCGGAGATATATTCTTCTGGTTATAAAAAATGAGTTAAATGGTGTAAAGATTCATGTTTTTGTGTTTTTAAATAAAAAAATTATATAAAACGTTAAATTTAACTTTTTACGCGTTTTTTCGATCTCCATACTTATATTTAGAAAAACTTTATAGTCGTTATAAAAAATAAAGCAGAAAATGCCTGACTCTCGTACTTCAAAAATTCGGAGCGATATCTGCCATTAAAATCATTCAGGGGCCGTATGCAAACTGGAGAAAAAAATGTTTGCATTTGTACGAAACTTAAAATAAAACATCGTTTAGAAAAGGGTTTATGAGGTTTAAGAGATTAAGACTGAGAATTTCTATGTATAGTACTATAAAAGTATTGATCAATATAATGTTTTTCAAAATAAAAATCTTATTTAGAAATCTTATAAAATTCATGTGATACATAGATAATTCATGATATTATTCGTATTAATTAAAAATGAAAAACATTTATAGTTTGATGAATTTTTGATAAGATTATTATGTCATGATTCTAATATAATAAAACATCATGAGACTATTATTAATCGCGTGTATGTAGTATTCGAAAATTTATAAATCACTTATGTGAAAATTCTTCCGGCACACACTATATAACAAAATTATAAATAAAGATTATACTAAATCCCAACCTCGAATTATTCTAATTTATTTATTAACTCACCCCTCAATGTTAACTCAAAATGACTTCAAATGTCGCAAATTTTGATGTTAAATATCTCGATCAATTTTAATCACACGGGAATAAAATGTTTTGTGTTTTATCTCCTATAACGAGTTTATTTGCAGGAATCGGTGAAACATTTTGTAGTTGGAAGTATGTGTCTACTACCAAAGTTTGTGAAAATAAAGGCCTTTAAAGGACTTTGGCTGTAAAAAATATAAATAACGACATAAATTATGGGTGCATGATGTATAGGTATGTGTGTGCTGCTTATAAAGTATTAAAAAGTAATTTATTACTTTAAAAACTATGGATGGAAAATAAATAATTAAATGGCTGAATACAAAGATTAATTATTACTTCCTAGTACGAAGTAAAGGAATCGCGAAAACTTTCGGGTATCATATTTCAACGAAAATATCCATTTTGACCGCTATCGAATGCAATTTAACAATGTTTTTGCGTGACATCTGTACGTAAGAACAGAGTAATTGACTCTTTTTCCCAAAACAGATTGCAAAAAGGATTTAAAGTGGATTCAGAAGCGATTTTTTTCGTGACGTCTGTACGTACGTATGTATGTATCTCGCAAAACTCTAAAACGAGTATACTGAGAACGCTGAAATTTTGTATATAGAACTGTTGAAACATATAGTTGTGAACCTCCCTTTGAGCTCAGGTTTTTTATTTTTATACATTGGTAAATTGTTAATTTTTTGTTTTAAAAATGATTTGATTTATGTTTAAATTAATCTGCATGCAATAGTTGTAAAATTATCAAGAATTTAAATTTTTTATGTGCCACTAAGCCTAATTTTTAAACATAGCAGCCATATTTGTTTACATTTGAAACTTACCAGATTAATGAATTAAGTCAGTTTCTGCACTTTCTAGGTCCTTTTGCCGAGTGGGACCAAAAGGAAACCTTCAGTTTTGTTCACCGAAAAATCTGTCTTCTTACCTGCTGGTCGAATTGCTTGTTTTTGCGTAGAAATTATAATTTTAATTGTACAAATTGTTTTCTAATTGTTTTAACTGTATTTGGTGTTTTATGTTTTCCTATATTTTTCAATTTTTAATGAAGCTATTTTGAGGATTTATGTATTTTTGCCTTGCCGCGAAGTGAGAACTGAATTAATTGAATGAGAAATCTATCTCTGAAATTTCGGGAAATTAGTTTAAATGAAATGCAGCAAAAATGCGTATAATTTAAAATTCCGTACAAGGAAGTCATATGGTGTCCGCATCAGATTTTTTTATTCTTATGTGTCAGTAAATTGTACATTTTTTGTTTCAGAATGATTGGATTATATTGTTCTTATCTCCCCTTAAGGTTTTCACGCCTTTAGTTAATCTGCATGCAATAGTTGAAGAATTATCAACAGTTTAAAAGTTATTTAATTGCGGCTAAGCCTAATTTTTTTATCTGAGCAGTCATATTCATTTACAGTTGGAACTGAGCAGAATAGTGAATTAAATCAGCTTCTACACTATAAGTGTCTTTTTGCCGAGTAGGTCCAAAAATAAACTTTCGGTTTTGTGCACCGAAAAATCTGCCTTCTTGCCCGCTGGCCGAAGCGCTTATTTTTGTGTAAAAATTCTAATTTTAATAGTCAATTTTTTTATTTATTTGGTGTTTTCATATTTTTCTATATTTTTAAATTTTTAATAAATGTATGTTTTATGCATGTTTGCCTTACCGCGAAGTGGAAACTGAATTGACTGAATGAGAAATATATCTCAAATGAAATGCATCAAAAGATGCGCATAATTTATTATTGCGTACAAGGAGGTCATGTGGTATATACATAATTTTCTTTTATTTCTACCAGCACGCACTTCTTTTATTTCTACCACTGTTTGGACAGCAGTCTCTAAGATACAAGGTAGGTTAAATTTATCATTTGAATATGTAATTTATCAATCAGAAAATTTCATTTATTGCTCATACTTAGTTTTGTTAAAGAAAATTATATGAATCAATCACTTTGTTACGCTTCTCATCATCATAGCTAAGGATTTGTTATCAGCGTGACGTTCGAAACCTGTCCCCATTCTACAAAGCCAAATACATTTTAAATAATACATTTAAAAAAGAAATTGAAATACAGTTTAAGAAGAAAACCTGGCAAAACAAACTGAAAGATAATACGAGCATTCGCAAGGCCAGGAAAAAATAATTGAAAATAATTTTCATTAAGGAATTTTAAGAACTATTTAAAGAAAGGTCTATGTTATTTTATAGTGGTCCATAGTTCACTTTAAAACGAATTACGGATTACGGAGATATGGAATTACGGAGATATTATGCGTTATATGTATGTATTTTATTTTGTATTTTAAAAACGTAAAAAGATAGTTAAAAAATATTTGTTAAAAAAAAAGAAACGTGAGTAACTTAAAAGTGGGGACTTAAGTTCATTTTAAAAATAACGGGCTATGCCTTTTGGATGAACATTTTAAATTAAGAACTTTCATTTATCTTTTATGAATATTCTTAACTGTTCTGTTAAACATATTGATTTGAAGCAAGGAAAAAAACTGCTAGCAAATTCTTTTCAAATTTTATTTCCTTAACAAAAAATTTGAAATCTTTAAAAGCTTTCTTCTTTTTTGACTTTCTTCTTTTTTCAATGTTTTTGACTCAAATCTTTTTATTGTATTCATTATAATATTCTTCATAACTTTAAGGATCGATTTTGCAATTAATGAATTATTTCTCGAGGCAAAAATAAAATAAATATAAGAAATTTAAAAAAAAATTGATTTTCATTACGTTTTAAATGTTCGAGCATTTTTTTCTCAATACATTGCAAAATCCATCCTTAACTAAGTAGATAATAATAAGCGTATAGGAGAAATCAATACAATTCGTCTGACATCAAAACTTTTAAACTATCATAAAATTTATTATCGTTATGAATTTTTCGACTCGTCAATTTTCGATGTCTCGAAAAACTGTGATGATTATGTATACAATATTCTTTATATATACAATCATGCATACTTACAAATCTTAACTGATAAATAAATTTGTATATATTTTTAATGATATTAATAAAATAACGTGCATATATCGTATTTAAAGTTAATTATATCAATAAGATTTCTGAAAATTGTAATTTTACTCTTAAGCGCATTGTTTCTCTGAACCCGTTGATCAGAATTTTTAGAAATTTTGACAAACTGTATCAATACAAAATGGGTATATATTGAGCAGCTACTATGCTTCTTGCTTAAAAGCATTAGAAATTATATTTCATTGTATAATAAAAAAGTCTTATCTGGCCAGTTCATGAACTCACGCCAATGACATGGAATTTGTCGGAAAAGAGACGAGCTTTAAGTAATCTATCACTTCAGGTAGGTTGACCGTTCGTAAATGAAATCTTATTTGCTTATAAACTTTATGGCTTAATATTAATTATAAACATTAATTTTTTTCCTAAAATTCTATTTTGTCGTTATAATAGACAATTATAATCATACGTGCTCATGTACACATCCGTTTTCATGCTTTGATTTGAAAATATTGCATCAATCGTAGTTATAGCCTCTGGTCGTATAGTGTTTCAGATTCAGAGATATATTCGAACCCTAATTCGAGCTTATTCTGTAAAACTGCACTATCGAAATTTTGAACCGGAAGCATTACCGCCCTTACTTATGCATACACTAAATTGGCGGAGGTATAAATGGTTAGTGTTCTTTCTTCCCTTCAGCGGAGCCGTCAAATTCACTTGCGTTTTTTGTACTCGAAGGTTCGGTTATGTAAACGGGCCTTTGTGGGCTTCAAGTAAAGAATCACTTCCGGCTATCCAGTTTTATTCAAAATCTAGTCTACTCTTTATATGAAGGTAGAAAACGTAAATACAGAAAATGAAAATTTTTGGAAATTTCGTATGACAAATCGTAACACATACATGCAAACAGAAAGATATCATTGTAAAAATAATAAAAATGTTTTGTAAAGACTCTAATTCGTACTTATGCACTGAACACTCACTACTGAATTTTTGGACGGAAAACGCTACCTCCCGTACCTTTGCATATACTCTGGTGTGCAAAAATTAAGGACGAGACGGTTTTTGCTTTCCAAATCAACACATTTAATACCGTAAGATCCCCAATACGTAATGAGTAATGTAAGCAACACTTACTAAAAGAGAAATCAGAGGGATAAAAAGAAGCTTTATTG
>KK117526.1:0-10495 GCA_000611955.2 Stegodyphus mimosarum
TGCATGCAAGATTTGTAGAATTATCAATAATTTAAAAGTTGTTTAAGTGCAGCTAAGCCTAATAATTTTTCTCATGGCGGACATATTTGTTTACAGTTGAAGCTTAGGAGAATATTGGATTTGTTGCCATACTAGAGAAACTAAGCTTCACAACAACAAAGATAACGACTTTATTTATTATTGCGAATTAAATCATGCTTAATCCCTTCTGGGACTTATTCGAAGAAATAAACGTTTAAGATTTAGTTTTTAATTTTTAATATAGATATTTTGAGTTTTTATGTATTTTTGCCTTGTCGCGAAGTCAGAACTGAACTAATTGAATGAGAAATACTGAATAGTCTCCGAAAAACTGTTTCTTTTTTTTGTTTGTGTGTTCAATTTCTTTTGCACATCGTTTTAGATTTATTGTAGTATTTGAATAGAACATGTACAACGATTAGGTAATTCTGCAGATGATATACATAATTTTTTAGCATTCTGATGAGTTATAAAATGAATGAGATGTAACGTTGTTAAATGAAGCTAGCGCCAGAGTGTCGCTGTGGTAAACAAATATAGTGAGTTTTAAAGAGTACATTTATTCTAATGTGTTTATGCGCTATCGATGAAGTAGATTTAATTCAATCCAATAAGTTTAAATGAAATGCAAAGCGCGTATAATTTAATATTCCGGAATGGCCATGTGGAAGCCATGTGGTGCACAAATCAGATTTTTTTAATTACATAAGCATGTAAGACTTCACATGTTGATAGTATGTTTTTATAAAATATTACCATAGTAAATTGTCTTGTACAATATGGCACTGCTATTTTCAACAGCTCGTTTTAAATGCATGTGTCTATGTTCTATGGCATTATATATATATATACATATTCTTAAACTTATGGGCTATTCGAAGTTTTTTTCTTAAAATTTTAGATAATATTATTAGAATACAAAATACAAATATAAGATCCCAAATTTTATAAGCTTTATAATTTAATAATTTTTGAGAACTTAATAATATTTCACTAAAACTATAAGAATTATTTGATTGAACTGAATTCTGATATTTTCAGGCTTCGGTTTAACTCAATTTTCCTTATACCCCATTCCACAGAAAGCATTCATTTTAACATTATTAACAAAATCGATGCAATTTAATTTCTGACATATTCTAAGGTTGCATAAAAGCGCTACAATAAACAAGAAACTGCTAATTGCTTCTAAATGAAGAGTTTACTGGAAAAATGTATTTTAAGCACATGAAACTGAAACACTCAAAAATTGAGCGAATATACGTTTATGTTCTATGCAGTGAATAAATTATTGTGTTCGAGTATTTACTTTTTTAAGTTTTAAGATAGTTTGACAAGGTAGTAAACCTTACACGTAACGTAAATTTATTGCAATTCGAATTTCTTCTTGTAAAAATCTATCTGTTGCTTGATTAAGTCTTGCAAATGAATCCGCGTAGAAAATACTACTAATTAGTAACAAGAATCAGCATAAAGTGAGTAAATGTGCATGAGCATAGTTTTGAAGGATAAGGAACCTTAGTTGCAGGAGTAAAATGATAACAGAGAAACATGTAGGTACCTAATAACAACAGATAAAAAATTAAAGAAGTTTTCAGCTACGCATTTTCTTGGTAAGAGATTGTCAAGCTTGTAGCTGAAGAAGATTCTGTTTATTATTTTGTGAAGCTATAGACTTCTTAATTTACTCACTTTATAGAAGTCCTCATAGTTCATTATTAGTATCTTTAACATTTGTTTCTCAGTGTCTCCATTTTCTTTCAATTATTGAAAATGCATCTTCTAATATTAGATAGATGGGAAAAAAGAAAGATCAAAAGAAAATGATATTGTTGAAGAATGGTTTAATTTACCTTATTTATGAGGTGCATAGAAGTCAAAATGATTAAAATTAGTATGACCTAGATATTTGTATCACAAATTTTACACTTGAATATAATTTGGATGTTAGTATTAGAAAAGCGAAATAGATAATTACGCTGTTCTATCTCATTATTTAAATTTTAACTCTCTGAGTGGCTTAAAATTTTTATCTGCCCCATGTATTTGCTTTCGACTGTACATATGCCATATCATTCCTCAAAATACTTTGTCTCAAACTTATTATGACTGTTATTAAAAAATAGCATGTTACGTATTTGAAGGTAACAAGTGCTTTTTAAATGCAGCATTTCAACTTTCTTAGGACTAATGAAATGAATGTCCTTTGTTTAACATTAAATCCTTTAGGGAGGGTATATAATTCATGTTTAATAGTATGAAGGGTATTATTATGAAATAAAAAAAATTCTAAATATGCATGTAGGTGAGTATACCTAGATAATGAAAAAAATGCTATGTTATGCGACAGGTCTTTGAATTATGAATCTTGGAAACTTGCCACGTAATACTTGTATATAGAAGATTCCTTTAGTCCATCGAACTATCAAGGAGCTGAATATTAACGGCGTATGAAAGTGTGCATATTTTTAAGATATTACATTTTTAATGGCAATAATAATGAAAAATATTTCGATATTTGTTCAGAAAAGTAGCGAGTTACGATCTCGAAGTATTCAAAAAAGTTAATTATTTTCCATTTTACTTTGCACGTAACTTTACTTGATCATCGTATACAATACACCAATACTCACAATGATAATTACAATAAACTGTTTCGATATTTTTCAGTTTATTGTTAATATCAAGCTTTAAAAATAGTAGATACAAAAGTCGCAAAGTATCTGGGTTGCATTAAGCCTAAATGGAACATGCTATTTCGCGAGTAGGCTATAATAACATATTCTTATTTAGAAGTAACTAATGAAATATTTAACGTCCTTAGGACATGAATAAGTTTAGGGATCAAATGTTCGAAAATAACATTTACATGTGCAGATTTCTGATGTTCAAGATTCAAGACAGGATGTGTTTTATTGTATCATGTATGTTTCCTTAATAAATAAGTTTCCATTAAAACCACTTTTCATAAATTTTAACTTATATCCAACATCTTACATTCATTGAAACTAAAACACCGAACTAAGTGATGGGAGAAATCGAAAATGAAGTCACAAGAGCGATTTTCCTTCGAAGAACGATTGTTTAGGGACATCGCAGGGGCCAAAGCCTCTTCAAGGGCGGCACTAAGCCCAAGGGGGGAAATATTGATTTGCCATAAGCAAGCAGCAGCTGAGAGACCTATTCCGTCTCAGTGAGTTTTCTATAGGGTGGTATCTGAACGGTTTCCGAAAGATTATTGAATGGACCACTGCAGCAAACTGAGAGCATTGCGTTTGGAGTGTTCATCGGAGATTCCTTGGCTGTTAACACAGGCTTTTAGAATCGATGATGAAAGTTACAACGAGAGCTTAGAAATACTCAGTTTATGGTGAACTATCAACTTCTGTAATTGGTAACATCATTAAGTAAAATTAGATCTTGACATTTCTTTTTAAAATAATTTTGTTATAATCACATTTGGCAAATCGGTAACATTCTTAATTAACAGAATTAGTGTCAAGCTTATAACCAAAACATTGAAGCTTGTTCCGATTCACAGAAAATAATTAATTCTAATATGCTGAAATTTTTGGAAATTCAGTACACAAAACATCATTCTCTAACTGTATTTTCGTTTCGCAGTGTTTCCATCTAATGTTACAAAGAGAATTAAACAGTACTCGTCAAATGATAAAAGAATGCAATATTTCAGGTACAATGGTAAATATAAAGATTTTAATCTACTTTTATTATTTTATTTCTAATTTTTTCGTTAATTATGATTGATTATTCTTTTAGTTTATTGTATCATTATATTTTGTTTTAGACTTCCTTCCTTATACTTTGCTGATTGTCAAATACACGGTAATTCGTAATAAAGATACAAAGCTAGTAGCCTCTATTATCAAACATATGCAAAGTAACATAAAAAGTACCTGAACTATGATACACGCATTTATAAAACTGCTATTCATTATAGAGAAACCACTAATAAGATATCTATGCACAGAAGAAATGGCAAATCTTCATTTTCAGTTTTATATTTATAAGCTGACGGCCTGTGCTATCGGTGTGGCATTTCTTCAGTTACAGATCGATTGCTATATTATATCACCTCTTCTGTTTCAAATAAAGCACCAGCATTATAAAAATTACATAATATCAGTGTAAAATATCATTATACAGTACTGTAAAAGAAAGCGATTCTCACTCGAGTTACCTAAAATTTTGTCGTTTACTCGCTATTGACTGTTGGCGACCAATAATCTGGACAGTATTTCTAGTTGATTTGACAGTTTGCTAATGTGTTTGCTAGATGGTTTCCTAATTATCTGAACAAGCTCCCGTATATTTGGCAGATCTTGAAGCAGAGGTTTTGACCTCTTGAAATATTCTAGTTGTTCAGTGTCATATGATTTTGCTGCCCATCTACAGAACGCGAATTCGCTTGCAAGATCAAAGATATCACAGACCGTCATTTTATTCTGTGAAATCATATTAAGGATGTTATGCATGGTCTATTGAAAATCAAAGTTTGGCAGAATTAGAAAAACGTATTCAGACAATTATCGAAACAGAGGTTTGGATTTGCTACAAAGTATGCTGCTAGACCTCGATAGCACAAGTACATTAAGAAATATTTACACACAGAACACCTATGAATTTCTTGATATAAGAAGAACTTTGATATTTCTCTGTCTATGTATAACTTAATTTTTCTTATCCTTTGTAGTAACTTATTCCGAAAAGTACACAGCACTAGTTTCTTTCTTTTTGATTAACTAGTAAATTATGTAGCGCCTCTCGTTTATACTTTAAATATGATTTTTTTTATTTTTCTGATAAAGAAATTAAAATACACAACAAATTTACTGTTAAATACACACGTGGTTATCATTTTTGCATTTGATGATCTTAAAAACCTTACTTTACATTCCATCTTCCAGTTCATTAAGTTTGAACTCAGAGCGTTTTGGCGGTATTTACTGAGGCATACCCAAGCATAAGAAAGTAAAGATGCTGAGAGCCCACAAGCTAAATAGATTTGAAAAACCAAATCATGTTTTATTTAATTTTGAGGTTTATTAATATATTTATGATTGCTTAAGATTTTTGCATTTGACAAAGCAGTAATGAAAGAAGGAAGTTCATAAATTACAAAAACATAATGTAAATAGTGAAAAACTAATTGTAAAATGTATCATTTTTCCATTTCCCCCACTTTAAAATAATGATTACACTAATTAAATGAATATTTAATAACTCATTGTCCTCTTCCTTAAAAAATAACATACGTAGATCTAAGCTCCAGTTTGTTCAAAAATAAGAAAAATCTTTTTCTTTCTTTCTCGCTTTATGGAATATGAGACGTAATTTGCTATAGTTTCCCTGGGAAGAAAATAATTCGATCGTGATACCTAAATTTCCTTTAAATAGATATTTCTTAAATCCCATTATCATCGATGAATTGAAACGAAGAAGTTAAAAACAAAAAACGGAATCTCACTGATGATCTATAGGTGCTCCTCGACAAAAGGTCTAAATAACAACAATTCGAAAGACAACAGATAAAGCAGACAAACATTAATTCCAGACTGGACTCTCGGACATCTGTCACAACTTAACGATGGCCTAAGTTGAAGGAGGAAGAGTTGCGAGGGTCGTTAGGGCGTCCTCTTCCTAATCAGGAGGCTCTACTTGTTTTGATTACTTTTTCCTCTGCTTCGCTCTCCTTACTAGGCAACGTCTTTACTACATATTATGAGTAAGTAAACAGCTCCGAGATAATGTATTAGAACAGATTCATTAAGCGTTTCCTGGAACGATGGCCCCAGAATTTTATGGACGCTCGAAATGAGCGGATTTCTGTTTTTATTTGATCGCTCGAGTGAAATGATGTTCTGTGGAAAGAGGAAGAAAAAATTAGGCTGAATGGAATTGGTTTGTATAGAACCTCGATAGAATCATTAGTGTACTTTTCTACTGGTAGTTAGCAGAGATTAGAGATTACAGATTTTCTTCCCCTTCTTCTGTTTTTATGTTATTTGTTGTATCTTTGAATAGGACTTGCAGATGTCTGGGAGGTTAATGTTCATAAATTATGTTCAGTAAGTTATCGAAACAACATTAGTTATAAGACTGGGAGAATTTCCATTTCATTGTTCCTTGATTGTCTTAACTTCACATTTGTTTTATTTCTCTGAATAACACGTTATTTGTTAAGAATTATGGAGAATAAAAATTAATCTTTATTTGTAATAATTCATGAACTTTGCTAGACGAACATCAAATGCAATTTCAGACACAATTTCCTGAGACAGAAATCTCGAAAGCAGAAATTACTAAGTAGTTAATTATTTCATCATACCAAAAATACCCATCCTGCCTTCAGAAAGGCGGTTGGATTCTGAGTCAAAGGCCTCAGATCTCACAGTTTCAGAGGCTATAAAGTTATCAGGTGTGAAGGGGGAGATCTGCAGTAAGCTTTCCTTACCATGAATTTTCTTATCATACTTTCAGAAATTTCTCCCTACATATAATTCAACTACTTTACATGGAAATGTCAATCTCAGGAATAACTTGTCATTCTCCTACAAAATCCCGTTTGAGGAAAAGTACTATTTTGAAAACCTAATAAATAATTTTGCGTAATTAAAATTCCAATAAAATTCATTATATTTTAGATTACTGTAAAAACTTGATGGTGTCACACATCATAATGAACACCAGTAAATGTTAAATAAATTTTGCCGTTTACTGAAACAATTAAAAGAGTTTGATTTACCTTCATGTGTAGAATTATTAGGATCATTTCGAAGCAAGAAGCAAAATTACAGTGTTCTGCCCAGGATTCGAACTCCGGACCTAGCGGTTACTAGCCGGTCGTGGTTCCAGTCACACCACGGAAGCACGAGGTAAGGAAGGTGAAATACTCCTTGCACATTTATGAAACTATTTTTGAAAGCATATCGTAAATTTTTATTTATCTTTAGTCATTATTGAAATTTTAAATTAAGGAATTGCATTCTAACTTAAAATTGCAGACTCAAATTAGGACATGGCTACAGCTTATTTTCTCTGCCTCCGATTTTTGTATTTACTATGACTGAATTAAAACATCGGGTTGTGCTTAATGCAGCTAATAATTTTCTGTAGACGTTACAAATGACTTCTCAAAAGTACACCAAGAAATAACCATGCAGAGAGACACATGTTGATAGAAAAAGTCTTCCAAAAACTCAACAAATTAAATTACCTCCAAGTAAATCTTTTCGATATTCGTTGTAACATGTGTTAAAAGTAATTTCTGAGTTCAAGTTAAAATTATTTATAAAGTTAGATATAAAAATATTATTTTCCGTTTCTGCCGCAATAACTTAATTCCGAACTCCCACGTTATTAACCGTGTTTAAATTTTTAAAATATGTTTTTATTTACCACTATATTTAAAGGCAAATTAGAAACTGCAAATGTTCTCTGAATGCATTAGCTTCAGCTTGTGATTATGTAAATTAATATTACACCAATTATTGGAGGACAACCTTAATATCTTTACGAGGATATAATAGAATATTTTACTAATAGCGTAATCGGAATGTAAAGAGTTTCTTACAGAAACGTACCAAACGTTGTGCATATACAACTTTGATTGCTCAGCAAGAACAAAAGCTTACGCCAAGGCCATGGTTTTTCCTTTGCTGTTGAAATTGTTAAAAAGAGATAAAATCTGATAAATATTTTGCATTAAGAGGGATTTTAATGAAATTGAAATAAAGAGCAAGTTTAATTCGAATAATTACGTTTTAATCTTAAATTTTATATATCTATGTCTACTGTTAGAATATATAACCAAGTATTATTTGTAAAGATACCTTTTTCAGATATATAATGAAATTTGTATCTCAGTGTAATCCTTGGCAAATAGTACGTGATATTTGGCATCTCTCATATTAGTGGAAAATTAAATATTTTGTTTATACGGGTATACAAGTAGGCCATTGCCAGAAAAGGCATTAGAAAATAGGTCATTTCTACCTTCGATGTAGGCTACTATTGAAGTTTATAGAGTATTTTTGTAAATTAACCAGTTATTGTGATTTAAACTTCTTTCACAGTCCTCACCAGGATTCAAATAAGCTGGTAGAATATCTAAGTCAAAGGTTTCGAATGTTTTAGTGTTAGAGCTTGTGGCAGCATCGAGTGCAATCTCTGTCATATCGACCATTTCTACCAGTGAAAATCTCAGCTTAAGTCATTTCGCTAGCCGATATTAAAAGCGGCTATTAAACTATTGAGCTAGCTTATGGAGACCACTTAGTGTAGTCTCCGACTACACTACCTTGAATTTGAAACTCCAGCTTATGTTCTTTTGAATAGCCGCAAGTGTCGGTGTTGTGATTTGCAGGCGCAAGTGGTGCCTTTCGTTTAATTTCCAGAGTTGAATGAAAAAGTTATTTACAACTTTTTTAAAACTATAATATTTCAGATGGAGCGAAATCTCGCTTGTCGATCTAAGGGTGCGAAGGACTTTGATTTAATTTCTATACGATTAGAACTCTACATGTAAGTTATGCAAGGAAAGCAGGAGATGTATCTATGGACTTTTATTCATCAAACCTACAAGAAATTTTTATCGTCTTTACCAGATCGAAAATCCGCTTAACTAGAGCGCGAACATATTAGTGTTTGAACTGTGAAGCCAGGTCAGCTTACAGGTATGACGTTTTTAAATCTACAAGTCCGGAAGGTCGTAGTTTCGTTTTGCATAATCAAGTAAAGCACATTCCAGGTTATCGTCAGCCCAGGTCTACTCATTTTTTTAATCAAAACTTTAACACCGTAAAGAAGATTCTGGAATACAACATTTCAGTGTCATTGCACCCAGACGATAAAAACAAAGTTTCGGCTAGGAAGTCTCAAAAGAAAGCCGATTCACTCCTAATTTCTATCACTGACAAGCTCAACAACGACCGATTAAATTGTTGTGAATGATGTTGCAAGCATCTTGTAATAATATGCATGCAAGATTTAGCAAACACAGACAAAAATTATTATATAAATAGAATTTTTAATGTGATTTATCACTTTAAAATTAAATTATGATAAAGTAAATTATGCTTTCGGGAAAGGACACTTATTAATGGACTAATGAAAATGGCAAATTGTATGCCTGTTTCTTGATAAAAGCAATAAATTTCGTATTAAATAATTCTTGTAAACTTCATAACTACTTAATTTCAAGAAACTGTTTTATTTAATTATTCGTCCTCATTTCAGAAGCATAAAAAGGTTAATAAAATTAAAGAATAAAAACTTCTCTTTCATCACAAAGAAAGATTGCCACATTATATTTATTTATTAAAACAGCATAACTTGCATCGAAGGTTCAGTAGGTTCGGTTCACATCTCAAACTCCTCTACTCACTCATTAACAAAAACAGAAGAAGCGCCCTCTCTCGGCATTACAGTTAATGTTATGGGGAATTTATCAACACTCCCCACCTGATAATTTTTACAAAATTATCACTATATCAGCATACAAAAAATATATAACAAATGTAAGAAAACTACTTACATATCAATATCAGATACATTACCTGATGCAAACATAAGCAGCAAAAAAAAAAAGAAAGCTATAAAATCAACAAACAATTAATAGCATAAAAATTCAAAAGTTACTCAAAAAGTAAATTTTAACTTGAATTATAAACAGTAAATTATTAGAATTAACTCAAGTGATTAACTAAAAATTATTTAGATAAACACAGACTATAACTGTTAAATAAAAGTTGATAGTTCAGTTCCTTTTCAGTCTGATAGTTCAAGAGGGTATATTAACTGCACAGGTCTCTTAAAGTCCCCTCTTTTAGTTTTCACCATACATGATCTAACAAGACCATCACGTCCTTTAAACACTTGAATTATTCGACCTAAATTCCACAAGAACTTAGATTTTGTTGTTCCCTCAAGTAAAACTATATCACCAACGTTAAGATTCTTCTTACTTTCAGGAGTATCGAAGAAATGAGCATTTCGTAAATTGAGAAGGTATTGATTTTTCCATTTTTTCCAGATATGTTTTAGAAGTGTTGTTTGATATTGTTTTCGTTTCAGTAGACCTTCTCTAGTTGGAGAAGTATTCAGGATTTCAGCAAAATTACATGGATATTCAATTGTATGTCCGATCAACAGAAAATCAGCCGGTGTAAGCGGTTCAGGTTCATGCAAGTCATTATAAACATATGTCAAAGGTCGTCTGTTCACAATATTTTCAACCTCGGTCAACACAGTCATAAATTCTTCAAAATTTAGTTGAGCTCTGCCTAAAATCTTTTTCAGAGGTTCCTTAATGCTCTTCATAAGACTCTCGTAGAAGCCTCCCCACCATGGGGCAAGTTCAACGATAAATTTCCAGGTAAAGCCTTCATTTGCTAGAAAATTTTGAAAGTCTTGTCCTTTAATTATACTGTAAAAATATTGCAAATCTTTAGCA
>KK117526.1:14664-46707 GCA_000611955.2 Stegodyphus mimosarum
AAAATTCAAGAATAAAAAACTTCTCTTTCATCACAAAGAAAGATTGCCACATTATATTTATTTATTAAAACAGCATAACTTGCATCGAAGGTTCAGTAGGTTCGGTTCACATCTCAAACTCCTCTACTCACTCATTAACAAAAACAGAAGAAGCGCCCTCTCTCGGCATTACAGTTAATGTTATGGGGAATTTATCAACAAAGGTAGTTGTAAAGCTATAAGATGGAATTTATTCCGAAAGAATTAGTACAACCACTAGCCGACGGCAGTCAAATGCTCTTTAGAAGCACCCAATCCCTTCTTGTGCCTGCGGCAACTTCTAAAGATTCGGATTTTCAAATATATACGTTTACAAAAGTCTTGTGGGAATTTAAATCATAGAAATGGACGAAAATCCTTTCAGCCGCTGCGTCTCCTTTTTGCTCTCGACAAAAAAATTCTGGAATATAAATGAACCTTAGCAGGGAGGGCAGGGAGCGCGATTTACATGCAAATACTTTCTAGACTGGCTACAAAGAATCTTTTCATATGCAGAAGGTCTCTGCGAGCGTTAGAAACGTGGTCGAGTTTGGGGTGGAGCTCTTGTCAAGCAACACACGTTAGGCGATGCAACATTCCTTCTGTTCCTTTTTCACATCCTAATATAATTTTAATTTCTGAATACAGTTCTAATTTATTCTACATTCCATTCCTTTTTTGATTTTTCTTCATATATAGAATTAGCAAAATCGTAAATGCATTAATTTACAAACTTGAACGTATCAGATCCGAAGAAAAATTAAATTTCTCTGTATGTCAAGCTGATCGTAAGTAATTACACCTTGCGTAATTAACTGGCTCATTCAGAAAAATATGCAAATGAAAGCTGTTTATGCTTTTTATCCATATCTTAAGATAAGCAGATTTAATTAGAAAAGTAAATATTAAAGGAGTTTAAGATTGATTTATCAAAATTAATACAAAAAGTTAGAAATTTCTTTAAGAAATTTACTTATAATACAGTAAAACCTTAGTTCACGGGCTTAATTCTTCCCTGCAGAGAGTTCGCTAGCTAAAATATTCTTAAACCGAAACAATTTTATCCCATAGCAACTTATGGTAAATGAATTAGTCCAGACCTGAATCCCAAATGATTGCTTATAAATGAGTACTTTGTATGTAAGTTCGTAATGTAAAATCAGTGAAATTCAGTAAATCTAACACATGTACAATATTAAGATATACGCAGGATTTAAAATAAAACTGAACAAATAAAAAGTAGGGAAATTTGAATTAAATTTTAAAGTATCTCTACTAAAGAAAGCTGAGAGTGTAAGCAGAGCTTAATTTCTAAAATTAGAAGTGCCGGATCCCTATGGAAAACTGTAAGGAACGAAGGAAAAAATCAATTAAATAAAATAACTAAAAATTAAAATAAATAAGTAATTAAATTTTAATTAAAAATGTAAAGACACAAACAGAATAGTATTATTAAATTAATTTTAAAATATTTATCTTCGTCTAAATTTCAGCACTGATTACATGATTAATGTATTATTTCAAGGGGTAATGAATACAAAAACCATTCTTTTTTTGCAACACACCAATGAAAAAAGATAAAACGATGAAAGTGTCACTATAGAGAATGGTGAGAATTTTGGAAAGATTATGGCATATGGAAGGAAGTTTAATAGAAAAGCGTAGCTTTGAAAATAAAGATGGAACAGTCCAAAATATTCTGATTGCGACGGCTTGCCCATATAATCTAGCCGTCAAGCAAATATTTTCCCTGAATACAATTCGATAACAGTGGGAGAATAAACTTAAGACTCCTCTGTGCGAGTGACAGTAGTGGTCCTCGTGTTTGGTTGTGGAGACATTAGGTTATTTCGAAGGAGACATGAAAAACAAGCAGTACCGTCACCGGGACTCGAACCTAGGCTTATCGAATACGCACTGAGTGTGCTGACCATTACACCACGAAGGCAAGCTAAGAAGGTGAGAGAAATACCTTACATGGCTACATCGTTAAAAACGTCTACAGGAGCTCTGCATTAAGAGTCATTAGAATTAGCGCTTGCAGGACCCGGGTGATCACTTTAAAAGCCTCAACTTCTCTCGAAGATTTGAGTCCGAGGAAAAGGCACGCCAACATTCAGAAGTTAGAATCGAATTTTAAGGCATATATTCATTATTAAAATAAATTTTGACTAAATTGTGGTTCACTTACGTAAAAGAAGTGCCGAAGCCCTTTTATTTAAGGACTGAGATGCCCTCCAATTAAAACTTTGATTTATCTCAAAAGCTAAGAAGTACTGGAGCCGGGCTCCGGTGCAATTTAAGCTCTGAGTGTAAGCAAAACACAGCGAAAAAGCCAAGGATGCAAAATGTTATTTTTTTATAATGTTACTGTTCGCCTCTACTTGAGCTTCGCTGACTCTTTATTCCATTAAAAGTTTGTCTACTATGATCTATATTTTAGTATGTTACTAAAACAAGACGCGTTAGGTTTATTGCAAATATTTATGCTGCTTTTTCAGGATGATAATGTTCTATGAACTTTCGTACCTTACTCCATTTGTCACAAATTTCGTGGATCAGAAACTAGAATATCTTCCCTTCTGTATTCTTTTAAAGACATTTCCTCTACTGCCTTTTATAATATCACTTATTACCGGCTTACTTGTTCGTATCTCGAGACAGCTTTCTCATCCAAAACATTTTTCGTTTGGAAAAGTTGTTCATGAGTCAAGGTTCCCCAATGAGCTTTTTTAAACTCAAGCATTGGGTAATTTTTTAATATGTTGTTTTCACATTAATGCTGAAAAATGTGTTTTATTTGCATATAGCTTCGCAGTGTCGACGTGCATTGAAAATCTGAAATTTTTGGCATGTATTTTATGACTCTTGTTATTGAGAAATCTCATTTGAAGTTACTCATTTTGGAATTTTTTTTTCACATTCATTCACACAATTACAATGTTCGTATTTATAGGCGAAAGTTGAAGATACATTAAATGACACATATTTGTTGATATAAAATGTTAAAGAATCATGTTCGACAAGTACATTGAAGTGGGTATCAAAGCTTAATATTCCAAAATTAAAAAAGTAAATAAAATATATCATTTATTTTTATTTTCAATACAAACAGTACAATAAGTTATCAGAAACTTATTGCACTGTTTAAAATTTTTTCAGTAACTGATACAGACAAAATGTCCAGTGGAGAAGATCGCATTTCGCTGTATCTTATCTGTGTAAAGAATCAAACGGATTTCTTGAAACTTGGATATCTTCCGCTTTCACTCGTACGTAAATATGAGGGGTTCATACAATTATATCACACGGATGTTCTAGATACTGAATACTGTTAAGGAACTAATCTAGGAACTTGTTCGAAGAAACGTATTAGAAATAAACATACTGCAGTTAAATACAGGAAGAAATATTGAACTATTATAGATATTAAGCGACTGAATACGTCGATTTTTGAGTATTGATTCTACCTTCTGACAACCACTCCTTGGGATAAAAGTATTTTTTTTTGTTTAGCTTCTTAAGAAATAAAAACATTAAAATCTTTCTTTGGGAGCATCATATTTAAGTAAACGAATTTTAGAAAATAAAACGTAACTGCTAACAGAATAGAAGTGAGTTTGATGTAATAGTTTTGAATGGAATATTCCTCTGCTATTTGGTAAATAATTTCTTGAAAAATTTTTTTCTTCTGAGGATGCGAAACAATTCTTTAAAATAAATGTTTATTATAAGAGCTGTTCTGAGCAGGAAGTACACAAACATTTTTTATTAAAAAATGTACCATAAAATGTTTTAAAAATAAAAAGAACTTAGAAACTTTCTTTATTAACGAAAATTTGCTATAGTAACATATATCTAATGGAAATTTCTACGAAGTATAAGTCTGCAACTTTAGTAAATATACAACAGAGTATTTTTAGACCAATTTAATGATATGAAACTAAGTATTTGATTATTTTAAGCCCATTTAATTTATTGCTGATTGAATTTAAAGCTGAAGCCCTTTTCTGCCTCCTTAGTTATTTATTACTTGAGAAAAAGACTGCTTAAAATGCCTACAGATGATGAATATAGAAGTTATAATTATATAGATGAAAATAAATATTACTAGCTATTAGTCCTTAAATTATAATCTTTAAAACAAAATTACTGCAGTACTTTATTGCAAAAAGATCACATGTAAAAGTGCCCTTTCAAATGAACTTTGTTTTCCTGCTTTTGATTTTGTGTACTCAGTGTAGTGATTGTAATGTTAACAATCACTGGCTGGTGGCAGTTTGGAAGACAGGTTTCACATTTCTTGCAAATTAATTTTAAAAAGTAGATTCAATTACCTCGTCAGAACACTAATTAAGCTTATCAAATGCAATCTTTATTCTTTAAACTCCACTCTGAACGTAACACTAAAAGTTAATTCAGAAAAAAGAAACAATCTAATGAAAACGAAGAGAATTAATTCATTGTAAATTCACAACATTATTCAGTTTCCTCCTTTTATTTCTCAGAGGGAGTTTCGCGATACTTCAGCAAGGATAAAATCATCTTTATTTCCCCCCAAAAAACAAGGATAGTGAATTGAAATTTTGATACCTCTGCTTTTCTAGAAACTTCATAAATGTAGGAAATTTTTGTCTAGTAAATTCTATTAAAAATAAATAATGGTACTGAAATATTCTACTACGCAAGAGATATGGATGAAAATCAGAATAGTAAAATATCACTGGAAATAAATGCGTAGTGGTACTGAAATATCACAGTGCAGTAAAGCAGAATTAAATCCTAATGTTATCTGTCATAGATGCACTCCCATAACGAATAATTTTGAATTAAACAAAAAAAACAACGAATAAAAGTAATTACAGTATAAAATGTCCTAAGACTTTTATTCTAATGTTTTCACTTTTATAACTCGACAATTACGTAAAAATGACAATTTATATTAAATACTAAAATATTTTAGGACTTGATGTAAGAGAACTATTCTAAGTTTTATGACTCGTATCCTGTTAAAGAAGTTAGATATTTCTATGCTATATAACTTAAAAATCTTATGCAATCTAGGTTATACATACCAGCTATAATCTGAACTCCAATACTTTTTGCAAGCGAAAATTCTTCCAATATCTGATAAGACTTCGTATCTACAATGTAAGTGGTAGCGAACAGCTTGCCGCCCCATGTAAGGAGGATTTGCCTCGTTTCCTTTTTTAGGAAATAAAACTCAGCAGAAGAGGGTTCGTGGCCGATAAAGAAAGTTCTTTTTGCATGCTTTGCATCATCAATGAAGTCGAGTCATTGGGGGACAACATAGTTACAGCCATGATTGCAGCTTGTGAAGTATTGAACGCAATAAATGTGCTGTAAAAACATATTGATGATGTGCAAGCAAAATTTAGCGATTCCCAACTTGATAAAATCCATTTCATAACAAAACAGTTTTCTTATTCCAATTTTTGGACTACTGTTTCCTTTACCGCAAAAGGAAATAACATCAATACAAACGTTTTTGCTTTTTCTTGTTATGTGAAATTTCATTTGCATACTGAAATATTTAAATTACATTATTTCTGAAAGTAGCAAACGATAACTTTTGATTTCAATATAAATTTAGAATAAATCAAATTACATTAATAAAATATGTTCTTTAATTACAATAGAGACAAGAAATTCAATATGTTATTCAATATGTCTTTTAGTTTTATTAGAAACTCATTTGGAAATTATAATATACCAATGAATCTAAAAGCATCGAAATCTGACAATTCTTCTGGACTAACAGTTTTTGCAAAAGGACACGTTTAGCATGATTCAAGGCTTCTTAGCATACAAAAACACACAACCTAATTTACTCCTCGAGAGTTTTATGAAGACTGTCCTCAAAAATTAGATAGCCGTCTTAACATGTCGCTTATGAATACTTAACTTCAAATTTTTACCTTTAATATATTGTAATCACATAATCAGATATTGAAGTAACAATTTTAATCTCTTTCATTTTCCAAGAAAAGGGATGTATAGCTGTTTCCTAATTCAAATGCTGTATTTTCTCTTTCATAAAGAATATGTATAATGAATCATGTTTTATTATTGCACGAAGACTACTTTCTAAAACATATACATCAACTTTTAAAATTAGTTATTACAGAGCACTCATAAAAATTAAAGGTACTCAAGTATTAATTAGTGCATTAGATTTGATCTCAAGTACGTAAACAATTAAAGTTTCGAAACGCAATGAAGGTTATATTTGCACTCAAAAAAGGTACTTCGCAAAGCATTTTATAAAGAGTAATGAAAATTCAGATCAGATTTGAATTCAAAAATTTAATCTTCCAAACGAATAGTCAGTTGGTGGCAGAAATATTATTTTGAATAAAATTTCAAATGCACGTACAGACTAAAATCACTGAATGTCGATGACAAATAGTTCCAAAATATGCCAAATACTGCTGATATACTCTCCGTAAACTAACATGAAAGTTAGCAGAGAGCAGTGATTACTGTCAAGGAAATCAGGCACAAAAAATATAATATAAAGTCCATGAAATAGGAAAATTTATTTTGAAAATTATTTCCTAGTTCTGCATACGCATTTACCTTTAACGATAATGAACGTCTGACTATATCAGACTGCTACAGCAAATCATGTATGGCATGAAAAGATTTGTTACTTTTCTCTTTTGAAACAGGAAAAACTAAAAATATTAATTATAAATTGAATTTAATATTCTTTTAAATATTCCACTGCATTAAAGAGTATGTTAAATTTGTATTTCTCTGTTTACAAATATACTATTTTGGCTAACATATATCTGTAAGCACATGAAATATATTTTTAGCAGTCCGTTTAACTTCAATCGGAACGCCGCTTTACAGAAAAAGAGTTTCTTGTAAGATATGTTCTAGAAAATAAAGAACAAACTCTAGGGAATTTTTTAGACGGTAGCACACTGAAACAGGACCAAAAAATTTAGTTTTATGAATTCATTTACTTGATAATGTATGTAAGCCAAAATTGCTAATCACGTGCGGTAATAGAGTAGTGTAACTAACTGTGGCTTTTGGGGATTCGTGAGTTCGAATCTGATACTCTTTTCCCACCGAGTTTGCAACTTTCTTAGCTCCGTAATCCAATTTCATCTATATTTGTGTTTTAAAACTTATTTCTATTATCGTGTGCATTAAATATAATGTTTTATTAATGCTCTTATTTATTTAAATTTTTCCCTCAAAAATTTATTTGAAAAGTTATAATATAATACAAATTTAAAATATACTCCCTGTATATATATATATATATATATTTCGTTTCTCTTTTATGTGAATGTACATACATGTGATGAGACTTTGGGATGTTTCCAACTCTAAACGTTCAGTACCAATTAACATGAGACAATATTAATGCCCTGAAAATTTTTAATAAAAGAATTTTAAAAAAAATTATAATAATTGCTTTAAAATTCAGTTCTCTCCAGCTAAAGCGCAGGAATTAATTAATTAAATATTTCTGTTTTATTTACCTTAAGTATGTATACATATATAAAGAGAAAAAAGCTCATTTTTATAACTTCATCTGTAAAAAGCTATGAATTTAAAATTTATAAATTAAAAGTAATATTTTATGGATTATGTATAAAATATAACTGCGCATAGTGCATTTTAAAACAAACGAGATTTCTAATAATTATCCAGCTATGACACTGAAGGAATTGATGCTAAAATTTTATATACTATCTGTTTTCTCCTCAAATGTGCGTATAATTTTAAAAATATACAATCTCGCGTAGCAGTCAGCGTATACAAGCATAGCAAATTTTGTGTAGATATTGTGAACCTTTCTTTACAGTAGCTCTTTACTTTTAAGGTACTAGCTATTTTTAAATGTGTTTAACTTTTTTATTTGTTTTGCAGTAACAGTACATTTTAGTTTTAATTATATATTATTTCGTTAACATTTAAGTCTTCTAGAAAGCAAAGAATTTTTTTTAAATTACTCCAGCTTCTGCGCAATTAGAGATGTTCATAATATGCATTATAACCTTACTTATTTAAAAATTGATAACTTGCTTTACATCATAAGCAGAACTAAAAATTTCCAATAACATCGAATTTAAGTATTTTAAGAGTCCAAATCCCGTAAGTTAAATCAGAGACACCTGGTGACAATGAATGCAGTTGACCACCAAACTTCCGTAAGCATAAATCCAACGCAATAGTGTAAACGGTTGTCTGTCTGCGTACTGCGTTTCTCCCAAAACGCTACGGATTGGTAACGCACTAATGGAAACGGGGCTTAACAGGTTGGCACGGAAACCTGCACCGGCAGGATAATAACTTGGCTGCAAGAATGGGTATCCAATATTAAGGTTAACAGCTATAGAAATCTAGCAAACTTGCACAATAGCAAAATCACGCTCCGTCTAACCTTTTCGCTTCAACAGTTAAAATACTCTCGTTCACCTTAACGCATTTACGTTCTGGCGAGGAAAATGCGAGGAGAATAACAAAATTCGGGAGAGGCTCACAAGACAAAATAACTATCACTAAAAATAAATAGAATCCTATAACCCATGTATTGATTTTAAATAGTTTAGTTTGTTGATTAATAACAGATGAACTATGCAAGAATAATATCAAACTTTTTTCCGAATGGCAGCAGACTGGAATGAAAAATAAACATTGCATTTACAGTGTACCAGGGAAGTTCTCATTTCGAGACTAATAGCCCTTTTGGGCTACTAAAAAAGTATTTGCCAAAGTGCCAGTTTTTAAGATATAGCTTTACGTTTTGATGATTGCAACACATCTACAAGTATTCTTAAGACTTAGCAGTGAGATATATTATAAATTAAACGGATGATAATGAATATAAGTTTTATACGTTACCAAAAAGGTAAACTAAATATGTGTTATTAAGAACTGCGTTTATTGCTTTGAAATCGCCCAGTTTGTTGATCAGTATTAACTAAATTAAATTTGAAATTATGCTTTTCCGGACAACAGCATTATGAGAATCCTCTATAAGTGCTCATAAAAGATGGATTTTTTTCTTGCAGTAGCAACATTTGCAAAGCGTTGCATGTAGAATCTCTCTATTCTTCACAGACGTCAATTTTGCCGGGAAGATTTTTGCATGTTTAACCTAAAGAATACACAGTCTTTCTGATGGAAAAGAAACCTAGGCAGCTGCTTGTCCCATGTTACATTACTTAAACATCTTTTCAAAGCACTGAACTGGTACTATCACATTGTTCCAGTATTGATAGATTATTTTATATACATGCGATTATAAATGGTATGGGTACGATAAATAAATTTCTTGATGTAATCTGTTCTTCATATCAATTAAGAACATTTTAATAAAATAATAAATGGTATCTTTTTCAGTTAATGCAAAATTATAGTAGTGATTTAAATTTTAATGGCTATGAAATAGTATTATTATATTCAAAAAAATAAATAATTAAAATACGTAAATAAATAAATAAATAAATAGTAGGGTTAATTCTTAAGAAAGATTACGATAAACTTCACAACAATTATTTTACTTTGGAATAAACTCTAGAACAATGATTAAAAACTGTGCACTTATTTCATAACTTTTGTATAAATTAAAATAAGTTTGCCGTAAAAACCATATCTTTATAAATGGTTAAGATTCAGATTCAATTGCTAATGTTTTTAATGTATGTCTATATATGTGTGTATATACATATATATATAGAGACAGACAGACAAACAGAAATTAAAAACTAAATAAGGTATGCTTTGAAAATTTCACTAAACCTATATGTTGAATGACATTTTAAGAAACTTGTAAAAAATAAAATAAATTTTCCTTCCTAGGAAATCTGTAAAGCTTTTTATAACAAAAAATAGTTGGTCTTAACTACCCAGTATTTTCTTCATTTATCTCTTACTTGATAAAGCAAATAAAAAAAAACATAATAATTCTAACTACACACATTTTATCTAAACTGAAGTCAGAGAAAAGCTTTTTTAGGGAAGAAGTTTAGCTCAAAATCCCCATAAACATTCCTGGTACTTTTGAATAATTCATTAATGTTTTGACTCGAATTTGCATCTTTTCTACCGCAAAGAAATGCGGAATATGGCAGGTCTGAAATAAGTAAATTATTTTTTTCATCACTTCTAAGAAAATAATATTTCATAATTTCAGTTTAGCTGATGATTAGAAGAAATGAAAGCAAAGCTATACTTATTAAAACATCCGTCCTTACAGATTAGTCACTTACAAATACTAAAATTAAAAAAAAGCTTTGAACTTAATTAAAATATTATGAATTCAAATAATGAATTTTTGAAATTATTTGCATGTGTTAAAGTTTGACCTAAACATAGTATTTAGAAATATTTAATTATACATATATATCGATAAATTTTCAAAATAAAAATAGCGCACTTATTTAAGATAAATCAGCAAGCAGAGTTATATTCCTAATGCTTCAATAGTTCTTTTTATATGCAGCTCTAACTTTTGTTATTTTTCTCCGATCAAATTTCATGCCTTTATAATTGAGGCAATGATTTCAAAAGCGACTTTACCCTGTTTCACAGTTCCGCAGTGATTGTGGCTTGCAGTTCCGTATTTATGTATTATTTTCATGTGGCATGTAGAGTTCCGGATCAATGGTTTCACTTCCAAAGCTTTTAAGAAAAGTTATGACGAAATAATTAAATAAATAATTTACACACCGATTCATCCACATGGTAAAGCGAGTTACATGAATCCTGAATTTAGAGAAATAAAATTAAAGCGAATTCTTTCTCCACTAGTAAAATCAAATCCTGCTTCTTCGTGATCCATTTCGATTTTACTTCTACCATTATGTTTCTATAGATTTTACCTTTACTTTTCGTCTAAAAATGCTCCAGTTTGTAAATATATAAAAAAACCTCAATGAAATGAAAAGAATATGTAATGCCAAAGCCACAGTGTTTATAAGGATATAAGTCTCAAACAGAAAACTAAGGTTTAAAATTCAAAGATTAGTCAAAAGTACTGCAATAACAATATTTGATGTGGACAACACATGACTTCCTTATACTGAATATCAAATTATAACACTTTTTGCTGCATTTTATTCAGACTTATTTACTCAAATTTCATTAGAGACATATTTTTAAATCAATCAGTTCAGTTCTCACTTCACAGAAGAGCAAAAATATATAAAACTCAAACTTCATTAAAAATTGTAAAATACAGAAAAACCTAAAGCACCAAATACAATTAAAAACAGTTAAAAAAACAATTTTTAAAATTAAAATTAAGAGTTTCTACGCAAAAACAAGCAATTCGGCCCGCTGGCAGGAAGGTAAAATTTTCGATGCGCAAAACTGAAAGTTAACTTTCGGTCACACTGGGCAAAAAGGCAGTGGAGCTAGTGCATCAACTGATTTCATTCACTATTCTGCTAAGAATTCCAAATGTAAACAAGTTGCAGCCTCATTAGACTTAGTGCCACTTTTAAAAAGTTGATAATTCTACAGCTATTGCGTGCAGATTAATTAAATGCATAAAAACCATAAGCGGAAAGTATCAACATAATTCTATTATTTTTAAAGCAAAAAATGCACAAGTTACCAACATACGAGAATAAAACACTGAGCTCCCCAAACCGGACAGCAGAGTGGGTGTATATATGTATATATACATATAAACATAAACAAATAAACGAATGTAAGGAAGAGACAATTTTATGCATATATACTACTATTAGCCACTGCTTGTAAAGCAATTTTTCCATGCCGATTTTCATTTTACTATTTAATACTTTTAAAACTTTTCTCAAACATTTTTAAATTTCTTAAATATTTCTTAATATTAATCTTGTTTATGATCAAAACCTATATTGTCTACGAAGAAGGATTCTAATGTACCTAGAAATAAAGAAGGTAATTAGCTTGTGTCAATATCTTCTTCTTGCCTTTCCACTCGACTATCGAAAGCTGCTAACATCCATCTACCTGACTGAGCATCGAAAATGCTACAGGTATATACATATATATATAATATGTGCTTGTGTGTGCTTTTGCTATAGCCGAATGCAATAAGAAAGGAAGATGCAGCAGATACGACTTCTCGTTTTTGAGTTATGCGAGATATATGTGTATGTATGTACAGACGTTACTAATAAAATCTCTCCTGAATCCATTTTACATTCCTGTTTGGAACAGAGTCCTTTATTCAGTCCTTAGTTTCAGATGTTACGCAAAAACATCGTTTAAATGGATTCGAGAACGACCAAAATGGATATTTTCGTTCAAATATGATACTCGAAATTTTTCGCGATATGAATACTTCCTTTTCTTCATACAAGGAAGTAAAAAATTGGTACATTTGCAGTCTCAGTTTGGGCAGATCTTTAAGAAAAAGGAAAGAGATATTTACCAATAATAAAAAATCCATTTCTCAGAATTCCATTTGGGAGAACAGATGAATTCCTAATATACTAATAACATATAGAATACCATTCACCTCATTGAGCATAGTAACAGCAATAATCTGACTGCAGATCAAAGACCAAATTATAGCATTTATAATTAAGATCTTACAGCAATAAATACCATAAAATATACTCAAGTATACTTTCAACTTGGTCTATGAAATCAAGCTCTCTTTACTACGGAATCAAAATTTCGTACATAGAAGCCACCAAATTCAAAACGAACACTTACACTACAGCACCATGAAAGCGACTGACAGCATACCATAGCATACCATTTAGCCTTTACATTTTTTGTAATTAGAAAATAGAATAGTCTGTCAAATGACAGCAAATTAATTAAAACACGGAAAATTCACCTGATGAACAAAACATCACATTGCGAGCAGAACTATCAGCAGTATAGATGACACAGGAGTATGCAAGAATAACTAATATGAAAGAATACTTTTTCAGTCTGATTACGAAGCAGAATTCCGTAACATCAGATACATTTAACATAACTCCCTAATAAAGATGCGAATTTCAGAAATGCTGCGAAATAGTAAGCATTTCAACACCTAATCATCCAATGAATCAATGCACATGAAGTGAGCAGATTAAATATACAAACAGATTTGCTGGCAAAAAGAAGCGTATAAGACAATAAAATAGTGAGCAGAGACGCGTTGTATTTGTCATGCATACAAAAAACCTCTCACCTTAAATTTACACCAAGCAGCAATAACTACACGGCAGCAGGAAAAAGACGAGATACTACAGGACATTTGAATAATAACATTGAGCAATTGATTCACTTGATGTGCATACCATATAACATTAATTCATTAGGGAAAATAAGTAACCAGTCACAGAGTGCTGTGTCTTTTACAACGATTGCCAAAGAAATATCAGGGAATCGTAGCGTAAGCAGTGTCCGTTCCATCTTTGCTGTTAAATCCTCGTTATAGTTGTTAAATTAAATTCGACTAAATGGCCTACTGAGGAATATGCGCAAATGCCATGTTTCAAACTGAGTTTTCATACCTATGGCGTATGGTAAAGATTAAATTTGGCCTCTAGGATCGTTACACTAAAAGAAATAATGAGAAACTCATTAAAATATGAAGCTCATACATTTTGGATATTAGTCAATATCCTCGATAGATACCCACTGACATCCTTGGAACAGCATTGTTGAAAAGTGTTTATTTCTTGGCTTTTTATGTGGAGGTGTTTATTTATTATTCCAGTAGGAGTTACCGAGTAGACCAATTTTTTTTAAAAGAACTTTGAAATACATCCTGACTAACGACGAATACATATGTAAATTTCAAGCTCCGCGCAAAGCACCTGTGACGCGGATTGCCGAAGTGATTTATTGCTCGCTGTTGTGAGATGCGTTCCGTGTTTCAGCGAAGACTTGCTGGTGGTGACATCTATGGATCGAATCAGAAGCGCGGTGCGAGAGGCCGCTTGTCTTCGAGGGGTAGAAATTGGGTTGTAACATGCAAGTCGAATCCTCTAGTGCTAGGGCAAAAGTGATCCCAGGTATTAGGTTCAAGAATTCCAAATTCAAGTTTCCAAATTTGCCAGCATTGAGTGTCTGACTTTTTCCTACTTTGCGAGCATTGGCTGGTTCCGTGGACATCTTTCGGCAGAATCTGTATGCTAATGAGCTGGGACGAATTGCTGCCGTGTTTTGAGCCCTGTGTTTCATGTGATTGACTGTTGCGTTTGTGGGCTGTTCAGCTCCATTAATTGGGTGTGTCTAGTTGAACCCAACACTTGCCGAACTAGGCGCTCCGAGTAGCGCGAGTGATGTAGTTAGTCAATTGTTCCCCAATGTAGGCGGTTGTAGGAGTTGCATGTTCCTATCACTTCGGGGCCTATACTGTGGTTAACTTGTTGCTTCCTGTTCTGCGACACTTATGGTGTTTTAGCAGAGGCTTGCTCATGACGACATCGATGGGTCGAATGGCCTTGCGCTTCCATATATTGTATCTGACAGCTCGTGTAGTATGTAATTTATTTATTTAAAGAGTGCAGGCCATGTTTATTATCAATATGCATTCCTAAATACTATAGATAAGACAAATCTATGTCTTGTCCCCATGGACATTTCAACATCAATCTGTCTGTCATCATGAATCTGTCTCTCTGTCATTTTGCCAGAATTGTTATCGCAGCCTTCGTTTAAACATAAAAAAATAATTAACTTATGGCTTGAGCTTATTCTGAATAAGTGTTCATCAAAATATTATATTCTTCTTTCCATTATAGATATTATGCTATAAAATTATACAATAACTATTTTGATTTAATTACAGTGCTATTGATAAATTTGTAGTTGCTGTAATATTTCATGAATTTCAGGGACTGGCGGTGTAATACTCTAAGAACTCTTAATTTTAATGCACTGCCTAATTTATATGACTATGAGGGGGTTAAAATATTATTAAGGTAATATCTGAAAACTGTAGAAAGACCAGATGATTTTTGTAACAATCGCGAACTACCAGAAATAGAAGGGCTAAGTTGATAAGGAAAGTTCTGGGAGAAAAAAAGCTGTTACTCGCATTACACGAGGGTGAAATATTTCACGTCGTCAGATAGAATACGCCTTCGGGAATTATATCGAGGATAAAATTCTAAGCTTTGAAAAATCTTACTAATCGGAAATTACTTATCGGAAGTGTACAAAAGTATAAGAATTTAAAAGTCGCAAAAGTGTGTAAAAGTTCAAAGATTTAAAAGATGTAGCTATTACTGAATAGATGGAAAAGTGTAGTTAATTAAAAAAACACATTGGATTAACAGCAGAAACATTAATAACGCATTATGCGTCGCATTGAGTGAATGAAAACTTTCTGGTAATTTGGAAAAAAATGTGTTACTACTTCTCGTTCCAATCAAACAATAAACTAGTAAGTTGCGAGGATAATGAAGTTTAAAAAACAAAAATAATAGATTGTTATTAACAAGATTAAACAAAACGAAATAAATTGAACACAGACTATTCGTTCTATGAATTTATTGCCAGTTATAACATTGGGAAATGAACGTTCATCACCTTGATCACTCCCTCGATTCCTAATCCTAAATAGAGTATATTCAGAAGGAATAGTTCAAACATCAATATCTATAGAAACAATGCGTAATGTTTAAAAATGCTAAGCTTTCGAAATTATATTCGTTTTTCATACGCTATCAATACTTGCATACATTTGCGGGAATAATTCACAAAGTCAAATAATCGTTTGATAACAGATGACAATACTGAAAGTAATCTGAACAAAGCTGATCAGTGTTGGTAACGAGTTTTTCATTCTAACGACGTAAAAAGTTGACTTTTATTTAAAAAAACTGTATATATTCTTGCGTTTTGTGTATGTTTTCGTCCATTAAAATGTTTGGCAAGAAACAATAATGTTAGAGTAACGGATGTACGAATACTTTGATACATACTAATCGGAAGAATAAAATGTTGTAAATTAATCTACATTTAATATGATAAATGCAAATTTTGTTAAATACTAGCTGAAGTACCCAGCGTTGCTCTAACTTTACCCAGAGTGAACAGGCTTTATTTAGAAAGGGGGTGGGCAATTTTTTTAAATCTCATGTACTCGTAAATAAAGATTTTTCTCTTACTTTGGCCAAGAGAATTGTGCAAAACTTTGCCGACCTCGAATGTAACTATAGATTTTATTTAAATCGAAAAAAAATTTGTTTTGCTTCTTTTATTGAAGAAATTACTGGTACATAAACTGACTGCTCATGTATTTGTTGATAACCATAGCAAATATATACCCTGTGGGTGTACAGTTCCTCTCTTTATTCTGTTAGATGAAGTGTCACCGAACCTAAAGAACTGTTAATCGAATTATCGCTTAGTTCAAAATAACAAGAATCATAAACTCAAGAAAGGTTAATTACAATTTATTGGCTCAAAATAAGAATAATGGTAACCCTTTCATCGGGCTTACAGCAAACACTTGGTTCTCCACTTGGGCTTAAAAGTAAGAAATAAGAACTAATTAATGACTAAGAGATTTAAAGCTAACTAAGAGATTGAAGCTAACACAATTCTAAAGTAGTTGGTTCGTAACCACAGCTTGGACAGACATAGCCCAAAGAGAAACGCGCGCTATTCAGGATTCCTAATTCTCTCTCACGAAGTCAGTTGAACTTTCCTTTAATACGTCCTTCCTCATTTGCATTCAAAGCGTTTCTAAAAACTCATTCTGTAGTACACGAGTTGTAAGTTGTAACGAGATATGATATGAACGGTGAATTAAATTAAAATAACAGTTATGAAATTAAAATATACTTTACATGAGAAACTGCAGTCGCTTGAAATCGAAGGTATATTTGAATCTCTAGGTGTCAGAAAAATACGAGGAATGAATACATTCTTAACAGCGGCTTTCCACGTGATAATGGTGGCCTCTATAAAGTTCGGCAATAGATGTTTCACGATAAGGCTTGTTCCCGTGATACAGTTTCTGCGTTTCGACATTACGCAATAATATGATAGCGGACACTTTGTTTAAAGTGAGCTTGTGTGGCGGTATTCCTAGGTTCACATGAGCTTTAAAAATTATGTCCGGCAATTGTACCTTGCCAATATCCATTACTGAATCAATAGATGACAAGGTGACAATTTTGGCGGGAAGCCTTGGATAAGCTTGTTATGTAATTATGAAATAATATCTATCCATCGACAGACATTTTGAAAAGCTGAGTTTTGTTTTGTTATTCTTTGTGCCTTTTTTTCGGAAATCAGCTTTTCAAATGACCAACCACTTTGGCCAATTTCTTCACACTTTTCGAAATATTTTCGAAAACCTGACGCACTGAAATTCTGTTTTTAAAGGTTTTACACCATTCTAAAGAGCAAACGAACGAGGCGCCATCTAACGATTTTAATAAGAACGTAACAACGGCGACGTAAACCTAAAACGAGAGACATGGTTTCGAAATTGAAACTGTGTAAAAATATTAGTACAGTCGAATCCGGTTATTGGACCAGCCGCCTTTTTCGTACCGAATCCTAAAGAACCGAAACAAATCCTATAGACATAAGCCTAATATTATTCGCTTATTTGGACCAAAATTCCATTTAATCGGACCAAAAAACGTGAGAGCGAATAAGAAACAGAAGCCACAAGTCGGCCGCGTACAGCGGATGTACAGGTGATCCGCCACATATGGAAGAATCTATAGCTGCGCTCCCCACGTTAATGCTTTATCAAAGGTCAGGAATTCCTTCAAGAGCATGACAAGAGCAAAGCCAGTGGGAGGTGAACACGCGCACTGTTTTCTTTGACCTTTCTTAAAACAGAGCCACCAGTAGCCGCCAGCGAGGTTATTGTTCCAACTGTGTCTCCGATTTTCGAGGAAATGAATAATAGAGTGTCCGGCTCCAACTGAAAGGAATTCCGGCTTTTCAATCATGATTAAAGTTTACACGAGAAAGCTATCATTTCCCCACCCTTTTGGAAGGATTTTAGTGTCAAAACTTTGAATGGCGAACATTTAACTCCCTCTTGAACTCAATATCTTGACCCCAAAACACCAAGGTTTCTTCAGACCACTTTAGTCTGTGAAATGTGCGCGTGTCTTGTCTCTCTGCCAAAATGCCGCGACGGGACTTAGCTGAAAAAATTGGTTTCCTAGGTAAGATCAAGCAACAACCACGAAACACTACTCAGCGTCCGTTAGTGGAAATTACCGGATTGGCAAAGACTGCAGTTTCGCGCTTGATAAAACAAGGGAACGAGCTGCGAGAAGGATGGGCACAATCTTAAGGACGAGGAAGAACTTTCAAAAACCGGAAACGTGAAGGCAAGGATCCAGACGTCGTTGAAGCCCTTAATGAATGGTTTGCCATTGTTACTGGACGAACTGTGCGTGTAAGCGGCCCAATGTTAAAACGCAAAGCAGAAGTACTCGCTACAAAGCTGGGCCACGATGACTTTAAACATACGGACGGTTCGATGTATCGATAGAAATCTAGACATGACATAAAATTCAAGAAAGCACATGAACGAGGAAGAATATACTGATAGTGTAGGTGCTGAAGAATGGAAATCAATGAAAATGCCCGAGCTTCTTGAAAATTTTTCAGCAGATGGCATCTACAATGTTGATGAAACTGGGCTCGTATTATCGTGCTACACCGGACGGCCATGTTGCAGTCTCTGGCTCCAAAAAAGCGATGGATCGCGTAATTGTCTTGTACTGCTCAAACATGTCAGGAACGGACAAAAGGAAGCTGTTGGTTACAGGAAAAAGCAATAAAGCTTGCTGCTTTGAAGGACGGACAATTTACCAGTTATGTAATGTGCGAGCAGAAATGCGTGGATGACCTCTGAACGTTTTAAAGAATGGCTGAATGATTGGGACAGAGAGCTACAACGCCAGTAGAGAAAAATGCTGCTTCTTCTTGTCAATTGTGCAGCACATCCTCATTTAGATTGCTCGAAGAACATCCAGCTGGAACTTCTACCTCCCACGACCACAGCTTTGGTCCAGCCAATGGACATGGGCATCATAGAAAATTTGAACACCCTTTATCGTGCAATGTTGGTTAATTACATCGTTGAAGCAATCGAAGAAAGTTTGCTGAATAAGTTCTTCAAATGGATTCAAATTTGGATAAGTTCCTCGAATGTTAACTGAAACTTGGTAAGAACTTGTTTTTATTCTACTTCGCATGCTGACTATCGTGGAGATCGTTTCTTAGAATTTGTTTCTACATTAATTTTCTCAATGAAAAAAGTTCTACTGTACTTCTTGTTTGTACACATATCGTGCGTACCGCGAAATAAAGGTTATAATTACATTTTAATGCATGATTTACATACCACGTCTCGTCTTACAACATAGGACATGTTCGTATAATCAGACCAGCCGGTTATTAGGACCAAAACGATCGCTTCCCGATGTGGTCGATTAACGGGAATTGACTGTATTTATATTTTGTAAAAAAATATTTATCTCTTGCTTAGTGTATATGCTTTTCACTGATAGCTGGAAGACCACAACCGGGACATAAACCTAAGATTTGGTGATGTGCTCATAAGCTGGGTGTCCTTTGTGCAGGCACCGTTCTAATATGAACATCCTTAGTTAGGACCCCGTGTTTTTTTTTTCAAAATCTTATATAGAGTGTCCTTCCTCTTATTCTGAAGGGCAAGTATGCAAAATTTAATCAAGATCGGAATAAAAGTGCAGATGTTTACGAATAATATTCACAAGCAAACAAACGGACACTCTTCATTTTATATATATAGATAGATGACTTTATTGAATTCAGCTAGTATCATTTCACCTTTCGAGTCAATATTTAATAACAACATATTTAATAACAACTGAACTTTAAATTATTTCATTTATTAATTAACCGCAGAATAAATTTGAAGAAAAATTAAATAGCTTTTGCTTTTCATAACGATAACTTATCAGTACTTGTATTTCTTTTTATCTGCTTGCAGAACATGACGTGTCCTGACTAGACAGTGAGTTTGACTGCAAAGTATGTCCTATGGCGTGTAGCAAAGACTACAACATGAGAAGAGTTAAAATTACCCTTTATTTTACAAGATTTCACAGGCACTCCCGCACTCCGGGATACAAACACCAACAACTAGTGGTCTGAAAATATAAGACTACTAACTAAATAAAATTTAAATAAGAGCTAACTTTTAATATTTTACACAGATGACTAACACGACTGGCCTTTTAAATTATAAGGTATTTCTCCCGCTTTCTTCGCATGCCTTCGTGGTGTAGTGGTCTGCATGCTCGACGCGTAACCGAGAGGTCCGAGGTTCGATTCCCGGCGAAGGCGTTGCTCATTTTTCACGTTTCCTGCCTCAAAAATACCTAATGTCTCTACACTGGCGCCCGAACTAAAAAGGTGGTGGATGATGATTCTCCACCACCGCGATTTGGCGATTGGATCCCCGAAACCCCAGTCGCCCTTTAAAAGGGGGAGTATATAAGGTATTTCTCCCGCTTTCTTCGCATGCCTTCGTGGTGTAGTGGTCTGCATGCTCGACGCGTAACCGAGAGGTCCGTGGTTCGATTCTCGACGAAGGCGTTGCTCATTTTTCATGTCTCCTGCTTCGAAATAACCTAATGTCTCTACAAAATTATTGCGTATGTAGTACGCAAACTGCGGAAAACTACGTCTTTAGCTTTCAAGAGGACTATAACCTCTGGCCTTAAAGGCGGACAGTCACTGATGACAAGTTCGCGTGACGTCTCGTGGCAAGACGGCCCCCCTTCTGCTCTGCTGTCGGCAAAAAGCCACAACTTAAATACTTAAGCGTTAGCAAGTACAATTTGCATAAACATATTCACTCGTTAATTCTGGCTGAAAGCGGTGTACCATAGTCGTATCTTCTTTAAATAACAAAACCATTTCTAGATTAAATATTTACTATACAACCATGCACAGATTACATTTTAGAAGAAATAAAACATTTTCGCTACAGTAGAACGCGCTAAGCAGCATCCGCTCTCTTCTCTTTCAAATATCAATCTCACTTTACTCCCACCTGCGACCAGGGGGGCAGTCTGCTCCCCTCTTCCTGCCCAGGCGAGAAGAAGAGTTCTGTATCCCATCTCTGAGGGCGGGTAACCAAGTGTACTTTATAGCAAGGAGACGAAGAAACATTCCCCCTTCGAAGAAACATTTTGCGCATGAAATAGTTTAAGCATATTTGGTTGGGAAAAAGAGTTAGTTACACACATATATAAGGTATTTCTCTCTCTCTATATATATATATTTATCTACATATATATAAGAGAAACAAATTTACATAGAAGTACCACAATATCACATAAAGGCCAGTGACACAAATTAAATTACATAAAATTTCATAAAAGATTGCAAGATAACCGAATGCCACCATGAGCTGCCAGGGGCGAATCATGCAATTCCTGTAATATATTTAATGTAAGACTAGATGGGATAACAAATCGGAATTCATTGTTAAGATTTGTAGTTTTCGTACAAAATAATAGACCATCTACCACTTCGTAATGGGCCGCCCTATTTCTCATCGCCCCAAAATCTTGGTGGCTAAAGTTTTCAGGATCTCTTAAATAGTCATATATATTTTTAAATTCTGAATCCTTTCCCAATTGATTCTTCAGGCAAAACTAAGTGCATGGAGGGCCTTCTGTACAGACACTACAGCCCCATATGGTATCCACCACAAGCTGGCCACCGGAAAAAGGTTCATGCCAACCAACTTCCATCTTCTATCAGCAACAGGAAATAACAACAACAGTCCCACTGTGCACACGTTAAATGGCATCCTGGATGCGGTCTTCCCGCAAGATAATGAGGATGAGGACTCAACAGAACAACACTCCTTGCGGAACACGGCTCTGGACACCCACCACCCAAATGATCAGCTATTCACCTCTCATGAGATCCAGCAAGTGCTGCGCCAACTACCTAGCAAAAAAGCGCCGGGTCCGGACGGTGTCAACTATAAGATCATTAAGGTGGTGATACACACCAATATTGAATTCTTCAGGACCCTTTTCAATAGTCTGTACGACACAGGCACTTTTCCAAGATGCTTTAAAGTAGGCCAAGCGGTCTTCTTTTTAAAGAAGAATAGAGACCCCACCAACCCGGACTCGTACAGGCCAATTTGCCTGTTGCCCGCGTTGGGAAAAGTCTACGAAAAGCTCTTAATGAACAGACTGCGGCATCATCTCCATCTTACGGATTACCTAAGCCCCTACCAGTTTGGGTTCAGAAAAGGAAAATCAGCAGTCCATGCGCTAGCAGAAGTGAAGAACGAAATACTTGCAAACAAGGGAAGCGGCAACCACACGGCATTCATCAGTTTAGACCTGAAAAGTGCCTTCGACACTTTGTGGTGGCCCGCCGTCCTAAACGCATTAGCGGATGCCAGATGCCCATCCAACCTTTACCGCACTATCCGACACTACCTATCAGACAGAATTACGATCATAAGTGCCTTCGACACTTTGTGGTGGCCCGCCGTCCTAAACGCATTAGCGGATGCCAGATGCCCATCCAACCTTTACCGCACTATCCGACACTACCTATCAGACAGAATTATGATCATAGTGCACAATGGTGGTATTCTACAAAGGAGGCAAACCCGTGGATGCCCACAAGGCTCGTGCGCGGGCCCTCACTTGTGGAACATTACTTTCAACCGCATAATAGCAGAGCAGTGGCCATCACATACTGAAGTAATAGCCTACGCTGATGACGCGGCTTTTATTGTAAAAGGACGTACCAGAAGGGAGCTCCAAGCTAACTGCAACGAGACCTGCTTCATCTTCAACACCAGATGCAACACTTTTAAATTACGCATAGCACAGAGCAAATCACAGATAGTGTTGTACCCCAAAAAAGGTGGTTCACTTGCGCGTCAACCGCGCATCACGCTAAATAATCAGCGGAACAAGATTGTGCCGCAGCTCAAATATTTGGGACTCATCTTCGATAACAAACTCAGCTGGATCCCTCATATAATGGATTTAAAAAAACGCACACTGGCTATCGCAAAGTACATGCGCCATATGCAAGGTTACAGATGGGGCCTTAACCCCCATATACATAAGATCCTGTACCAGACTGTAACAGAGAAAATAGTAACATATGGAGCGGCCGTATGGGCGCAGCCGATGCAAGGCAGAAAGATCCGGCACTTACTCAGCATTCAACGACAGTTCGCCCTTAATATAACGAGGGCATACCGCACAACGGCCACAAATGCGCTAAACGTTCTAGCAGGACTGGTTCCCTTACACATTAGCACGGAACGGGAAGCAGTTCTACAGCAGATCAAACAGCTCAATGTGCCAGCGTCTTTTGAGGACACAACGTACTGGTCGAGCGACTATGAAGTACCAGCAATGATCCTGGACAAGCACCCGGCCGAACAGTGCATAGGAATAAACGTCACCATCAAAAAACAGTCTCTTGAGATCCATAAGCACAATACCTATGCTTACACCGACGGCTCAAAGATGGACGAAAATGTGGGATGCGCTTACATTGTCTACCAAGGCACAGAGGCACATACGCAGTGGAAGGGGCATCTGCATGGGAATAACAGCGTCTTCCAAGGGGAGGCAGTTGCCATACAGCGAGCATTAAATTATATCGTAAGCAATAACATCAAGCAAGCAACCATAATTTCAGACAGCATGTCTACCCTCCAAGCAATCCAGAATCCGGCGCACAGCTCGCAAATCGTTCAAGAAATCCAACGCAACTTAAGGCAACATTCACACCTTCTTACCCATCTGGCCTGGACGAAGGCACACGCAGGCAACAGAGGCAACGAGGCCGCCGATCTCCTTGCGAAAGACGCTGCCCTTAATAAAGAAGCAGAAGATCTCTCATTACCCTGGCCACACTCCGCCCTTAAAAGAATGCTGCGCCTGCAAGCCCTTTCAAAATGGCAAACGGAATGGGACTTTGGAGAAACTGGCAGAAGGGCATACTATCATCTTTCATACGTTAATCCAATGAGACTCTACTCAAATCCTCATTTAGTCCGCTACATCTCCGGACACGGACCCTTTCCGGGGTATTTCGCCAGGCACGGAATAGCTGACACAGATCAGTGTAGCTGTGGCCACCTGGGTACTCCGGAACACTACGTAACCTCCTGCCCGCTCACCAACAGCCTACATATTCCAATCCCTACCACGAATACGCAGGCATTCTGCAAATATATGGTTAAGCAAAAACATCTCTGCCGCCAGCTAACAAAAATAATGGAGAAGCTAGCCAGCTTAGGCACAGACCTCTGTGCAGCAGAATAATCTGTGCATCTGGTCTTCAGTACTAATGTACAGCAAATGCAGCCACAGTCCTCTGCATGCCTATAGACATAATGATGTATAGTGTATACCAGCAAAGTTTATATTTAATGAGTAGGATTAAATTTCTAATGCAATTATAACAGTGAAATGTAAATGTACACGTTAGTGAAGTGAAATGTAAATGTATGTCTTGTTTAGGTTAATTTTTCAATATGTATAGTGTATATCCTTAGTTAATGTAACTCTATGCAAGTTTATGTATGTATTTAGGTAATCCTATGTATGTATGTCGTATCATATATGTTTGTTTACTAACAGATATGCTCTCCTATGTAACCTGAAGCCATAGCACTGTAAGCCTATGTAAAGCAACACCTAATTTTTTTAACACACTCTGCCATTAACCCATGTATAGCCATGTATCTATTGAATTTAAACTCAGTAAATGCTGGGCCCGGGCGGCCGGGTAGGAGTGCATTCCCGGGGCCATTTATTTATTTATTTATTTATTTATTTTTTTGTCTGTTCGCATGCGCCCCGGACGGTCTGGGAGTCAAGTGCGAGACCACGTGTGGCCATACCATCAGGCCTGCTCTAGATAATGGTGGATGTGGTGCTGTACTGATTAACCGTTATGGTAAAGGGACAGTGCCCACGTCCACCGTCACTTATCACTTATCCTTGCCCAATTCCGTTATTGCGGTCTCACGAGAATGCATCATATGGGATATGGTCCCTTTACTCCGCCAAACTAAGTTAATGGCACTACAGAGTTAGGAAGTCATCCTAGTCGTTCCTAATAATCTGACGGTTAGGCCGCTTTTCTACATTTACATTAATCTTTAGTTTCTTAGATATAATTATTCTCGTTCACTTGCTTCGTTATCTCTAAGATGCCCTTGTTGCAGTAACAGCCCCTGAACTGTCTATTCACAGGATATGTGATGTAGTCGGAAGGAAAGAACTGTGGTCGAAGGTGCTCTGTCAGATGGCAAGAGAGCAGGTAATGAAGTGCGTTCGCGTCTTCTCCGCGAAAACCGGAAGAACAGTTGACGTCCCGTCTGAGGAATCATCAGCAATACGCTGAGAATTTCCCGTGGTTGGTACAGGCCTGGAGGAAGAGGCGGTTCCATTTGAGCCTCTTGAGTGTAGATATTGGAAAGATGTTGTAAGTAAATCTTCTTGTCTCTTCTTCCTGCCATCGTGATGAGCATGTCTCTTGGAATGTTGTTTTGAGGAGCTTTTTTGAAACTTCTGCGGAAAGCGAAACTTCCTTGTCAATTTCTGGTTTGAGAGCTGCGGTCTTAGCTAGTTCATCAGCTTGTTCGTTGCCTTTCTGCCCGGAGTGTCCTCTTATCCAGTTGATCTTTAAAGAGATGGATGAGTCTAATGTCAAGAAGATCTCCGTATGCCACTTTAACACTATTTCCCTCTTCATCTATCTTGATCCTTTACAGGGCATCTGCTACGATATTTTCCTTTACCGGCGTGTGTTTAGGTGTCAAATTTTATTCTTTTAATTTAAGTGCCCATCTTATTAGTTTTGTCGATAAATTCTTTCCTGAATATAATCTAGCGACCGCCGCATGCCAGAGCAGACCGTTACTGGAGAACTTCCAAAATAGACTCGGAACTTCTGTACTGCTAACAGAACCGCAAGTGTTTCTCTTTCTGTCGCTGAGTAATTTCTTTGAGCATCATTTAAAGTACGACTAAAGAATACCACGGGCTGCCCATTTTGGGAAAGAAATGCCCCTGTGGCATATTCCGAGGCATCGGCCGCGATTTCTAAATTTTTATCATTTTAGGGAAATTTCAAAACAGGGGCTTGTGTTAACGCTTGTCTTAATTTTTTAAAAGTGGTGTTAGCTTCGGCTTTGCACGAGAATCTTACCTTCTTTCGTTTTAACTTTAATAGCGGTTCGGCAGTGGTGGCAAGATCCTTTATAAAGGACCTATAGTATGAGCAGAGCCCTAGAAAAGAAGATAGTTTCTTCGCCGTATTTGGCGGCGGATAATTCTGAAGTGCAATTATTTTTGATTTGTAGGTTTCGATGCCTTTCTGGGAAATTTTATACCCAAATAATGTAATTCTGTAGCTGCGAATTTGCACTTTCCAGCATTAACTTTTAAAGCGGCCTTATTTAACAATGAAAACGCGTCTTTTAAGTCTTTAATGTGTTGTTCTAAATTATCACTAATAACAATAATGTCATCTAAATAAATAAAAGTGCTTTTCCCGAGGACGGGTCTTAAAACAATGTCCATACAACGTTGAAATGTTGCTGGCGCGCCTGACAGGCCAAACGGCATACGCAAAAAATGTATAAGTGCCAGACTTAGTTATGAAAGCGGTCTTTGGTACATCTTCAGGTTTTACGCCCATCTGAAAATACCCAGATGTTAAATCTAACGTAGTCATATATTTAGTGGAAGTTATGTTTCGCAAGATTTCCTCAATAATAGGTAATGGATAAATCGGATACTTAGTAACACTAATTAGTTTGCTGTAGTCTATTACAAAACGCCATCTTTTTGGGTGCGTAACGAGATAATCATTCTTCTTCTTACATAGAACAACCAGGTTGGAATAACTGCTGGAGATGGGCGTGATGATCGTTTTACTTAGCATATCTTTAATATGCCATTCTATAATCTTGTCTTTAGACTTGTCATAGCGGTAAGACTTGTGGCGTACTGGCTGTGAGTCTCCCGTATTTATTTCATGGTTGGTCACTTGCGTAAATCTGAAAATGTCACTGAACAAAGTAGAAAATTCACTTACCACTTGGCGTAGTTTTTCTTGCTCTTCAGTTGGCAGATGTTCAACCTTCATTGCGGGATCAGGGTTTGATTTAACTTCCGGCACCGGTTTCATTGTCAGCTTAAGTGATGCTTGACTGAAACCGAGTGTTGCTTCGGACGCTGAAAGAAAATCTACTCCCAATATTATGTTTGATTGAAGATTTCTTACAATAAGGAACATGATTTTTACCTGCTCGTCCTTAATGTGGACATCCAGTTGTACGTTACCTATGCATTTGCATCTTTCCCCCTGGGTTGCTATCATCGTCGTATTCTCCGAACTGTAGACTCTATACCGACGAAAATATTTTTAAAAAGCTTCTTCTGCCACAAAGCTACACTGAGTTCCTGTATCCACAAGGACGGTGCCTGGAATATTGTTCACTAATACTTCAATCTTCGGAAGAACTAAATGTTTCACAACAACTGCATTGAGCCTGATGGTAGAGGGATTTTCTTGGCCTTCGAACTTCCGCACCCTTCCGTCAGCAGAAATCCGTTTCAGTTTTAAATCTTCTTTCTTCTTTTCTAGACATTTCCGCTGGCCTTCAAATTTTTTGTCTGGCTTATTATTGAGCTGTAGACGTTCGCTGGTTGTTTTTGAATATTCAGGTTGCTTTGACCACTGATTCGACTTGCTTCCGTAGACGTGATGTTTCCTATACTGTGGCCTTGGCGCACCAAATTGGCTTCGTTGCTCGTATTGGCTTCTTCTTTCAATGTCCGCCGCCTTCTTTCAAACTGGATTGAGAGCTCAGATAACTTTTCCATAATCGGATTCCTTGATTCTATCAAGTCTTGTATCTGAGAAAGTAACCTAGGCAAAATCACTTGTATTATTTCACGATCCGGCGGGCTTCCATACAGAAGATTAAATAACTGTATTTTTCTTAAAATGAAGCTTGTGAGGTCCTTAATTCTTTGCTGGTATATGCTAAAGAGTTCCGCTTCTAATTTCGTACGATTTCTTGCTACTGGGAAGGCCTTTACTAAAGAGGTCTTGAAATTTTCGTAAGTGTGGGTAGGACTTTCCGGTTGGCCCAAAAGAGTTTTTTCGATGCACTTGAACCAACTAAACGCTTGACCCCTCAAAGCGCTAGTAGCCTAAGTCCCTTTTTAGAACTCATGGACTAGATACAACATAAAGTGGTCATCTAATTTTTTTCAAAAAGTTATTAAGCAGTGAATTCCCATCGAAGGTCGCTGCTGGCTTCCTTCATGCTCGCATAGTCTGGACGATGTACCCGAATCCTTCTACGGTGGCAGCTGGCATTTCTGAATTTTGGGCCGATGCCACGGGTACATCAACTTCCTCTTGAAAGTCGGCCATGGTTCTTCTTCTTCCGGCGCCACTATCAGGACTTGTATTTCTTTTTTTTTGCTTGGCGAACGTGACGTGTCCTCACTAAACAGTGAGTTTGACTGCAAACTATGTCCTATGGAGTGTAGCAAAGACTAAAAGATAAGAAAGGTTAAAATTACCATATACTTTGCAAGATTTCACAGGCGCTCCCATAGATAGAAACACGGGATAGAAACACCAACAACTTGTGGTCTGAACATAAAAATATAAGACTACTGACTAACTAAAATTTCAATAAAAGCTAACTTTTAATATTTTACACAGATGACTAACACTAATACTGACCTTTTAAATTACTGCGTATGTAGTACGCAAACTGCGGATAACTACGTCTTTAGCTTTCAAGAGGACTAAAACCTCTGGCCTTAATGGCGGACAGTAACTGATGTCAAGCTCGCGTGAAGTCTCGTGGCAAGACGAACCCCTTCTACTCTGCTCTTGGCAAAAAGCCACAACTTAAATACTTAAGCGTTAGAAAGTATTTGCATAAACATTTTCACGTGTTAATTCTGGCCGGAAGTGGAAAATAAGAGGTGTTAGTAAAGTTTTAAATTAAAATAAACGTTAGTCAAATTTAAGATCCTTACAAACACACTTAAACAATTAATTCGGGACAATGGTAATACATTTTTCATGGAATTAAGGAGTTGCCGTTCTTCAGCCAACGTGACATTCCCTTTGAAGGCCAAAACGCTCGAGGCGGCCTTTCGTTCAAATGACTACAACTATCCGAAACGTCCGTTAGGGCGATATTGTTTTCCTCCCTCTCCCTAAGGTTTGCAGTTGCCCCAAATGCATTGTATCAGTTTATTGCAGACAGTTTGTCCTAAAAGGCTAATAGAAGCTTCTATCTTAGGAAGCAGGAAGGATGTTATTTGAAATCTTCATACTTCTTTGTGGGTTAACGGACGGGTTGGAAAGGAAACAGGCAGTATGGGTAATAGACGAGGAAGGGCGTTTCGGATTTTAAACCTACAAGTTAGCAAAGGCTTCAGTTTTCTAAGGTTAGGAAGAGAATAAACGAGCTTCAGCCAAGGTTACGAACCTGTGATTTCTTTAAGTTCTACTGAACATGTACTACAGCAAGTCAACAGAGTATTATCCACTTAACATCAACGACGGAACGTACAGGTATAGTAGAAAATGCAGCCTTTTTAGCAAAATATTTATTACAGTCCACGTGAGGAGTGAGTGATAAAGTGAAATAAACGCGGATCTTAGTCTTGAGTAACAACGGCTTTTCGTTATTAAACAGTATTTTTTTACGGTAAAAAGTACCACAACAGTTTTTTAACTATTTTACTACCCATTCTCAAGATCCTATTTTTAATTTGAGATATTATATTCTGTATCTTAATTTCTGAGGGAAAAATTCTTAAACTAATAGGTTCATCCTTACTGGTTATGTTAAAATTATTTCAGACCGAAAATGAAATTTACGCGCCAAGATCAGATTGCAATTCTCTTTTAATCCGATAAGTTTAAGCTTCCAAATTATTATTTTAAGTTTTTGGTACTTAAATGAAAATAATCTCGAGGTATTTGAATAAAACTTGTAGATTTTAAATTGTACTTTTTGGAACTTTTCTTCTTTAAGCGTGATACAAATGTTATCAAAAGCTTTCTAAAATAAAACATAAGTCTTCTTTAATATTTTATCCAAATTAAACATTTAATTCATTTTAAATGAAGATATCTTTGTTCTCAATGTACTAAAAGGCAAATTATCCTTAATTAGAAAGAGATAAATAAAATATACGCTATTGAAAAATCTCACATTTCGTCGAATTCAATGAATTTGACAAGAAGTAAAATTAATCTTTTTAATTAATAAACCGTTCTCTCACTGAGAAACACTTTTATGTTATTATTTTAAAAAATTTACCTTTAAATTTAAAAGTAATGTTATTTTACTTGAGCACTTTGATTAATTTCGTAATCTGCCTCCAATTAACAGCCTGTATATTACTTTCGATATTATTAAGGATTGTTTGTAAATAGTATATTTAATTTTCAGAGATATTCCATAAGAAGACTTGAGAGACTTTTGAAAGAAGTAACTGCATTATCCGTTGTCGATGGAGGGCTTTGAAAAAAGCTACTTTAAATTTACTTGCATATATTTTTAAATGAAGCGTTTGTAACAGATCTGCTTTGAAATACAAATAAGAATGATGTTTTAGAGCGTTAGTTCTACAACTGTTTTTTCTAACTATTAATTAACCAAGTTGTTTATTGATCTCTTACCTTACATATCGACAAATAGCATGTTGTGGTATTCCTCAGAAGAGAAGACATTGGTGTCGACAAGTAAGAACATACAAATGTTCTCTCCTCTTAGGACGTCGATAACCCGATATGACCTTAAGGACAAGATCTTCGTTAAGACTTCTGAAGACTAAACCTTTCACTTACATCATCGATTATTTAATGAAAGAGGCAATGATGGTGAGTATGATCGTTTCCGCATCTTGTTCGTTCAGAGAAACATTTACCACTTCGTGTAACAAAAAAAATATACTTAGATTAGCGAACAAGAAACACAAAGCATTAAGAGTAAATACTGAAGATATACTGTAAGATACTGAAAGATTTGTAAGTGGTTACTGTGTTCAGTGTAAATTGTTTTTTTCCTCCGGAAGGAAATCACAGATATCTCAGGTTTAATCTTCTATTTTGTAAAGGTAATTTCTCCGTATTGAATAGTAGAAAATTTATGTCTCTTAATTAAACAAGCAGTAAGAACGATCCAAATTACATAACTTCCATTTCAGTAGCAAAATGACATAAAAATTCAAACACACGTCAAGTAAAATTTACTAACTTGAAAATAATATCTAATTTTAAAATATACTATTATAATAAAAATATTAATTAGTGAAATTTGTGCTTTACGTTAGTATCTTAAGAAATTTAAAATTTTACTTTTTTATAGCAGACTAAATTTATCGGCAGATTCCATTGTTAAATTCTATAATAAAGCTCAGATTCTGTAGAATGAAATGTATTATTTTATTTTGTAGAGAGAAATAATGAATAGTAAAATAATAATTTCGTACAGATTACGGATCGTCCATGACTTACCCTTTCTGCTAGACTCCGTAAAATGCAGGAGGAGCTAGTTCGCAAGGAACGTGTTCCAAAGGGAACAAAAGTGAACTGGACAGAAGCCTGGCCGCCTGACAACAACAAAGTGTATGGAAGCTGCGCAAATCAGCATAAAAAAGGTTGGCCAATATATTACATACCCAGATGGTATAAAAGAGAAAAAGGTTTGTATATTTTGTATCCCTCATCACCGAGACTGTGAAAATATAAATCTCAGTCAGTACGTAACTTTGTCATTCCAAACTAGTATTATGCTTCAAGGATTACATCATTACTTAATATAATGCAGAATATAGAGTAGCAAATTACAGTTTTCGCGTAGGCTACTACCTGTACTATCAGGCCTTGAAATCGGCGAAATACAATTTTAAGGTAGCATTACTTCAATCTACTGCAGGAAAATGGAGAAAATGGTTGCTTACTACAGTAAGTATCTGCAAAATAAAACTTTCTGGAAAG
>KK117526.1:47696-59371 GCA_000611955.2 Stegodyphus mimosarum
CGAAAAACCTCCTACAGGGATTTGGCTGGGACGTGTTTGACCATCCTCCGTACAGCCCTGACCTCGCTCCTAGCGACTTTCATCTGTTCTTACATCTTAAGTCTTTCCTTGGCGGTCAACACTTTAACAATGACGACGAGCTGAAAGAAACTGTTTCCAACTGGTTGAAGACACAGGCGGCAAATTTCTATGAAGAAGGTATACAAAAACTTGTGCCACGCTATGACAAATGCCTGCAATATTTCGGCAGTTATGTGGAAAAGTAGTTTAAGAGTTGTTGAATTTTGTGCAATAAATAACTTTTCTGTAGCTGTACACAATTTACTTTTATTACCAAACGGAACTTACTTTCTGGACGTACATTGTATTCACTAATACCCCATGTAAAAGAGCGTGAAATAAACCTTGATGATACTATTGTGTGCTGTTCTTTAGTTTGATAAAATGGCTTTCCAACGTCATTATTATACCTCTGCTAGGCATTACACTGGACAACTAAATCCCACTCCTTTGACTGACATTTTGTCGACTTAGGCTTGGCCACAACTAAGGCCAGAAATGGTGGCCTCTTTATCGTGGAAACATCTAATAGCTAGCCACCGTTAACTCCTATGAAGGGACGGATAATTATAGCCCTGCCTTCTCCGGGATTCAAACCTTGATATCGCAACAGACTCTCCTAACAACTATAACGTATAAGTGGCACGCAGCCAAACATGTAGCCAAATTTCTGACTCACTCTATACGTCTTAAAATCTTTAGTTAGGTATATTGATTAAAGAAATTTAAAAAATTGACATATATCTAAATGTTAAAAAGTATTTTACATTTAAAAAAGAATATTTCAAACAAATGAATAAATTTGCGACCTATAACAGCATTTGTTAATTAAATCAAACAGTATCTGCTAATATACTGCTTCTACAATTTAGTTTACTTAACAAGCCAATAGCTTACAGAAAAGAAGCCAAAGAATTCATTTTATCAACTCAATACAATGCTTCATTTTGCCCAAAGGAATATCTGTCATAATATCCGAAAAAATGGATTGAGCGAAAGAACAATTTGAAACGTACCGCATTTTACTTCGAAAACATTTCAACTGCTGCAATTGCATGTCAAAGAAAGTTTTCTGTTTCAGAAATAAAACATTCCCCATCCTAGATGTAAACTTGCAATTAACTGTAATTGTCTTACAAAATATTTCAATTAAGTGCAGTACTTTTTTTTCGCAGAAAGCCTTTTTGTTACTTTGAATTTGAATTTCAACTTCGTTTCCTATAAGCAGAAAAAAGTAGAAATTTATATTAAATACAAATATTATCGTTATAGTTTCACATGCATTTTTATTACAAATGAAAGTTTTATGTTTTTGCATTTTAAGCTAAAAAGCATATATTTGAAACTGACATTCTGCAGTTAAAATTCTCTAAACTTCCAACTCATTTGTTTGCATTTAATAACATTCCGATTTATTTTCATGTAGATTGAGAAGTATTCTAGAATATTTTACGCTTCGTCATATTAAAACAATTTTTTTAAACACAAAAACAGTTTTTCATTTCAAATATTATGACGAGATTTAAAATATTAAAGCATTTATTGCCTAACAAAGAGAGCTGTCGAAGTAACTGAACTGTATTCCATAACATAACTTGTAACGTGTTGCAGAGACAGTCATATTTATTTCTCATTGATGACCATTTATTGATTCAGTATCTGTTCTATAACAAAATCACCTGAATAAAAAGAATATAGAACAGAACTGAAAAGTAAATTCTCAATAGAACTCCTATTATTCGAAGTTATGCCTTCTATCAGCTTATGTGCTTTAAATTGTATGGTAATTTGAACAACATAAAAACTAAAAAATTCTAAGAAGTTATTAAATTAGTTTAAATAAATGTTTATAGGATGCTATTGATTTCCAAAATTACAAAGCATTAATAATTAAAATTCACTGTAAGCACTTAAACAATCATCGCAGCTTGGTAAAGCTATAAATAGCTTGGTATATATTCTCAAGTGATATACTTATAGTCAGTATTCGAGAAGTAATTGCACGAATTAATATATAGACCTAATGTTCTTTACTTATTCATAATTTATCCATTTTGCATTTGCTAGATGCTTCTTGTCTAAAAGGAGACTAAACATCGAAGCAATGAATGTGATGACTTTTCTTCCTTCCATGCAAGAACATTTCTACACAACAGTATGCTTTGTAGTTGCAATTAGTTACTTTCAGTAGCCTTTATATGATGACCGGGTTTATTTATTTATTTTGTGACTGGGAAATTTGTTTATTTTTGAGGAAAGAGCTATTACTTTTATTATAAATATTAACATTTCTAATTTAGTTAATATGTAATTCGAAGAGAAAGCGCGTCATTATATAAATGTGTAATGTTGATATCATTAACTAAGGAGAATGGAATAGAAATTGAAACTAAATATGCAAGTGAATACGAAATTTTAATATCAGTATTTTTTTGCAGATATAAGATAAACATTTAGACTTTCTAAAACTGTCACCTTGTTTCTAAAGGTATCTGTTTACTGAGAAAATGATAACAGGAAAAGAAAATTCAAATGGTAATCACGCTGTCTTCCTATAGTTTTTGACACAAAAACGTTCGCAATAATAACCGACTTCGAAAAGGATTATAATATGAAAAGCATTAACGATTTCGAAAAGGATTATAATATGAAAAAGCATTAATGTTCAATAAAATATTGGAGAGAGATTCAGCATTTAAATCAAATCAAGGTTGGCTGAGAAATATAATTATTTATGGAATTCATAGAGTTGAAATTCAAAGTAAAAATTTTGCTCTGCCTTTTCTCCTGATTGCGAAAATGAAATATTTTTTTAATCAGCTACAGTTTTCCTTTTTTTCTCTTCAGAAGTATGAAATTACCTTTTCTTATATTTTCCATTTTTTTGTTATCTTATATCATACGAATATTTAAATAACCTGGGGGATTGAAGAGTTTTATAAACAGATCTGAAACCTGAGCTAAAATGGTTCGTGAGAATAATTTTTCACTTCCCTTAACAAAGATAAATTAAATTTTGTTGGTCATTGTTATCGGCAAGTCCGGCATCAACAAAAGGTACAAAACCAAATTAAACAAAATGCTTAGGATCCGGTTTTATATATAGTGCTGAAGATATAAAGTCTTCAAAGGAAAAATGAAACGTGTCTTCAGAATGGAAAACTCAAACTGACGACGAATTTCTAAATGAAAAGTGCCTTCCTGTAACATACTGTATAAACCAGAAAGAAGACTACACCCTACATTATTAAATGAATTATTTTATTCTTAAACTAAAACATGTTTAGAGATGCATCGACAAGAACAGAAATGTTTTATAGGTTTCATGTGAATCTATATTTCATTTTATTGTAATTATTGAGAGAAGACGGAAAACTCACACTTTTTACTCCGCCTTCTAACGTGGCAAATTTAATTTAAGCAATGGACCATTTAGTTATTACATGTTTGAAAAGTACAATACGGGCACTGACTGTGTTAAAAATTGAACATTGGTGTTGACTTAAAAGAATGTTTTATATGATGACAACGTGCAGGGATATTAGGTGCGCTGCTATAAGAAACGCGGGGATAAAAATTAAAGAAATTTCGCATAATAAAATGGGGAAAAAGGACTTCCAGATGATGTAATCTTTTATTGTTTGGTTTTGGGATATCAGCATCAAGTAAAATATAAGTTATAAATCGGCTTTCTTGTGTTTAATATAATCCAGGATATCACCTACTTGAAAGAAAACAAAACTGTTGATAATTAAATATATGATGAAGAGATTAGTGACGATAGCGATGGTACTGTCTTCTCGAAAACTGATCTCTTGCAGAAAGAAATATTCAGAATTGTAGGTTTACTTCAGTCTTAGATGGAAACACAAAAAGAATAAGATACTGCTCATTTGCTCCAAATTAAAATATTCTAAGATTTTGGAATTTGAAATCTTCATCGTCAAACTGTCACCTTATGAAAAACAAAATGAAAACTTTCTTGCAAGTTTTATTAGCAAAACTGTAACAATAAGGTACGTCATAATGCATTAATTCAGTATCTTAGGTAAATGCGAAAGTTTATTTCTATGTAGTGTCAGTTAAATAAAATTAAGTTATATGTTTTGCTTTACACAAAAAAGCTGAACCTTCTTTATTTAAGCATAATGCAAAAATAAATAAATAAATAAATAAAATAAATTAAAAACACGCTTATGTATTCTAAGCAAAAAACATTAATTTAATTTATTTGAAGTAGCATGTAAAAATTTGAATGCTTAGTCAAGCAAAAATTATTTTATAATTGAATTCTACTTCTTGTTTAGCTGAAATAAAAAATACTAAATTATTATAAAATTTTGTTGAAATAAAATATAATATCTAGAGACTATTTAAACCTTTGTAATCAGGAATCATGAACGTTCTCTCCCCAATATTCGAACCAGGTTCTTCTAGTCGCCATTTGTGTTGCATTTTCAGTCACTCCAGAAATATAGATAACAGTTCAAAATATAGATACATGATGTAGCAATATACACAAAATAGTCTTTTTATAATATTTTTTACTTTATTTTCAAAGAAGAGATTATTTAATCTTTCCGTTGAAAATTATTATTTAATCTGAAAATTTAAACCGCTCTCCACTACGTTCTGATTGTTATAAATGCTGAAATGTAAAAAGAATCCAAAGTTAAAAATACATATCAGGTTACATTTAAGAGAACTTTGCTCTTGAAAAAAAATCATCCATGGAATTGCAAACAGCAATTACTTGATGCTAAAACGGATAACAAAACATCCAAGAATTCTTCTCCTTATTTTCACAATATTTAAAAGTTAGCATATTAAATAGCATAATGTCGCGATGTATTTAAATATTTTATTTTAATGAAATTTTAATTCTTCTAAGCAAGCAAATATCTTTCTTCTTCTGTATGTATATGTTGTGCGTATACATAGAAAAAAAAAGATCGAAAATTATGGAATAGTGATTATAAAATAGGAGACTATATCCTGTATTTTGTATATTCACTCTAAAAACAAAGAAAAAGTTTTGGAGATTTTATTTTCTTTTCAATCAATATATCTCCCATTCAAAAGCATTCACTGACTGACTACTGTGGAAATATTTTCAAAAGAAGTTATTTTATATATTTACACCAGAAAGGTGGAATTTTTTACAGTATTAAAAAGCGTAAACCATCATTTTGGGGAGTTGAATTAAAAGGAAGACTATAAAAAATTTAGTGGATTTTGTTGAAAAGAAGGCCTTTATATTTTTAATTCAGAGCTATTTCTTATTAACTGAGCTTAAAAAATGAAATAGTATGGAACAATATTTTAAGAGAGTACGTAATAAGCCGAAAAAGACACTTTAAATGAAAGTAATGAATTTTGACATTCATGCTTACATCTAAGCTAAACAAAAGAGAATGGATTCATGAAATTAAGCATAGTTAATAAATAAAAATAACTTATAAGTTACATCAATTTGAAGTATAAAAACTGAACAATGCTGTCACTAAGAAAGTCTTTCAGCTTTTCGTGTTTCATTGATAAAGTTATAATAAAGGACATTTTCCCTTTTATATACTGATCTTTACATTTTTTGCACACAAAATTTCTGTTTTATTCATTTTCCAATTTGGTACTAAACAAAATTAAATTTTGATTCCTATGCAGAAACTTGGAGAAAAGAGAGCAAAATGCAGCTGGTGGTCAAACATTTTCTTCGAAATTATTCGGAATGTTGTAATAAAAATTTGGCTTCCCTGAACTGTGATTCTCGCAGCTTCTTTGTAGTCAACAAAAGCACTGATTGTAGTCAAATCTGAAATACTATTGAATATACGCATTGGACATTTTTTTACTTTCTGCTTTTATTAAACAACTTCTAGCCATTTCGTTAAAAATGTCAACATTACACTTTGCAGAGTTATAAAATGTTGCATTTTTAGGAAATTTCTTGGAATTACCTGAAACGCTGACAGTTTGAAGGATAGCGCTTCTCGAATGCACAAAAGAGTTAAAAAACATCGAATTCCTCTAATGACAATTTTGTAATCATTAGGCTTGTCGAAGCAGGAAAATGCAACACGTGCAATAACCCCAGCCAGGAACTGAAACCCAGACCTTCCAACTGCGAGCCGCCGTGCTGTCAATACACCATGAAGGTCAGCATTAAGGCAGTAAGAAGAGAGAAAATGACTTACACATTGAACTTTTGTTATTCTCTAGTTGTCGACGAGATTCTGTTCAGTATGTCTTCTTATTATTGTTCTCATTTTTTTGCAAATAATTAATGAATTTATGACTTTCATTTCTCACATTTCTCTTTAGGCATGAAATTATTACACCAGATTCCGATATAATATTTTGAAAATATCTAGCGGGTTATTGCTGTATATATATATATTTTAATTTATTTATTTGAATTTAATTTTTTGGTCTTTGTGAGAAATTGGTTCTAAATTTCTTTCTTTATATATTTACTGATCAATTTTCTGCGCATAATGCGCGAAAATTTTTCAAGGGATTATATATTTTTATTTATGCAATTTTTTTGTGTATATATATAAATATATATATATTGTAAGGCTATTATTATTTTTAACAACCAGTTATTTTAAGATTTAGATCTTTTAAATCTAGTACTAGTTTTAAATATTGAAATTGATTGCTGCTTTAAGTTACATCGCCACAAATGGTTGGCTGATCTGCAAACCATGAAACGCGAGTATTTATGCTCCAGTTCTTATTTAATAAAAAGGTTTGTTTTGGAAACTTCTTAAGACTTTTCAGACGAAGCGATAATTCGCTCCAAATCTAGGAATTTGGACACAGTTGATGACACTAAAGACGATAAACTCTATTAATATACATACAGAGAGAGAGGAATATACATATATATATATACAGAGAGAGAGACATATCATGTGGTATTTTACATTTTTTTCTTGCGAATTTCTTGTTGACTCTTGCAAATTTTAAATTATTATAGGAGACGTCACTACATGGACATACTTCAAACATCATATTTTTATTCATACACTAACATAACGCAGGAGGTCTTGTTTGTTGACAGGGTTGTTTTAAATATCTATACTTGTTTTCCAGAATAGCATCAAAATAGCGGCTTAGGCTGAATAGGTATACAATACATATTTTCCCCTTTTTTATACACATATAAATATATATATAGATAGATAGATATATGCTCGATACTTATTTCAGAAATGGCTGATGTAATCAGTGTCTATGTGGAAATAATCTAGTAATCCAATTGATGAACAACTTGAACATTTAATGGAAATATCTACAACTTTTACATACTATGAAAATGGATGACAGGAACATGATATTTACAAGAAAACTATCACAATGAAGAAAAATAGAAAAATGGTCTTTCATCTTTCCAACACGAATAAAGCTTAAAAAAAGGGTTTCACATGTCTCAGAAGTGCGACTTAGGATATATATTGGATTTATATATTATTCTAATATTGGTATTTTGACACAAATCGGACATTTTCTGAAATGACATGCCAATTGTTTTCCCTATTTCGATTCTACTACTCAAGTTATGCCTAAATATAAAATTTTGCAATATTTGGTGCGGAATTTAAGGAGAAATTAAAACATTTATCTCGGCACATTTTTTTTTTCAGTTTGCGCCAAGAATTATTCACTTAACGAATTTCTTATTATATGGCGACCTATTTTCCTTTCTCTTTTTATAGTGTGTATGAGAACAAAAAAAAGTCACATCATTCTGACTTTGAAATAATTTTAACAAAGTGCCTAAACCACATTTGATGTTATTATCGCTTTAAAAAAGCATAGCATGCCAAATTTCAAAACGCACCAATATATAAATTCATGTATATCTTCTGAAATTTTTGCAGGTATGCTTAGAAATACATCTACTTTAAGATGATGGGAAAAGTTTTATAGATTATAATTCGAAGTTTTTTCGAAAAACTTATAAAAATCATTTAAAAATACAAATTTTTGATTTGGTTTGAAATTTTAAAAATAAATCATAAAAATTGGGGAATTTTATTTGGAATGAACTTAAATTTTGAAATGTGAAAGGAAGAATCAAATAAGTTTAATAAAAAAAGAGAGATTAATAAATATATACCAAATTCAATTGCTCAAAACTGCTCGTGCGATTTTTACAAAACTTGGCAGTTTGACGTAATTTGAGTGCATTTTACATCGTGCATGAGCGGAATAAACGTCACATCAATTTATAAAAATTATTCAAAAATACAAATTTTAAAAATAATTCATAAAAAATGGGTGAATTTCATTTGGAGTGAACCTAAATTTCGAACTCTGAAAGAAGGAATCAAGTAAGTGTAATAAAAAAGAGATATTAATAAATACGTACCAAATTGAATTAACATTGAGAAGCTAAAATTTTAAGAGCTAATTTTTTAAAAACTACTCGTGGGATTTTTACAAAACTTGGCAGTTTGCCATAATTTAAGTCGCAGAATAGAAATATGGAAAAATTGGCATGTTATTTCAGAAAAAGTCCGATTTTATGTAAAACGCCTATATTAGAAGAATTCAATATATAAATCTAATACATAGCCCAACTTGCACTTTCGAGACATGAAAAATGCAAATTGAATTTCGTCAATCAGCACAGTAGAAAGGAAGATATCGAACTGTACCCTTTTACTCCCTTTTTTTTCGCAGTGTACATTTCGTTCTTTCGTCAGTTATTTCTTGTTGTCATGGCGGCCTAGTCTGCATTTTTCCACAAAAACTAAAGCTGAGTCACAGACCTTGCAGCGTCATCTGATGGACTCAAAAAATGACATCCTATATACATATAAAAAAGTTAGTAAAATTTGTAAAACTTCTGTAGTGTGAGGGCACAAATAAAATCGTAACGCTCAGAAATAAATATGAAACCGTGAAATTTATGAGTATCGTCTTTCTTTGTTAAATAAAAAGCAAGACATCTTGATGGTAAATAATGCAGACATTAAGTAAACTACGGTAAATAAACAAGTATGCAGATTTCGCTACTTTATTTTCTGAAATTTTGTTTTTAATATAGAAGTACATTAGCTTCTACTGTAATCCAGATTATATCGTTTGAAGAAGAACCCTTAGGTCAGGGGTTCTCAACCGGGCTGGAATCAACCCTGGGAAGTATTTCATAGTTTCAGGGGAAATGCAGTCACCCTTTTATTTTTTGTTAATATTTAATGTTAATTTACGAATATAGAAATTGCATTTAATCAAGTTTTAGTGCTTATCAATATTTACTATATTTGTCGTTGCTTAATTTGAAATATACTTTAAATTATACTTTAAATTTAAATATGTATAGATTACAGGAGTAAACATCGCAGCAAAAACATCGAGGACGAAAACATCGCGGAGAAAACAACGCAAGGCGAAAACGTCGCCATACAAAACATCGTGTGAGAAAATGACGCAAGTCGAAAACGTTGCGGGAATAAACAACGTAATACAAAATATCTTCGTCGAAAATAAAGCTAGTCAAAAATTTCTCAATTTAAAAGCATCGGCAAATATACTATAGTAATAAATACCATAAAATACCATGGTAAAAAATAATGCATCTTTAAATAATCGCATAGACGATTACATCACAGAAGAGCGATTTTCATTAGAAGTTATAAATGTATATTTTCATAATGATTTGTGAGCCCAAGAAGGATTGATGATTATTTTTTCTTTTGTATTTTTGAACTAAATAATAAATTTTTGATGAAAAATTAAGGAAGAAACTGAAGCATTCAAAAACTGAAAGTGAGTAGAAAGCTAACGCTACTTACAGCAGTTGATGCAATTTGATAATTTGATAATTAGGTAACCATATGCATTTACTAATCTTCCTTTTTCTAAACATCTTAACACTACATTTCGCATAAAAATTTACCAGTAAAACATAATAAAAGAGATTAATTAAATAATGACCCTTATTTCTAATTATATTAGCTTAACATTCTATTAACTGCTATACCTATCATTATTCTTTTATTCATTTTTAGTTTTTGAATATCCTTACTTTTTCAGCTAAAAATTTTTAGTTAATCTAAAATATAAAACATAAAAATAAAAAATATTCTACATACCTTCTTCAACTCACAAATTATTATGCGAACATGTATTTACAATTTTTAAATCTTGAAAAGCGCATGTCTGAGATGATTTGAATATGTTTAATTTTTACCACGATATTTTCGATGACAATGTTTTGTATCACGATATATTAGAACTGCAATCTTTTCTCCTACGATGTTTGTACGATGAGGTTTTCGCCTTGAGTTGTTTTCTCGATGTTTTTTGTCACGATACATTTGTCGCGATGCTTTGGGCGGACACCACTGTATATATGTATTTTTCGAGCTTGGAAAAGGAGGACGGAGAAATGAGCTTCTAGCAAGAGTGAAGAGATGGATGGGGCAAAAATGTTTCAGAACCACTCTCGTAGTTCAATATCCAGAAACCAGCCCTTAATACTTTCTAAATATCAGATGATCGTCTATAGAGAATGCTATAAGTGTTCAAGAAACGAATGTTAACAAATACTGTTTTTATCGCCAAAATTCAAAATGTAAAATAACTTTGGTAAATCAAATTACTTTATGATATGAATAAGTATTGCAAAAATTTTGCAAATTTTAAACGTATTTAAGAAAATAACATTTTTAAGATAGCCTAGCAAAAGGTATATAAAATATTCACTAAATCACCACTTTACCTGTCGTGGATATTAATACGTACTGCTAATTTTCATTAAAAGTAATTGATGTTCCATAGCTTTATTTGTGTTTTTAAGTACTTCATCAGTCAAAGGTCAGGCTTTAGAATTAGAACACATTGCCTGGGAATTTCATAAACAATGTATTTTAAAACCAAATCCCAAAGCTAAATATGGGAAGTAAAGAACGTATTTCTCCGCTGAAACTGTCAAGTATAGACTTATAACTAAACACCGCTTCTCTTCCAAGACCGCAGATTCAGAACCAAAGCAACATAAACAGAAGATTTTACGTCGAAAATCGGATTATAACGCGCGTTAACATTGACACTAATCCCAGTCATAAACTGGCCCAACGGCTGGTGGTCGGAGTACTGCCATCCGCTGTAGAAAAGCATAAATGGGATACTTTGCCCGGTCGGGTAAGTCCCCATCATTGACGTCTATTTACAAAAGTGACGGAAGGGCGCCTCAGACTTCCCTTGGGAAGGCAAGATAAGTGAGGAAATCTTCTTTACGACCTTTATTACTCCCGAAACGCGATGTCTTCTAATCAAGAGAGCAAAAAAAGGTTTAGTATATTTTTTGTTTTGCTTTGCTTTTTTTATTACTTCACTCACATTTTATCGCTTTCGTTGGCTGTCCTGCACATTTGATGCATTGCTTGCCAACATACCTCGGCGTTTGGTTTTTGTTATGGCCCGTGAGCTTGAAGGAAAATCGTTTGGGAAGAATGATTGCGGTTCTGGTCTGCATCCTCTTTCCTTTTCTCTCCTCGCCCGAGAATCTGTTTTCGGCTATGGTTAGCTGTGTAAGGGCTAACCAACGAAAATGCAAAATTGTTCCCCAGCTACAGATTTAATAAGGCATAGAAAAGATT
>KK117526.1:71800-87110 GCA_000611955.2 Stegodyphus mimosarum
TGTTCGCATTCGGTAGGCTACTGCTTTAAATCAATCGCTGGGGTAGAAAGGAGCAGAAAGAGCGTTTATGATTTTTTACTGTGCTGTTTGCGTGGCTATACTTTTCGCCTTCTATCGGAAAAGCATTGACTGCCTGTAGTTCTGTAAATGCATCTGGTGAAATGTCAGAAGATACAACTCCGTTTTTAAGTTTTCCTCAATTTGAGATGTAGAATAAACTTTTCAAATGTACGACAAGTAACGTGATTAAAAAATAATGCATCAAGAACCAGATAGATCAAAAACTGAAAACTCAGTCTCTGGAGTTCACGAAATTTTGTCCAGTGACTGTCACATTTAGAAAGTGAAATTTGTTATACTCCAATTCATAATTTAAAACTCCCACTATTGTTAAGTTGTTAAGCCGCAAGGAATTTATGCCAGTTCGGAATTTCTGGTAATTATTGATTTCTAATGAAAAGATCTTGCAGAAATATATATATATATATATAACAATACTTTTCTTTGAGTTCATAGTCATTTAGTGCCCACCGTTGTGTTTACACTTATAACTTAAAAAGGAATAATACAGTAAGTATTTAACAGAACAGTAAATATGTTTTTCTTTTCTTTTTTAATTAAAAATGTAAACATCACAGAGACTTGTAGTCTACATGGCTGTGAATATAAATAAAATTAATGAAACACGCATTAATACCTATAAAATAACCCTGCTACAAATTGTTTTCAAAATATTGCTTATTTTCTTAGAAGTTTCTATCAAGCTTACTGTTACTTAATCTTCTACGCACTGACGTGCTAATTATTTTTTATTTCATATAAATTGGACTTTAATGATGTATTTTTTGTAAGGGTCATTTTAATTTCCTAACTCGTTATTTTAAGTTAAATTACTTTTCTATCAAGCTTTTTAAATATTTTAGATACTTTAAATTATCCATTTAACGATAATTGATCTAATGTTAAAAAGGGCGACTGTAACATGTTACATTCTTAATAACAAAAGCTCTGTAAATTAATACAAGCACTTGTATAATGAGTGATTTCTTCGATTCCGACGATGAAATGTATATTAGTCATCGGAAATTTATATGTTTCGTAATTAAATGGCGTTTAAAAGGCTTTTATTAACAAATAATTTCAGAAAACTTAGATAATGAAGTTCATGAAAACTTGTAATTGCATTCAAATGGAGAGATGATTTTAATCTGAAATCTATATCGAGCTTTGTGCTCATGTGCTTTGTTATGAGTTAAGATTTTCTCAAACTGTCGAGGTTATATTATAAATATTTGAAATAATACTATGCTTCGATAGATAAAGTTCTATTTATTTCATAGGAATCAATATATCAACACTAGATACACAACTTAATATCTAACATATTCTTCGTAATTGCAAATGCGTTCTGTTCATTTTGTAAGGATAATTTTATACACTTGTCATACATATTCTAAAAAATAACTTCAGTGGTTAAGATACAGTATGCTCATGAATGAATAGGCGTTGATAGGCATTATCTCTTCTAGTAAATAAATTTGTATAAAATATTTCCATAATTTTATGCTTAATTTGTAAATATAAGATTTTAAATTCGCACTTTAAATCTCAAAGCTCAAATTTGCAAATTCGTTTAAGTTTTAGTAAATTAAAAAAAGGAAAACAAAGCTGCAAAAGAATTTTGTAATAAACAGGGAATTAAAAATACGGTATATAACAGAAAATCTATACCAAGCTAAATATACTCTAAAATTTAAAAAATATTAAAAAAAATTAAGATAAAATATAATGCCGCAAATTTTTGTCCTATTTGCATTACTTTTAATTGAAATATACTGAAGCAATTTTTTTTTAATTCACTGATTTGGGATCACCCCGTATATAGAAATATAGGCAGTAAATTAGCAGCAATGCCCTTTCCACTAAACTAGTTTGTATACACATCAATATCAAGCCGCTTAAATTACCCCTTATCATTTCAAAGATGTCCCAAACTTTTCACCGGCATGTCCCAATGTGATTTGCCGGTCTTTCCAATTTCTCGAGCATATATGTATTCCTCTCCTGGATTCCGACACATTCGCTTTCAAGTCCCCCTCCCTTTAATCACAATGGCCGATAAAGTAATTTGCATCATTCGCCGAGACACCCAATTCGAGATCGATACCCGTTGTCTTCTAAAGTGGGCGTCGGTGAGTCTAATTAACACAGAGCGGCCTCATCGGGTAATCGATGACATAACACGGAGGTGTCTTCCTCCTTCCCCAGTCGTCATTGGCCATATTGAGACGGATGGACAGACCGACTTGCAATTCATCGTTCTTAACCATTCATCTCAGATCCTTAGGATGCTTTACAATACCTAATTAAAGATTCTTTTCCGAAGAGTTCAGAAAGGATACTTGGTTAGAAACGGGGAGGGTTCTGTAAGTTTTGATCTTTCTCCAAGACGTACTTTTGTTGCCACATTTCTAGAAGGAGATATAAGGAGCTATTATTACCTCATTGACCAAATCTGGTTTTCTTGTCAGTTTGTGGGATGTGTAACTTTATTGGGATCTTGTCAATTCTTCATCAAGTGCAAAAGTATCAACTAGTATATGTAGATCGTATATGTGCATATTAAGAACAATCTGTGATATCTAGAATATGTAGTATATTGTGCATATGCAGACGAAGAAAATAGGATGCATAAATATGTTTCAGAATTATTAAAAGTAAATTCTTTATTTATATGACGAGTAACATAGGTTTTTGGACATGTAATCTATATATGGATGCAGCTCTCTCCTACTTTGCAACAACTGATAAACAACAATGACAAATTTATCTAATTTATATAATCTCTGATAAATTGTATTGTTAAAAAAATAACGTTTATTTAGTAGGGCATTCGTATAGCACTCGTCTTTCCTCTTCGAAGTTTGTTCTATTTTAATATGGTACGCTGTATATATATATATATAAGTTAAACGCACATTAATTTTTGACTTTTCAGTTCATGATAAAGAATTAAATATTCAAATATACTTCTTATGCAAGTAATTTATTTATGAGCATTATTTTCGTTCTTGCTTTCTTTGAAATGGCTTTGTTTGAAAGGAACGAAGGTTCTGGTTGTTGATAGCTTTGATGTTCCAAGAGATATCATGTAAATAATACCTGTTATTAGAGCATGAATAATTCCCAAGGCAAACGCGCAAAATATAAATCACAATTACGATGTACTATGTGTTTTAGGAATTCGCAGTGTGAAATATACAGCAAATTTTATTCTTAATTTTTTAGCGATACTTCGTAATGTTTGAGTTTGCAGTATTGCAGTGCTACTAAATATTCAGTCACACGTCCTCGATTCTTTATAATAACTATAAATTGCATAAACATTACAATTATTTTTTGTTTTAATTTACAAAAAAATGGAAATTAGGTAACTCAAAATTCAGCAGCAAATCTTCAGTATAAAATTACCAAATTTCGGAACTCTGTGTTTCCTATCATAAAACACATTAATAGCAGAACACAGTTATTAAAAAATAGTGGGAAAGTGTTAGAATATATTTGCAAATAAAACTTTTAGAGGTCTCTGGAAATTCGTAACATATGCACGAAATATCGCATTCGGTTTATAACTGCTCCAGTATCTTTACATAAAATCAGTGGTGGAATTATGAAAATTTAATAGTCGATTCCTTACACTAAAATTCTTTAACACAATTTCGTTTCTTATTTAATTCTAATTCAAGACCTTTTCTTTATAGATCTGTGTTAAGCTGTGCTCGAAAGAATGTAATACGCATAGGTACTCTCAAAATTACATATATATGTAATGGATGCGAAAGAATACACAAGTAATTCTAATCATGACCGTTGGTTGTAGAATGCGAATTTGCGAACTTAAAGTCAGACACAAGTTTGTGACTATCAATATACTTTATTTCCAGACAAAGCAACGCTTTAGAAACCAATTCTGATTCATACGCTATTATTCATGGCATCTTTATACCTTTCCTCCATCTTAAGAAAACAAAATGGATGAAACAAAGATGAAAGCGACTAGACGTTAGCTTGAAACAGGCAAAGTGGGAAGGGAGAAACATACAGAAGGAAGACAAGGAAAGATTTAAATGGTTATGGTTTCCAAAAAAAATTTATTTCTAAAATCTGAATCCCTCATTCGCTAAAACGTACCTGCATTAGAAGAATTATGTGAGATCATATGATATGGATTAATTTGAAATGACGGAGTTGAGATAGATATATTAGAAACAGTTACTATTTTTAGGGTACAAGGGTAAATATCTAAATTGAAATGCTCAATAACAATAACTTATATATTGATTACATTGTAGATGTTAATAATGGCATCCAAGTCATGACTAGATGCAATCGTGGCAAGATGAACTCCTTTCGTTTCTTGATAAAACATTACTGATGGAAAAACAGCAAAATTGGCTAAAACGGCCCATCCTTACTTTAATAGTTAGCTTGGTATTTTTTGCATTTTGAAAAAAAAAAAAGCAGTGAATAATAAACTTGAAAACAAAAAAGCAAGAGTAGGATTGTCAAGTGCCCAGTATGATGGCCCGGTTCAGAATACAGCAATTTCGTTTCTTCATCATTTTGATTCGTTTTTAAATTAATCAATCAGTGTCAGTTCGCAAATATTTATATTATGATTGGCTGGAGTTTATATGAGTGGCTTAACGTTATGTAAAAATTGTATCAGAAGGATTAATTTTGAAATGATGTAATTTAGAGAGATTTATTCTTAGAAAATATTATTTTTTGGATAGCAGGAGAAGCTACAAAATTAAAAAAGCAAAGTTAAGAGGCTATTGCAAATTAGTATTTTATTTCACATATTTTTTACTTCACATTAACAGTAGTAAAAATAAAGTAACTGATTGGTACGATCAGTTACTTTATTTTTATCTCGATAACTGATCTATTGCATTCTGTTTCTATTTCCTTCTCCTCTAGTCATTAAAGGTTTGCCACAAAGTAACACCTTTACCCAAACACTTGGTATTATGATCAAATGCTTGAATGAATATTACAATTTAGTGTAAACCAGTTCGCTGAACTAATAATATTTCAGGAAACAGTTTTACGTAACTGTGTATGCTAGGCTGAAGCTCATTATTGCACGTAATCTAAACATATGAAGTATATGCCTGAAATACATTAGAAATGATTGTAATAATTTGCGATGGTAAAACGTAGGCGAAACAACAATAAACTCTTAATATTCTCAGCTGATAAAAAAGTACTCTTATAATCGAAAGATAGCCGGCTTAAAAGCTCTTTGACACAAACTGAGTCTACTATCCCAGCTAGTATCAATCTGTCCAGAATGTGTAAGCGAGAAACTGATTAAATGAAATTCATTTCGATTTCCCGTCGCGCTTTGGTCCAGTCGAGTTCGTTAAATGAGCTACGTAATGGCGGTAATTAAATTTGTGGAGGACGGTGATTTCAATTCTTGAGCATTTACCGTATAATTCATACGCAGAGCGATTAAAGGCCACAGTTCTGTGATAGTCCTACCATATAGTAACTGTGTGTATTGTGTAATATATATATATATATAATATATTAAAAATTTATGTGGTAAAAATAACGGTGTAAGTAATGAATAGATGAATGTCGATTGCATAAACTTGAAAACTTGATAAATGTAGTAATGAAAAAAAATCACAGAGGACAAGTATCTCTACGTTAATTGTTCCTTTTATTCTCGCATACGGAATAGAAAATTATGATTGAGAAGAAAAACGTATTACTATGTTGGAAATATTTCATGTGTCTTTGAATGAATTAATGTATTTCGTTTTCAAGAGACCACATACATCATATAACCGCCCATCAGCGTCGAGCGGTAAGATAGCTAGATTGTAATAACTTGTCTCGGATTCGAATTCCAGCGAATGGGCTAGCTGCATTGGAGGTTTCATATTTTTATCCGTGCATAATGAGAATATGAACAGATTTGCCTTATAAAGACCTCCAGACCCTTATTAAGGCATCTCATTTTAAGCAAGATATATTTGAAAGCCTTGCCAAATTCCAGATAACTATATTTAACTTCTATATATTATATAGAAGGAAAGGATATATACTTCTACATCTTATATAGAAAGGAGGCTTTTTCTAGCATCTGTAATTTAGTACCTCTCAATTATAATATCAATGGAGTATAGTCACTTTTAGTAAACTTTTTTGATTTGTATATCAATATGCTAGTCTTTAAAGAACTGTGGAACTCTCTTTGGAATAAGATTAAATGCTGAAGTTATTAAAAATTATCACATTTATCTGCGCTGTAAATGGAAACTGGAATCCACGTCTAAATGGAAATTAGAATAATCTTGAAGATAGTACAGTAGCTTTTCGACGTTTCCTTGTTCCAAATGTTTTCAAATGACCCAAAATAAAGATTATGCAAAGAAACGTAGTGACAGGCACTGCATTTTTTATCTATTTTAAAACTGTATTCAGAGTTCATTAGAGAATCCAGTGATGCCACGGAGTACTAAGAATCCCTCCTGTCGATCCCTGAAATAAGGTTTTTCTGTCGAGGGAAAATGTTGATGCGTGATGGAATTGTGTACACAGATAGCAGAATTTTTTAGGAATGATACTTTTCTATTTTTTCGCAGTTTTTGATACATAGGACATAACAGTTTCTTTTGAAGTTATTTATGGTTTGTTTTGCATACGTTGAAAAGGAAGGTGTAACTTATTTTCCACTTATGAAAAACTTCTTAAATGAAAATAACTAAAGGATTCAGAATAAATATATAAATAAAATATGATAATTATTAATGTGCATCTAGAAGCTTTGAAGGTCTTGTTCAAATATTGTTCTCCAGTTGTCCAATTGCAGGTCCTTCCCTCCTTTAAATGGATACTGAACGTTTTCAGTGAGTCTAGAAAAAAAATCCACTCACTTTAAACTCAACCAAATATGAAGCCATCACAGATTTGCCATCTTACAGCGAAATGAAAACTGCGTTTCAAAATCAAAGTCTATTGAAGTTTACAAGATGAATTCACAATCTTGCCTGAGAAAGCAAAAGTAATGTTACTGTCTTTTTCAACTGCATATCTCTACGAAGCAGGATTATCCGCCTCTACAGATATCAAAAGGACATAAAGTCGGTTAAATACAAAACCATACTTTCGAGCAATTTCGAGCAGTCACTAGAAACACAATAAGAAATTTATATAAAATGCAACCACAAATGCATCGTTTAACGTTTTTATATCATTTTACTTTATGTAAAACTTTAGGCCTAGCGTTACATTATGCTATAGATCAGAGGTGGGCAAAAGCCGGCCCGCGAGCCGGATCCGACTCTTTTGCTCACTTTATCTGGCCCGTTGAAAAATCCTGCATGCAATTTGCTTAATCTCTTATATGCCGTAACATCCTCTTAAAATATATCTTATTTAATCTCTTATATATATGTCTTATTTATTAATAATATATATATATATATATATATATGTATATATATTATTTTATTGTAATAATTAAATTATTTATTTGTAGGCCTTTGTAAAATGAGTCAATCTAAAAAAAGAAAAGTTGATTTGGAGTGCAGAAATTTCAGTGAAGCATGGACGGTAAAATACCTTTTTACAAACATTGATAAGAAAGCAATTTGTTTAGTTTGCCAGGAAACAATTGCTATTTTCAAGGAATACAATTTAAACAGGCATTTTAAATCAAACAAAGTAATATCGAGAACAAACAAAGTAATATCGTACCAAACAAATAATAGTACCAAACAAAGTAATATCGAGAAATCTACCACAAAAGCAAGTTATGCTGTTGCAGACAAAATTGCTAAGTTCTGTAAACCTTTTACTGAAGCAGATCTTGTTAAACAATGCATGATACAAGTGTCGGAGATATGTTGTCCTGAAAAGAAACATATTTTTGAAAATGTAAGCCTTTCGAGAAGAACAATAGTACGACAGATCGAAAATGTTGCAGAAAATTTACTTGACCAGCTAAGAACAAAAATATTACTGACCTGCGATTATTCCTGCGATGTTACTGACACAAGTCAATTATTAATATTTATCCGAGGTATTAACAAGAAATGTGAAATTCGAGAGGAACTTCTTAATGTGCATCCAATGAAAGATACAACTACCGGTGAAGACTTCTTTATCGCTGTTGAAGAGTGTTTAGTTAAAGTAAATTTAAGTTGGAACAAAATAGTAAGCATCACCACGGATGGCTGTCCTAGTTTAACAGGGACAAATGTGGGTTTACTAAAACGAATCAGCGACTAAGTAAAAGAGTTGCAGCCAGAAGAGGACATATTATTTTTACAGTGCATTATTCATAAAGAAGCGTTATGTAGAAAAGTCTTGAAATTGAATTACGTCGTTACTATTGTGACAAAAGTTGTGGTTTTTAGCCGGGGACGTGCCTTAAATCATCGACAGTTTGTTGAATTTTTGAAAGAAATTGAAAGTGACTACATGATTTTCCTGAATTGCAAAATGAGGCATGGCTAAACGATTTCTCGTTTGCAGCAGATATTGTAAAATATTTGAATGAACTAAATATAAATCTACAAGGGAGAAACCAATTCGCTTTCAATATGCAAATATGCACTCAAACGTCAAAGCATTTATGATAAAACTCAATTTATTTGCTAAAAACTTTAATAAGAAATTATTAAATCATTTCCCTTCATTACAATCACGACGAGAATCATTGTAAAATACCGATTTTCTTAAACATAGTGCAATATCACAAGACCTGCATTCTGAATTCCAAAGAAGATTTCAAGATTTCAAAGCTACTGGAAAACCTTTATCATTAATTAGTCAACTTTTCAATTTTGACGTGCAAAAAGCTCCTGTTGAAATTCAACTACAATTAATTGACTTACAGTCAAATAATTTACTAAAAGAAAATTTTCACTCAAACGAGTTGAGTGTTTTCATCAAAACACTTTAATAAGAAATTACTAAATCATTTCCCTTCATTACAATCACGGCGAGAATCATTGAAAAATACCGATTTTCTTAAATATATTGCAATAACTCAAGACCTGCATTCTGAATTCCAAAGAAGATTTCAAGATTTCAAAGCTATTGAAAAACCTTTATCATTAATTAGTCAACCTTTCAATTTTGACGTGCAAGAAGCTCCTGTTGAAATTCAACTAGATCTAATTGACTTAAGTCAAATAATTTACTAAAAGAAAATTTTCACTCAAACGAGTTGAGTGCTTTCTACGGTTCTTTGAATACAGAACATTTCAAGCTTTTTTTGAACTATGTTCAAAAATACCTAGTTTTATTTGGTTCAACATATATTTGTAAAAGAACTTTTTCGTTAATGATTTACACGAAAAATAAATATCGATCACAAATTACTGACGAAAATCTACACTCGGTATTAAGGATTGCTCCAAGTGATTCGGATCCAAATTTTAAAGAAATAATATCAAATGAACATTCCAGATTTCACGTTTCGCATTAACTAAAATTATTCTATTTTAACGTTTGATGTTTGTCATTTCTTTTTATAATTCTACTTACTATTATATTTACAAAATGTAATATAAATACAAAAATGTAATAACTATAATCAAAATAAAATAATTTGTATCGTTAAGATATAAATAAATAAATATCAAAATAAAATCTTTCATTAACTGATTTATTTAATGACCATTAATTTAATACAATGGATCATATTTCTTTAAAAATTACGTGACATATTTTACTGGGCACAAATTGTTCGCATATACACCTAAGTAAGACAATTTATTTTTACTATTATCATTTATTAACTGTCAAATTTCTCTGTCCAAATGCTTTAAAATGATAGTTATACGGTTTTTGTCAAAAACATTTCTTGGGCAGTGAAAAAACTTCACCCAAAACTTTCGCGTTTTCACAGCGTACGCGGTATAGTCCTCCGGCCCGGAAGACATTTTGAAAATTTCATTTTGGCCCGCGCTTAAAAGTACCCACCCCTGCTCTAGTTAATTTGCCCACCCCTGCTCTAGTTGGATTGTAATTAGTTATATTATATTACAGTTATCTTTTATAATGGATAATAAAAATATCAGACTATAAATAATGGCGAATATATATTTGAACTAAACTGGATGCAACATCTAAATTAGAGAAACTAAGGTTAATGTTGCGTCGTTTCCATTGCTGTCCTCACCAGTAATGCAAATTCTACTGCAGCGCAAGTCTTTGCTTCATCATGAATGGTCATATACATTTTTACGTATGGTCAGGTTTTGAAAATGCCATGTGTAATGGTAGTAAATGAGAATGCACTGAGATATTTCGGTAAATTTCAAAGTTTTCAAAATGTAATTTCATAACATGCACATTGCACTAACTAGGCAAGAGTATCTCACATTATAAGGAATTTTCTCTCTTTTCTCACCATGCCTTCGTGGTGTAACGGCAGCACATTCGGCGCGTATTCGAGAAGTCTTCGTTCGAGTTCCTGAGAAAGGCATTCTACATTTTTCACATCCCCTGATTTAAAATAGCCTAATGACTCTAGAAACTCATGCGCCGTTTCTAGGTGATTGGTCTTGCTTATGTATTATTCCTAGCCACAACTTAAAGAGCTGTTTGCCCATAACTACATTTTCATTCAAAACATCTAACACTGTCTATATATATACGCTAGCCGATATTGAAAATGCAACGAGAAGAAGGAGCCGCCCGAAAAGTATGCAAATTGCAGGGCAGACGTAAGACACAGAGTTATGCGAATGATGTGAAATGCGCAGCTCTCCAGCGCATGTTGAAGAAGATATAATGGAAGGAATCTGCAGAATGTTCAATTATTGTGCAGTTATTTCTATTCGGAACATCATGGTGGAAATTTGTTTTTGTCTCAGAGGACGCGTGTAATAGCATAGACTGTCAGGCCGTCGACAACAAAGGCAGTTCCAGCAGACAGATAATTTTACGAGAGGCATGGTGATCGGACTGAGAAGGGCAGATTGGTCCATACAACAAATATCACCTGACACACACCTAGACGTGTTCAGAGTACACCGGCTGTGGCGACGATGGTTGGAACAAGGAAATGTGGCAAGTTCGAGGGGTGCACGTTCAGCAGAGTAACACCAGCACCCGAAAGCCAATTCTACCTCCATTCTGCAAGCATGCTGAAGATACACTGGATGTTTCCATATTGATCATAACCATTTTCTATCGATTGGTGGCTAGTGGTCAGCACTCGTGACGTCCGTTAAGAAGTCTGCATTGACCTCACACCATAGACGTCAAAGTCTGCAATGATGCTGCGCTCTAGCGATGTGGAAGACAGAATGGCACAAAGTCGTATTCTCAGATGAGTTATGTTTCTGTTTCTGCAATGAAAGTCGCCGGTACGAGTGGGGCGTCGATGTGGAGACAGGTCGAATACGGCAGCAATTGTAGAAAGCCCCACTGGGCTACAACGCGCCATTATGGTTTGAGGCGCAATCCCGTATGATTCCAGGCCACTTACAGTTCGTATTCAGGGCACTATGAAGGCCCAACAATGCGTGGATGATGTGATGCGGCTGGTGTCACTCCTCTTTATCATCAGGACAAAGCTCGACCACACACTGCTCGCATGAACCAACGTCCTCTGCAAGGTGTACATATGCCACCTTTCTCTTCTGATCTCACAATCGAACACATTTGGAACGTGATTGGACGTCATTTGCTGACCCTGCCATTGTCGCATTCAGAAGATGAAGTATGGCAAATGGTTGAAAGGGAGTGCAGATCCCTTTCTCAAGATATCATCTGTAATCTCATTGAATTTGAATCTAGACGCTCTGTTTCGTGTATCTGTTTGCAAGGTAGTCCTATAACTTACTCAGCCGACACTGTTCTTCTGTATTAGGTATATAATTTCGAAATGAGGATAAATTATTATTCGTTGCTGTCTCTTTCTGCTTCCCGTGGTTTATCCCTTTCTAGCCAATCCGTTTTGGTGCTGTATTTTCAATGTCGGTTAGTGTGTGTACGTATATATATATATATATTGTTGCGTGGTTATGGGTTCGTAATGGATTGAATGCAAAAGTCGTTAAAAAGTAAATAAAATTTATTCTTTTCACAAGAAATAAAGCAAAATACTGAAATATTTCCTCAGAGATATTCGTACAATATCACAATATCTCAAACTTTAAACGGAACTCGATCAAAAAAAACAGATAAAGTTAATCGAATCTCAGCGAACTCTCTACAGTCAATAACAGCATTAAGTAAACAAGCAGTTCGCTTAAAACAGTTACAACTACAACTGAGATGAGGTGTTTTAATTCGGCTTACATAAGCTTTTTAATTAGTTACTAGGATATTCTGGCAAAACGTTGATTTTTCTCGATATTTGTGGATGGAAACAGTAACTACGACATATTTATTTATTACATATTAAATGCATGCTCTCCTGTATTTTTATTTTTCTGACATAGCTAAATCGTCTGCGTTGCACGGGAAAAAAGCAATTTTAATTACAATTCTTAATTAATAGCTAAATAAATACGAAATCAATAACACTCCCCTGTCCAAAGGACTGCACGTCCCGCTCAGTACAATCTCTGGACAGTAAGCTGAACTTAAACTAAGGCATCAGTCCAATAATAAACATTACATTACAATAAAAAAAATAAACAATAATTGCAATAAGCAACTTTCAGCAAACTATATGCTATCAATCACCAAATACAAATCAATTACTATCAAAGATTAAATACAATCAAATACTATCAAAGATTAAATACAATCAAATACTATCTGACACTAAATACAAATCAAATACTATCAAACACTAAAGACAAATCAAATAATAAATACAAAAAGGACCATGGTCTTATACTATTTACATTACTATTTACAATTATATACATTACGTACTATGGCCATAGTAAGGAGCTAACCTGTTGAAATGAACGACTTTAGGCTTAGAGTTCGATGACTTACGATCCGAAACACGACGGCCTGCTTAGGACTGTGTACGGACCATCCTAAGGTGATTGTAGTTTCTGTGAAAGTCCTTTTCGACGAGTCGGATCCCTCAACCACACCTTGTCTCCTTTGTTGAAACGATGTTCTGTAGCTCTCGTGTCGTATCGAGTCTTCATCTTCTCCGTCGCCAAGATGACTCACTCTCGTACAAAGTTGTGCATCACTTCAAATCGCGCCTGGAGATCTTGAATGTATTCCTCAGGCGATGAAGGTGCATCCAGAGGGCGACCAAACAAAAGATCACATGTCAGACGAAGGTCACGACCGAAGAGCATCTGAGATGCGGAATAGCCGGTAGCCTCGTTAACAGCACTGCGGTAAGCCAGTGAAACAGCGGTAACTTCTTGTCCGAGCCCTGTTGGTTTCTAGAAACCACTAATGAGAGGTTATTGAGGATGGATCGATTAAACCTCTCTACCATGCCGTCCGACTGGGGATGTAAAAGCGTCGTTTGGGTTTTCTCAATGCCGAGTAGCTTGCAGAGTTCTTTAATTACTGCTGAGGTAAAATTGCGTCCCTGATCTGAATGTAACTGAAGAGGCACTCCAAACCTGGAAATCCAGTGCCGTATCATCCTCTCTGCTACTATGACAGCCTCTTGATCAGAAATAGGATAGGCTTCAGGCCACTTGGTGAAGTAATCACTGACAACGAGGATGTTTTTGTTGCCATCAGCAGTTTGTGGCAGAGGTCCTAAGGTGTCAAAGGCGATACGTTCAAAAGGTGCTCCTATATTGTAACGTTGCAGCTTCCTTCGGCTGCGTTTCTTCGGTCGTTTCCGACCAGCACAGGCATCGTAAGATCGGCACCACTTTTGCACGTCATCCTTTGCATTATTCCAGTAGAAGCGCTCACGAACTCTCTGCAAGGTCTTCATTATTCCGAAATGACCTCTTGTAGGGCTGTTATGCAGTTCCTTATGGAAATCCTGGATCCGTGATCTTGGGAGCAGCAGCTCTCATCGGAATGTCTTTTCCATCATCCGATTCGAATTTTCAGTATAAGACGCCGTTTCGAATATGGAGTGAGTTCCAGAGAGCCCAATATTGTTTTGTAGTGGGACTATAGCTCGAAATGTCCTGCCAGGTAGGTTTTCTGTTTGAGGTCTCCATTAAGTCAATTATGGGTTTAATGTCACGGTCTTCCAGCTGGTCTTTCCTGACTTCTTTGTCACTCCATGGGTCTGGATCAGCGGATGTTGATGTTGTAATTTGTCCTGCGTCCGGATTAAGTAGTTGGTACAAAGCTTTGACCTTGGAACAGTATCGGCAGTTTTCTGGGCAAGGTCTTCTAGACAAGACGTCAGCGTTTGCGTGGGATGATCCTTTGCGATGATGGATACTTATGTCATATTCCTGGAGTCTCTGTATCCACCTGGCTATTTGATCCTTAGGATTTTTGAAATTTAAAAGCCAGGCCAATGATGCATGATCCGTGCGGAGCAGGAATTTTCTGCCGTATATATAATGATGGAATGTTCTACGGCTTTGACTATGGCGAGCAACTCTTTCCTCGTGACACATTAATTCCTCTCCGGTTTAGACAGGTATTTGCTTCAGTAAGCCACTCTACATTCTTGGCCCTCTATTTTTTGAGGCAAAACAGAGCCGACATTTTAATTACTAGCATCATCCATGTCGAGAATAAATGGTCTGTCGAGCTGAGGATACGTCAGGATTGGAGCAGATGTTAAAGCTTCCTTCAGGTTCTTAAATGCATCCTCACGTTCTTTTATCCAGACGAACTTTTGCTTGCTCTCTATCAGCTTGTGAAGGGGTCTTGCGATGGAAGAAAAAAGTATTTGCAAAGTCCTAAAAAGCTTCTCAGCTGGTGGACGTTATCAGGACGTCTCCAGTCTTTAACTGCTGACATGTTTTCAGGATCAGCTCTCACACCTTCAAAAGAGATGACATGCCCGAGATAACTCAATTCCTGTCTGAATAATTTGCATTTAGCGGGACTTAACTTCAGATTGGCTTCTTTCAGTTTCTTAAGCATCTTTCTAAGATTTTCCAGATGTTCTTTGAAACTCTTCCCGTCGATAATGATGTCATCCAGGTATATCAGAAAGGCTTCGTAGGAAAGACCTTTTAAAACAGTCTCCATTAGGCGTTCGGATGCAGCCGGCGCATTACATAGTCCAAACGGCATCACCTTGAACTTCCAAAATCCTTGTCCTGTAGTGAATGCCGTCTTCTCTCAGTCAGCAGAATGTATTTCTACCTGCCAATATCCACTCTTTAAATCAAGTGTCGATAACCACTTGCTTCCAGAA
>KK117526.1:88503-103722 GCA_000611955.2 Stegodyphus mimosarum
CGCGTTTGGAAGCAGTGAACGGACAAGTGTCGGACAACTCGGAAATCCGGGAGTGGACCACGAAATGTGACGTCAGCTCGCGATGATAGACACCTGGTCCGCATGGCGCTGACGGACCGTACAGCTTCCTCTAGACAATTGGCAGCACTGTGGTCAATAGCTACAGGTGTTTCATTGTGTGCTTCATCAATTCGTAGACGTCTGCTGCAGTGTGGACTGCGCGCACGGACTCCTTTATACAGGATCCCCCTAACGCACGACCATCGCCGCCTGCGGCTACAATGGGCCAATCAGCATAGAGACTGGCGTGCTGATTGGCAGCATGTCGTGTTTTCTGACGAATCCCGCTTTAATTTGTGGTACCATGATGGCCGCATTCGTGTCAGACGCTATGCCGGTGAACGCCACCTTCCGGAGTGCATTATCGAACGCCACAGTGGACGAACACCCGGAGTTATGGTCTGGGGCGCCATAGCATATCATAGACGATCTCAATTGCTACGAATTGTGGGCAATCTGAACAGCAACCGGTATATCCGTGAAGTTCTACAGCCCGAAGCTGTTCCCTTCCTTCAAAGCTTGCCAGGCGCTGTATTTCAACAGGACAATGCCCGCCCTCATACTGCTCGGATTGTTAAATCCTTCTTTGCAGCGCAGCAGGTACAGCTTCTTCCTTGGCCTGCGTGTTCCCCGGATATGTCGCCAATTGAACATGTGTGGGATGTCATTGGTCGGCGTCTTGCTCGTGATCCTCGTCCTGTTGCGTCTGCAGACGAACTTTGGGTACGCGTACAAACGATATGGAATGCTCTTCCTCAGTCAGACATTCAAACTTTGTTTGACTCCATGCCACGTCGTGTAGCAGCACTTATTGCGGCGCGTGGTGGCCACACAAAATACTGATTCTGATCTCTTGTTCTTGTTTGTTTGCTTTGAACATTTAATCATTTATTTGTACCACTACCACTCAACTGTGTATTAAATTGCATTCAATTATGATGATTCCTTCTTGGTGTTGCAATTTTCACAAACGTGAGTGTAGTTTCCCTCTTCTTGATAGGCGCAGTCTTAACATCCGGGCCCCGGGGTGTTCTGCAGTTTCTTCGAACGTGCCCTTCAGCACCGCAGTTCAGCACTTTACGGTGGGTCTCTTATCACTAATATACCGTCTCAAAGCATTGACTTGTCTAGTTAAATCGTTTAGACGAGCAGTCAGCTGATCCACTGGCTGTTGGACTTCCGCAGCTCTGATTGGATATTGGTCTCTGCAAGTTGTTTGCTGGGCTGCCTCGAATTTCATGGCGTACACCAGAGTACATTTTATGTCCCTCACATCAGCCATTTGCAGTGCTTTTTGTATTTCAATATTGCGGTTGCCGTCGATGAAGTATTGCAGGGACAGGATTTCCCTTGTTTCTGTCAAGCATTCCGAAAAGGCGAGGTGGGACAGCCTTTGAACATCCGTGGCGAGCTGCTGGAGTGTTTCCGTAAGTTTCTGCTGACGTGATTGTATTTAAAGCCTGCTGTAATCGTTTAAACACTTCTCTTCAAAACGCAGCTCCAGTTTGCCGGGCAGAGCTTCGAAATCTAACCTTTTGTTTTCGGGAAAAGTCTGAACGATATGCTCTGCGTCTGCTCTCAGAGAAGCAGCAAGATGACAGGCCTTAGCTTGGGAACCCCATCTATTCGCATTCGCAACTATAGGAGAGTCTTAAATATTTGGCATTTCTTTTCATCGTACGTGGATAACTTCAATGAGGGACGAGCGTTCATGGGTAAAAATTTAAAACCATCCGAATTGCTCCCTGCCGTCGCTACAAATTTCTTTAAATTATCGACTTCTTTGGTGACCGCAGAATCTTTGTCATCAATTTGTTGTTTGACAGCAGAAACTCTTTCTTCAATTTCTCCAACTTTGCCTTCAACTGTACCTATTCTTCCTTCCATAGCCTCGAACTTGTTTTCTATCATGCAGGCAATTTCTCCTTTCATTTCCTCTTGACTTAATTTCATTTCTTGTTTAACTGATTCTTGACCAGCTTCCATCTTTTCTTTAACGGATTTCATCTTTTCTTTAACAGAATCATTTATCTCGTCTTTAAATACAGCAGAGCCTACCATCAGCTGTCTTAACTATTCTTCCATCGCTTGCGTTATTGGCATTCAGAAAACCCCACTCCTGACACCAAAAACCGTTGCGTGCGTACGGGTTCGGAATGAATTGAATTCAAAAGTCGTTAAAAAGTTAAATTTATTCTTTTCGCAATAAATAAAGCAAAATACTGAAATATTTCATCAGAAATTTTCGTACAATATGACAATATTTCAAACTATAAACAGAACTCGATTAAAGAAACATATAAAGTTAATCCAATCTCACAACGAATTCGGTACAATCAATCACAGCATTAAGTAAACAAACAGTTCGCTTAAAACAGCTACAACTACAACTGAGATGAGGTGTTTTAATTCGACTTTTATAAGCTTTTTAATTAGTTACTAGCATATTCTGGTAAAACTTCGATTTTTCTCGATATTTGCGGATGGCAACAGTAATTACGAGATATTTATTTATTAAATGTTAAATGCATGCGCTCTTGTATTTTTACTTTTCCGACGTAGCTAAATCGTCTGCTTTGCACGGAAAAATAAAGCAATTTTAATTACAATTCTAAATAAATAGCTAAATAAATACGAAATCCATAACAATATATAAAATTTAACTTGATAAACAACATATTATTTGATACGAACACCACATGTGTTTCTTGTACGGCCTGTTAGATTTTACAGATGTTTTGCTGCACATCATTTAAACTCACTTCCTTGAATTATTCTAATTTAATTAACTGATTCCTGAAACTCAGTTGAAAATGCCAAAAAATCGCAAATTTTGAAATTAATTATTTGAGTCAACGAGAGTCAAATTTCTTATCATTTTATTTTTGCATTAGGAGTATAAAACTTCCTCGACCCGAATATAAGGCGAGGAACTGGCAAATCATACTAAAAGATAGATTTCATTATTTGTCGAAAATTACTTCTTTTCAATTTGACGTTGCCAAAATTTGAATATTTTCTCCTTCAAAACACTTCTGTAATTGGAAGCATGTGACTACGACCAACGATTGCGAAATTAAATCTCGGATAAGGATTTTTAAGAGGTTGGGTATATATATATGTAAGATATAAGAAAATACAACTGCTTTAAAAACCAATTGGAGATCTCAAAATTATCATTCTAAATTTGGTGATCGCCCCGTAAACTCCCGAATTCGAGATTTTTCTACCTTACGTAACGCTGCTTGAAAAGTGCAGATCAAAACTAATACTAACTAACCATAGCTTGTCTCTAGAATTGCACGTACTCTGATATAAATACTCTGGCGAGAGCTTCTATGTTGCTAACAGCTCCTCGCTTTGCTTCCCCGGCTAAAAGGATGGTGCCCCTATTAACTAGTGGATATGAGAAATTATTGTAATTACTTATGATGAAAAAGTATACTGTCTACGAAAAATGCTTCTAATGTGTCTAGAAATAAAAATGCTAATTAGCTGAACTTAACTCGTGTAAACATCTTCTTCTATCTTTCCACTCGACTAGTAAAAGCTAAAAAAAGTACCGCTGTTAACTGCCCATCAAAATATCCAACATCGCTCACGACGTCGGTAGAATTGATTCTTCTTCTACGTTTTCCCAAAATTATTACAAACACACACACACACATATATATATGCGTTTGATATTGCCGATTGCAATAAGAAAGTAAGGTGCACACCTGTACATGTTATAACAATAATATATGTAAAATGTCGACGTTCTACGGCTAATCATTTTTGAGTTACGCGAGATACATGTATACATACTTAGAGATGTCATGAAAAAAATTCCTTATGATTCCATTTTAAATCCATTTTACAGACAGTTTCAGGAAAAAAGAGTCTGTTGCTCTGTCCATTCGAACAAACAACAAAACAATTGTCCAAATGGATTCGGAAAGGACAAAATGGATATTTCTGTTGAAATATGAATTTGAAGTTCTGTTTACCTCAAGTTTTCCGCGATTACAAGACTTTCTTTACTTCGCACAAGGATGTAAAATTTGAAACATTTTTTAAACAACTAAATAGTTAAATTTCCTTGAACTTTAAAATTGTCACTAGTAGCCGGCAGGAGGAATTTTTTTCTTCCCATATCTTTGGTTCTAATTAAACTATCATCACAATTCAAATACCAGTCGATTCAGAATTCAAAGATATGTGATGTAATATACGAAATAAGTATTTAAAAAGAAGCTATAAATGCGATTAAACAAAAATATTCGGTAAAAGTTTTATATATAATTCACTGCTTACACAAATAAATGAATGAAAACAATGCATAACACTACAAAAATATGTAAAACATAAATTACAAACAAAAATAAACAAAAATATTTATATATATATATATAAATTTATAAAAATTGCAATATATAATTTCCAACCCTTGCATTTGCATGAAAAATACTTTAGTTATTAAAATTGTTTAATTCCAGTTTTAGTCAATTAAAGTAGCTCTCTCTGTGTACAAGAGCCAGCAAATTTTGCCTTTAAATACCTGAAAAGTTTGTAATTTCTGAAAAATGTTTTGTTTCGATTTATTCTTTTAAAAGCTGGAAACTTTCAATTAGTCAAATCATTTGTCTCTTTCTGATGCGGATGAGGTAAAACAGAGTTTCTAACTTACGCTTAATCAGGTTTATATAAATTCAAGTAAAGTTTACTAAGCTTCTAACCAATAGTATTCAAATCGAAACTTTCAGTAAAGAATATTTTTGTTACTTTTTCTTGTGTCTCTTACGCAAAGATGTAAATTTTCATCCTGTAATACCTAATACCTTTCTTTATATTGGCATTTCCAATTTCTAAGCTACTTATTTTCAGTGAAAGTTTTTATGATATCTACCTAATTGCTTTGTATGCAGTTGTAACATCTTTTATAGATAATTCACGAAGGCAGTTTAATTCTATTACGCACGAATTTTAAAATTTCAGGTACACATTCGTAAGATTATTTTTAGCGTTGCGATTTATTTTTGTAGCGGTAAAAAGAAAAAACCAAAACAAAAAAAAACTTTACTCTGCTTAAAATATAAGCAGTTATGTAAGACCTTGACCAACAAATACTGATATTCACTCTACAGACATTAATTAAGTCAAATACTAATATTCACTCTACAAATATTAATTAAGCAAAAAAATAATTTTTTCAAATAATGTTGAAGATATTGTTTTGATAAATGAAGTACTACTGAATTATTACTCTATGTCAAGCAACATCTTTCTATACTAATTGCCCATAATTTTATGATTTTCAAAATTATTTATATTGGCTGATCATCAAAAATAAACTTTCTAATCTTTTCTATATATACATTTTTTTCATTCAAAACTATAGATACTTTGTGTGTTATTTTTCTAGATATGAAGAACTTCAACTGAAATTCCTATAAAAGTTAAAGTATTATGATCTAAAACATTTAATGAAGTAAAAAATGTATACTTGATTTGCACTTTATATAGGGTCTCAAATATACTTTCTCGCCTCAAATGAAAAAGTACTAAGCGCAACTATACCGAAAACTACTAACTTAGCAACCGCAAGCAAAATAAATCAAATGATTTGTTCTTGTCATATCAAAGCAAAATAAGAATATATTGTGTTGCTGAACGTACACAACCCTATACATGCTTGATTTATGAGAGGCGAGAAACATCACCTTATAATTCTCGACCACTAAATACAATAATAAGGCAAATAAATACAATAATAAGGCAAATAAATACAATAATAAGGCAGTTTCTAATACTTTGTCACATTCGTAGTCTGTCCAATCTCTTACTTCTAGTACATTTCGAAGTTCTCTAGTCTTGGAATGAATCAGTTATGTTAGACCTGCGCGCATATGAAGTAACAATTATCTTTATACCTGCAGATAATGACTTTCTTCTTATCTTAACTACCTTGCTTGATCATTTGTTTGGGTACTTTGAAATCAGGAAGAAAAGATAAGGGTTAAGTTAACGAAAAATGGTTAGGGACTGATACCAGTAATTGCTGAGTTGCAATGTTTTAAACGTTCTATATAGAAGTCAGGATCTTCTTCCAAATTGGAGCTTTATCAAGTGCTTTACTTTGGTCACGTGAAATTTTTTGATAGCTGAATTCAAGTATTAATTAAATCTGAGTATCAGGATAAAAATTACAAGATTATAAATATGAAAAATTATAAAATTATTATATCTTATATTTTATGTACTTGCTGCTAAAATGGATCTAATACACTTGTGTGAAACGGAATCTAAACGTCAAGTTTTTTAATCATTTATTAAACGGGATAGGAAAAAGAAATCTTTTATGGAACTTGTCTGTACCTCATCTAAAATCTTTTGCATAACGTGTAAACTTCCTCTTGTAATTTTATTGCAATATCAAAACCTGAATAAGCACCTTTTTTTTCACAGTGGTAATTTGTTTAAACCACCAAGTATGATGTACTAAATTTTGCAAATAAGCAAAAGAAATTAATATGTAAATATTACTTTAAGGATTAAATAATATTTCTTTCTTAAAATTATAATCATATTGTAAGGATTTATTTAATTAACCAGATATTTTATGTTCTACAGCTTTAATGTCTTTCACCTTTCCCGTTTTCCTGCCAAAACTCAAATTTTAGTTCGCTTGTAATCATATAAGGTAGAAAGAGAGTATTTAAAGGAAGAGTTTAGAATGTTGAATCAGAACGTATTCCGCCTGATGAAGGCCACGTTACTAGTTGATTCTTTTCGATGCCTGTATGTGGCGTTGCGTTATTCTCAGCATTAGACTTGTCACGCCGGTCTTAGGTCGGAGCCAACTTGCACGTTATACATTTTTACAACCTTTGGCTTACTTACTTAGCTTTAGTTTGAATTTCCTACTTTCTGAGTTATGCTGTAAATGCTGGCTAGAATGTAAGCACAAGGAGTGCCTTCTGTTTAATTAGTCTGAGTTTAATAAAAGCGTCTTTTACATCCTTCGTACGACTCTGTCTGTTTACTGCACATAGTGATAAGTCGCTTACATTCAGATTGGGTTTCAAGTTTAGTTCTGCTTTCAAAGAAGGTGACGCTTATAAAATTTATAAATTCGAAAGAATACGATTTTGTTTTTCTTATTTGAAAATTAACTTCGAACGATAATAAAAATGTGAAACTTACGATTAATTCGTCATCAGATATATGTATATGTCATATTTTAATGCGTAGGAACACTTGAGTAGCTTGCAGTCTTGGATGGCTGAATGGAAAAACGGAAAGATGACGCTAACATAAATGAAGTTTGAAGAAGTCCCCATCTTTATTCTCACGCACATAAGGGGTTAGTAGACATTTATCTGATCCTAAAGAAATACGTTAATTATATGTGCATTGGTTTTTAAAGAGAAATGACGTAGGCATTTAAGCAAGGTAAAGCAGCACGTCGTTGGCAGAGAAGAAGTTAGGGAAAGGAATGACGTAGTTGGTTTTCCAAGAGTATTTATACTAAGTATGATGCAGAAAGTACTCTAAGCTATGATTGGTTACTTTTAGGTTGTTATGTAACATGGAAAGATTTCAAATTTGGGAGAACAGATGAATTTAGAGGGGAGAACATAAAATCTAGAATAGTCAGTTTTAAGGCAGCAATTATTCTTAAAGCAGCCATCATATTTGTTACATTTCACATATATATACCCCAGAAATAGGCAGCAAATGTTCACATTTTTTATCCGTTATAAGAAAGATAATTGATTTAAATATAACTTGTGATATATTCATTTTCCAGATTAATGTTATCCGAGACAAGGAATACATGTAAAATTCTATTTAGGAAAGTGTGATTTAAATGGAATCTTGAGAAGTGATTTATCTTCGAATTGGATTTGTATTCAATCCTGAAAGTGCCCACGTAAGCTTTTCCTAGATTTTAACTTAATAAATTAATTTGAATTATGGAAAGATAGGCAATGGTTTGACAGCTAACTATGCATTTGCATACTTCGAGTACTCTGAATATAATTCCTTATATTCAGTAAATGCACCACAGTGAACTGAAACGTTTTCTATTTGCAAAGACACGAATAGAATTGATCAGATATGTTATATATGCATTCGAAAGAAAATCACTGTTTTGTATGCATCTGGGGCAGCCATAATTATAGTGTTCTCGTATGGCATAACTGATATAATTTCCAGATTAACTGACAGCAAACATGCACAAAATGGGGCAAAGTATCGAGTACTTTGAATGCAACAAAATGTTTCCTTAATTAAAAAAATGTCAAACATATCTATTGCATTCTTATATATTTATGTATATAATCTACACGCATTGTTTATATATTACGCGCTTTCGGTAATTACGTTTGTACCGTGAGAGTTTGCTATAGAAATTATCCACGCCATAGACGAATAATGCAGCAGGACATTTTTTTAAAATTTTCATATGTTTATGTTATATATGATCTTAGCAATAGTGTGTAAGAGACTTGCATATGAACTACGTCTCAAGCATCTCCTTAACTAATCACAAACTCACAATTTAGGTGTTAAGACCATGTCTGTTATATCATATATCGCTGATGGCTACTGGATTTTATTATTTTTCTTATCCTTAAAATGTAACAGCTGATTTATCCAAATGAAAGAAAGGCAGACAACAATTTAATATTTTGTCTGTAATGGGAAAATGGTGGACACTACAGAGCATAATATTCAAATATGGACTCGACGTGCCATGTTCCTTCAACGGAAAATCTTGGATGTGTTTGTGTGTTTTCCATTTTAATTAAGAAACATCACATACAAATTGCAATACAAAACGCATATTATTTTGGTATACTCAGTGATTTTACAAGTATTTATTGCAGAGTCTCACAGCGTATTATCTCTAATGATATTAAAATGACATGAATCTAAATAAATTTGATTGAAAGCAAATGAATCTAAGGAGACACGCAGATTTAAAACAAGCAGGCTTATTATCATATCAGTTTAGGTACGTTGTTTAAACGTAAGTAAATAATTTCTACAACAAGCAAACTCACGACATAAAAAAAACTTTCAAGTAATTGTTTACAATAATGAAAATAATTGGACCTAAACTTAAGGTATTGTGTCGATATGATACTCATCTTATTATAATCCTTGCTGAAGTAACTGTGGTTTAACCCAAGTAACATTGAACCAAATGAACCCTATCATTTGTAGTTTATCCGTTATGGACAGCAACGCAAAGAAATAGTTTTCCAAGCTTTAGGTCAGAAAACAGTTTATTCATTGCTTGATGTTTTTCATAAGGTTTTTTAAAAATTCTTGTATATACGCTATTAACATGCACTATAATAATGATGATAAATAACCAAATATAGATAAGAAATTAAATATATATGTGCATGTAGTTTAGAAAAAGGTATTACTATTTTTAGAACACAGGGGGAAAATATTGTTGCGAAAAATTCGGCGGTTGCGCCTGTATGTAAGCTTTCCGGCATAGCACTAGGGTTACCATAAAATAGTGTATGGTAGGGTTGCCAGATTGGCGACTTTATCGCCCATTTGGCGACCAAATTGGCGATATCCCATGGTCCAATCGGGAAGCTTCTAGAATAATTTCCTGTCGAGATATTTCTCGAAACCTGTGGAACCTAATGAAAAGTATAAATCCTTGCGTTTCTGAGAGCCAGCAGTGTGAGAATTACTGCGTTGCGAGCAGTGTGATTAAGAGTGTGATTAATCGTGAGCATTGTGAGAATCGCTGCTTACTGTGAGTGCTAAGCTACGCGAGAGTTTTGTGAACGGAAAGCAATCGAGATAGTGCTTTGCCGTGAAGCTATCTTTGCAGCATAGCTTGACAGTGTATTGGTGATTGTTCCACGGTGTTTTATTATAAGTTTAGTTTTGCCGTGCAGCTACCTTTACAGTTACAGCCTGAAGCTGTGTTGCTGATTGTTTCAGCGTATTTATTGTAGATTTTCGACGCTTTTAAAGGTAATTTTGGAACTGTGCTGTAAATAGTGATTCCTGTAAATAAATTGTGCTTTTTATTGTTCTGCATCGTATTTTCATCGGATACTCTCAAATCTACGAACCCGTATAACGCAACAACTGGTGTCAGAAGTGGGATTTCAGAGTGAATGCCAGTCACCCGTCTACAGGAGAAAGCAATGGCGGAGGAAATGAAAGCTTTGATGGACATGTTAGCAGCTCTGAAAGCCGACATGTTAGCAGCTCTGAAAGCCGGACAAGAAGAGATGAAACAAGACATGAAAGCCAGACAAGAAGAGATGAAACAAAAAATGAAAGCCGGACAAGCCGAGATAAAAGCCACATATGATGAGATAAGAATTGGCTATGAAAAGATGATAGCCGAGATGAAGGCCGAGCGCGAAAAGAGGAAAGTCGGCCGAGAAAAGGTACGAGAGCAACTCCAACAGATGAAAGAGGAGCTTGCAGAAGAAACTGGAGCCATAAAAGAAGATGCGAAAGTGCCAAAATTTGCATCTGAAGAATCAGAGGATGAAGAAAAGAAGGAAGTAGCTAAACTGCCTGAGAAAAATCAAGAAATGATGAATGAAACATCTAACGGGGTTAAAGGAAAAGAAGGAAAGCATGAAGAAATAAAAGACGGGAAGGAAGCTTTTGATTCTCAAGTGCCTGAAGTAGAGACAGAAGAAAATGAAAATGCGACTGTCGAGATCATAGAAACTGATAGTGAAGTTACGAAGTCGCAGTTAGCAAGTATTGAACCATCTGATAACTCATGTGACTCTCAGATGGAAGAAGCTGATGTACAGTTTACGCAGAGTGATCCAGTATTGCAAGGAAATTTACCTACTTCGCAAACTGTATGTGTGTCTTATAATGCAGATTGTGCAGACAAGGACTTGATTCTAAACCAGGATACTTCTGTTTGTAAAGGATCGGATTCTATTCATGGTCTTGGTGTAAACATCGGAACTGGCTTTCAGGAAATAGAGGTAAATAAGCAAGTACCTTCTGCTGTAAGTATCGAGGTGAACTGTACACACGATGCGAATAAACTCCAGGATGGGGAACGAACTCTTTCAGATCTTCCTGTGCACGAAAAGTCTGAAAGGACTGAATCTTCAGACTGTGATATGAAAAACAGAAATACACCTGAGAACTGCAGTGGAAAAGTATTTGACCCGGGTATTGTTCAAGAGCAGAAGCTGAGTACGGGTTGGTGGATCCTAACATTAAACCAATAATAGAGCTGAAGGAATCATCGGCTACGAAACCCAAGTGGCAGGACGTTTCCCTCTTCAGTCCTATGACTAAAAGGTACTGGGCTCTCTGGGACTCACTTCACCTTCGAAATGGAGTCTTATATCGACTGTGGGAAAGCGACGATGGAACTAATAAAAGATGGCAGCTGCTGCTTCCTCAAAACCGAATACCTGATGTCCTGAAAGAAATACACAGCAGCCCAACAGGAGGGCATTTCGGCTATATGAAGACATTAAACAAAGTTCGAGAGCGCTTCTTTTGGAGTTCCGCAAGAAACGACGTTGAGAAATGGTGCCGGTCTTGCGATGCCTGCGCAGCCAAGAAAGGACCGAAGGAACGCTGTCGCGGAAGACTGCAGCGATACAACGTTGGAGCGCCTTTCGAGCGAATTGCCCTTGATATACTGGGACCTCTGCCATGGACTAAAGATGGCAACAGATACATTCTAGTTGTCATGGATTATTTTACGAAGTGGCCTGAAGCATATCCAATTCCAGACCAAGAGGCTGTCACTACGGCTGAAGTCCTGTTGCAGAATTGGGTATCTAGATTTGGAACTCCCCTCCAGATTCATACCGACCAAGGCAGGAACTTCACTTCGGCTGTGTTCAAAGGACTGTGCGACTTATTGGAAATAAAGAAAACACAGACCACCCCGTTACATCCGCAGTCTGACGGCATGGTGGAGAGATTTAACCGCACAATCTTGAACCACCTATCGCTTATGGTTTCCAAGAACCAAGAAGACTGGGATCGTAAGCTGCCCCTGTTCCTGCTTGCTTACCGTAGTGCCGTCCACGAGAGTACCGGCTATTCCCCTTCTCAAATGCTCTTCGGTCGTGATCTCCGTCTTCCGAGTGACCTGCTTTTCGGCCGTCCTCCGGATCTACAGTCCTCTCCTGAGGAGTACGTTCAAGATCTCCAAGCCCGGTTGGAAACGATGCACAGGTTTGCTCGAGAGCGAATTAACATCTCGACGGACAGGATGAAGAAGAGGTACGACGCAAGAGCGACCGAACATAAGTTCCAGGAAAACGACAAGGTTTGGCTGTGGAATCCGAGCCGTCGTAAGGGCATTTCTCCCAAACTGCAATCGCATTGGGAAGGTCCCTACACAGTCCTCAACAGACTGAATGACGTCGTAATACGGATCCGTAAGTCTCCCAATTCCAAACCTAAGATTGTACATTATGATAGGTTAGCTCCATACTATGGCCATAGTAATTAGTGATAGTTATTTTTGTTATGGGTACCCCGTATTTCGTAATGTTTTTATGTTTAATTGTATGATTTATGCATAGTTGCTTGTACATAGATCTTTGTAATTAGTGTAAATGTTTTTGTTATTTGTAAATACTGTAAATATTTGCAAATTTTGTTATTATTGTAATTTATTTGTTTTGTAGCTTTTTCGATTATTTCTTTTTGGCTCCCAGCCAGGGATTGTACTGCCCGGGACGTGCAGTCCTTGGGAGGGGGCAGTGTTACGAAAAATTCGGCGGTTGCGCCTGTATGTAAGCTTTCCGGCATAGCACTAGGGTTGCCATAAAATAGTGTATGGTAGGGTTGCCAGATTGGCGACTTTATCGCCCATTTGGCGACCAAATTGGCGATATCCCATGGTCCAATCGGGAAGCTTCTAGAATAACTTCCTGTCGAGATATTTCTCGAAACGTGTCGAACTTAAAGAAAAGCTATATAAACCCTTGCGTTTCTGAGAGCAGTTAGTGGCGAAGAGATTGTGAAGTATTGTGAAGTACTGTGAGCGTTGTGATTATTGTGAGAATAGCTGCTAAGCTACGCGAGAGTTTTGTGAACGGAAAGCAATCGAGATAGTGCTTTGCCGTGAAGCTATCTTTACAGTATAGCTTGACAGTGTATTGGTGATTGTTCCACGGTGTTTATTATAAGTTTAGTGTTGCCGTGAAGCTACCTTTACAGTTACAGCCTGAAGCTGTGTTGCTGATTGTTTCAGCGTATTTATTGTAGATTTTCGACGCTTTTAAAGGTAATTTTGGAACTGTGCTGTAAATAGTGATTCCTGTAAATAAATTGTGCTTTTTATTGTTCTGCATCGTATTTTCATCGGATACTCTCAAATCTACGAACCCGTATAACGCAACAATATGCAAATTAAAATAATGAATTAAGCCCTATTACTAATTTAAGTTACAACTGGTATTCTTATGTTATCGAGACCAGATTCAGAAATGAGCGTATGTTTGCACTTGCATATGTAACGCATGACATATATATGTGTGCGTAGGTACGTATGGATCCATACATACGTACATGAACACATCCATCCATCCATACATGCATCCATCCATCCATACATGCATACATACATTTCTGAATCCGGTCCCGATAACAGAAGAGCACTTTCTGATTTATTTATTCTTTGTCTTACATAAAATTTGTGAAGAAATATATTATAAATAAGGATATACTATAAATTAAATATATGAAGAAAAAATTATATACTGGTGTCTCAGTGCGACATTTCAGAGCTTCTAGAAGGAATAGGATGCACCGCAGAAATTCGTTTCTGAAACGGTAGATGGCGTTGTGCGAAAGTTTCCAGAATTCTTGCAGGGAATCGTCATTTCACACAAGGACGCAGAGTTAGTATAATGAATATTTATACGAATGCGGAGTTAGCCGATATGCATTTTAGCATTTGGGGCTGCGGACCGTAGTGGGTTAGCCGCACAGCGCTTGTACGCAGAACAATATCCTATGAGGCATACACCCAGCCATAATTTCTTTGCAGAGCTGTACCAGAGATTAGCTGACACAGGTTCCTTTTTAAGAGATGCCATGAATTGGGAACGATCAGCAAGGACATCGAAGAAAATGTACTACATGAAGTACAGGGGACTCGAAGTTTGAGTACGCGAAATGTAGAGCAGACAGTCGGGGTTTTCTGTTCCAGCATCAAGAGAGGATACTCAGACAAAGCGAAATGCATCTGTATCGTGTTCAGCGCATCCAGGCACTTCAACCAGGCGAATATGCATTTCTCACTTCTTTTGCGCAGTGGTATCTTAAAAGGTGTGCTCTAGATCACCTTTTCCCTGGTAATGTCTTGTTCACCGATGAGGCGTCTTGCACAAGGGAAGCAATATTCAACGCACATAATGCCTATCTCTGGGCGGTAAGGAGCTCCCATAAAACACCACGCCGTGCAGCTTTGAGTCGGTTTTCAGTTAATGTTTGAGTCGACATTGTGAGGGATTACCTCATCGGAATTTACCTGCTCCTTTTTTACCTACGAGTTATAACTACTTGATCTTTTTGCAGCAAGTCTTCCCACAACTTTTAGATGACGAACAGATTTCTGCATTGATGGGACAGACAATGTGGTTCGAACACGAGGCTGCTCCTGCCCACTTCAGCTATAATGTTCACCTACACATCAGATTTGGCCAACAATGGATTGGACATAGTGGTCCGGACATAAGTCAATCACCAGACCTGTCTTGATATCTTTTTATGTGGGAACATAAATACACTGGTTTATCACACTCCCGTTGACAACGCGGAGCAGTTATTGCACGAATTGCAGTAGCTTCCGGGGAAATTCGAGATAGGGCTGGAATATTCCACGGAATATTCGGGATTTCATCCGCCGTAGAAATGAAGCGTGTATTGAAGTAGGTGGACAAAATTTCCAACACTAACTTTGACTCCTGTTACTTTTGTTCCAGTAAATTTGTTATTAAAACGAATATTAACTTACCTGGGGTCTTTTAATTTCTCACGTTTCTGTGTACACCAGCGCGTCAGGAAAGCATTTCCGCCCCTACACTGCTAAATGATTCCGAATCACGGGTGTGCACCCTATCCCTACTAGAAATTCTGAAACTTGGTATTGTATATATATATGTATATATTCATTTT
>KK117526.1:104802-126596 GCA_000611955.2 Stegodyphus mimosarum
TATTTATATAATTAATATGTATATATATGCGTGTGTGTGTAACAAAATATCTACCTTTCTAATAATAAATTAACAATAGCCTTTTAACTTCTCTTTTAAATTTGAGCACGCTTCCCTCTTCATTGTATTTTTATAACATAATACTTCCTTCATATATAAGTGATCCTCATCTAGTCTCTTTTGCGCAATTATTCCTTGAAGACTGAAATTTTAACCCAACGTCCGAATATTAATCTGCTATGTATCTGAAATTAATTCGTTTAATGTAAACATTAACATGTAAATAATTTCTGTATATTTCATGTAATTATTTGTACATATATTTTTTTTCAATTTTTGCAGTAGTTGCCAAGCCACGTCCCTCAGGACAATAGATTAGCTGCTTTAAGCCTCGTGGCCAGCTCAACAATGCCTGACCACAGCTCCATCCGGACTTGACAGTTTCTCGCAGGAAGCAATGTTCTTCAAAGTTTCTCCCACCTCAGCTTATACTTCGTCTGGTAAATTCTATTTACGGACTTTCTCAGACATCAGGTCCAATTCGGGATTCACGCAGGAATCTGAAAACATCAGTGATAGGAATTCTTCGCTGCATACCAGAATAATAGCAATAATATCCAAGTATCAAAAGCTTCGTTACATCTCCATCGTTTCCGTCTTTCGGAATTCAGCTTTCACCGACAGGCCATATAATCAGGTGCCAGTTACGGCTGTTGAAAATCAGTTTTAATTCAATATTGGTATTGGTATTGGCTTCATTACAGAATTTTTCGTAATTAAGAAGGATCTACATCTGTTTGCGATCGAAATCGATGGAGTCTTGAGTTTTGATTAGCAAACTCAAAGATTTCAAAGCCAGCAATGGCAACGTTGTACAGAAAAACACGTTTGTACCACCAGGGCGTGAGACTGTGTATAGGAATTTCTAAAGATATGCTCCGTTTAAAATTATTTTGGGATATTGTTCTTTAACTGAATTTTATGGTTTAAGTGCGAAGAACATGATATTTAATAAATAAAGGTAACACAAAAAATGTTAAAGAAACGCCCCTTTGGATGTAATTTAAAATCTGAAACCTTTCAAATTTTCTTTTTGTATTTTTATAGTTTTTGGAACTCTGTATTGCATAAGGATGTTTATCTCCGTGTTGCCAGCTGTATTAGAAATAAGAAAAACTACATGAGATTAAACATTAAACATTTTATATTAAACATGAATTTAAAAATTTAATATTAAACATGAATTTAAAAATTTAATATTAAACATAAATTTAAACATTTAATACTAAACAAAAAACCAAAGATTTCAGATTTTACAATACGCCCAAAGGGACTTTTTTAACGTTTGGATGTTATCTTTATTTATTAAATATCATGTTCTTCTGACTTCAACCATAAAATTCAGTTCAATAGAAATATCGCAAAATAATTTTAAGATGAGCATATCTTTAAGAATTTCAGATGCGCAGATTCGCGCGCTGGGGATAATTTGTTTTTCTTATAATGTTGCCATTGCTCCTTTTGTAATCGCTGAGTTTGTTAATCAAACATTCGTTAAATTTTTACAAAATATGGAACAGATAAAAAACAAATTCCGAATTCCAAATCTGGGCTTCCAGGTGCCCATATTCGGGTGGAAAAATTACGTTATTCAAAATTTGATGGACCTAGGTACCGCTGTTTTATCACAATGCGAGAAATATATATACATTTATGTAGATTCTTCATTACTTAATTTCTTTAAATATAATCCAGGGCGCTAATATTTGGTGGCAACAATCTGAAAAGTGATACAGACTTTTATAGTGAACCAACGCAAAATGCCAAAACGAAATTAATAGTCCTTCTGGTCAAATTGGCCTTTTGGACTAATAAATTTTAAAATTTATTATTGTACTTTTCTATGCGGAATATCTAGATTTCCGGATAACTAAATATTATGATTAATAGCTGTTACGTAGTGATTTAACGGAACCTGTGCTGTATAAGAATAAATCAATTGATCTCAAGTAAACATAATACAGGAAGAAAAATTGATAATTTAGTCATTCTAATCCGTACTTCAGAACATTTAATATACAGTATTATAAACCTGATATATTTAATAAAGCTTTAACCGGGTACTTAATAGTTTTTGTATCGATAATAAATTACTTATTCTCTTTAACAAGTCACGCATAATAAGTCATTTAGCAAGATGACAATCTAAAAGAAAATATTTACTTAAACAAGATGTATGTGGGTTCTTCTAGCTGGAACAGGATCCATACTTTCGTAAACGCAGAATGCAGCTTCCGCAAATAGTGAATTAAACAAACCAGCATTAAGACGGTGGAAAAAAAAGAAGCTTTCGATATTACTTCAGGTGAAATTTGTCAACGTAATGAGTTCTAATATCCACTGAGAGATCATGGGGGTTAAAAGGTTTTTTGTAACACTTCACCACGTAATTCCCTCGAGCCCTTTCTTCCAAACGTATCTGCTGTTATGCATCAGAGAGAAAATGGTTTGAGTGCCGGATGGGAGCACGTGTGCCAAAAATGTCTTGCTTCGTACAGAGCTATTTAAAGAAAAGTTTACTTTTCACTTAATTTTTCTGCATATAATTTGATCACTTCATGAAAATCAAATAAACTCTCTTTTCCGGTTTTGCCAAATATCAGACGGGGAAAATAAAACAAAGTCGTAATCTATCTATCTACAGCGTGGGTGGGAATTAACATCTTATTGAAGATTGCTCAATCTTTTTAAATCCTTAACCAAATTTAATGAAAAGCTATTGTTTAGTTCACGCATGGCGCTTGTCGCTTAGGTCGGTAGTTTGTCATCGATTTTTAACCTATTTTCTGATAAGCTATCGAGTTAAAAGTTTCTAATCTCATTGTTTGCGTTTGACAATGTAATGTACTGAAGCGAAGTTTTTAATGTGGGAGTTGTAGTTTTAAAAATTAATATTTAAATGAGTTTTCACATATATCTTCGTTTAACAAACAAACTAAAAATCTCAGAAATTTACTGCCTACACCGTCAGATAGAGTGGAAAGAAATATTTTAAACGAAATTTGTATCAAAGTTTTAACTCCATTTCTGATGCTTTGGCAAATTTCCGAGGATCACTTGATTTGTTTCGATTATTTATAGTTTACAGTTTTAAAATTTCAACTTCTAGAAATGTATATGAGTTACAAAATTTTGAATTTATCCCAGATTAAAAAACAAAATTTTTCCATTCTTTTAAAATTAGAATAATAAAAAAATATTGATTGGGCAATTTCTACACTTTTTTTTTATTTGAGGAACATTTTTATTTGCTAAAACGTGACACAGTCCGTTCTTCTATTGCTGAGAAATACAACATTCAGGAATATAATACTGCATTATAATGAAATTTATCGTGGCATTTAAATTTTTTTTCCATTTCATAATTTTATGTACTTTTTTTCAGCATTTCAAGGACTGATTTTCTTAATTTTATTGGAGTATGTAGTATTGTATTCTTTTGTGGGACTGAACAAATTCTTACGTCGAAAAATGCATCTGTTATAAAGATTTGGAATTTTCAAAGAGTATAAAGAAATGTTTGTGGAAAATGCGAAAATTGTTGATCTAATAGAACAGCAATATTTTCAAAAATGTTCTCGAATTAGTGACATACATAAAATGTAATAAAAAATAACATAATTATGAAGAACAGTAATATTTTCAAAAACGATTTTGAATTACTGAAAAATATAGTATAAGTTATATATAACAATGCAATGTGGTGAACCGAGTTTTTAAAATTTAATACTCAAATGATTTTGGTAATCTTCAATTAGTTTATGAGTTTTAAATAAAAATTTATTTTATAAAAAATATAAATAAAATGCAAAATAATTTTGTTTATTTTATATTTAGTTTCATGTTTTTAGTCGCTATGAGAAATCAGATTATTAAATTGAAAAATCATTTTTTAACAGTGAATACTCATTCAGTAAAACATTAGGATTTTTATTGTTTATTATTTGAGTTTTTCAAATTTCATTCTTTATTATTTGAGTTTTCAAATTTAATGATGAAAGGATTTTGGTACATATCTTCATTATTTAAAGAACAGATTTAAAATCCTAATGTTCTACTGTTTGCACCATCGAATAGAGATCTTTCAAATAAAGTTTATGAAAGATTTGATTGCAATTTCTGATTTTTCTGGTAGAATCACTGGATATTTTCGATCATTTCACGTAACCAAATCTTGGAAATAAAAGAAGTATTATTCACTGTTGAAAAAAATGACTTTTCTATTTAATAATCTGATTTGTCATTGAGACTAAAAACATGAAACTAAAAATAAAATAAACAAAATTATTTTGCATTTTACTTACATTTTTTTATAAAATAAAACTTTTATTTAAACTCATAAAAGGTCATAAAAGATTTAAAACTCATAAAAAGATTTAAAACTCATAAAATAATTAATGAACTAAAAGTAGAATAATAATTTATCATATAGTGTAATGAAAGAGAGGGATTAAGTAATTCTCTTTACAAAATTCGTATACAATTTTATATAAAAAATAATAAAGTACTTAAATAACGAAACCTAATAGTCGAATTGCATTGTAAAAAGTATTAGCCATTTTATAAGTTTATCAAAGAGGCTTCAAGCTTTTATTACTCGTGGTATAATATTCTAGATGAATTTTGTAAAGATAATTATTTAATCTATTGATGCCATTAAAAAGACATTTAAAATCCTGGTCTTATTTTTATGCTACCCAAGGTTCATACGGAGAAAATAACAAAAAATATATTTACAAGAATTCCACCAATATCGAAACGTATATAAAATCTTGGGTCCTGAAACGGACTGTTGAGGTGGTCTGAAAAATGTTTTCTCAACTGACGTTGAGAACGTGCCAGCCCATTTACACATTGAATTAACAGAAATTCAGAATAACTGAAATCTAGGAAAAAAATTCTTTGAAGTTTGTTCCACGAACATTTGCATATACTTCCCCGTTTGGTTCCCGAAAAGACACAAATTTTCATTGTACGTGATTTCCATGTTCAGTAGCATGTATCAAGGTGAATAAACTTTATCGCTTAGGAAAAGGAACAAGTACCAATATTTATCATCCTGCATCTCTGTAAATCTATATTTCAGCTGTTCACAAGCTATATATTCATTTAGTGTTTGAAGTGAGTTTTTAAACATGTATCAGAATTTATTTTTTATAGTTTTGAAAGAATTTCGGATATTATTCATTACAGTTTCTTAACTCTCCATGCTTTAAATATCGCCTTTTATGATTGCAGTATTTCAGCTACATGCTTAAAATTACTGTAGAGTATATTTTATCGGTTTTACCTGATTTTATCTTAATGAAAAATTTAAGTTGTTTTTCTATAAATATTTCTATAAATTTTAAAGGTTATTTACAAAATTAGTCGCTATGGATGGTAGGGCTGTTAGCAAAATCAGGCTGCCAGTCCGAAGCTAAGGATTTGGGTTCCATTTTTGTGCATCGCTTGGTTGTATGTGCTGTTCATTACCCCTTCTCACCGGTAGGATATCATTCTATTCCCTGCAGCGTGGGTGGGAAAATATGCTGGTTGAAAAGACAGCTAAGATGTGAAAGGATTAGGCCTTTCCCAACGAATTAACTTCTAGTAAATGTCTACCTATTAAAAAAGTGTGATTCATCTGAGGCAGTTCTAATAAATATGGACTGGTGTATCTAATGCAATGACGAGCTTATTAATTTCGTAGAAAATAAAAAGCAAAAAACTATCAAAAACAAACCTTACTTTGGTTGAATTGAATGTCTCTTATATTTCTCATGAGTAATAAGTTGCATATGATTTCAAACATCAAGTTTTGCGAAAAAGCATAATTTTGTATAATGCGACTTAATATTTCAAGAGGATGGTGGCGAAAACGGCTAGTGAATAAAATAAAATACTTTTCCTTACATGCAATTGAAATTTTTCTGTTTAAAATCATGTATTTTTGAACCAATTCCGTTCTATCTCACTTCTGCGAGAAGTTAACTGTACATTTTCGACTTGACCTCTCTGGAATCTTTAGAGAGTTTAACATGAGGTTCTTGCCACCTACGCCGCTCTTTTCCGACAGACAAGAGTTTCTATTTGCACTGCTTGCTGGCAAAATTTTAGTTTGCGAGCAGACCCCTTCCAAAGATGTGTATTTGCGAACCAACAATGATGAAATAAATAGCGCAAACCAGCAACGCTCTCTAGTGCGAGAGACTCCGTGGACATTCAGACCGATATTTCACATTGTGACCTTTGTTATCAAAATGTATAAAAAGAACATGAATAAATTTGATATCGCTATCGTTTTCTATTACAAATACAATAGCCGTGATATTAGATTCTGCGCGTCAAAAGTGCTCCTGGGGAGTAGATGGGATTCCGGCTGCAATTACCAATGCATTTATCCACTGAACGCATAAGTGGTCTCACTTGTAAACATATTAACAAATAAAACAATATTAAAGGGTCCTTTGCATCCACCACCATTTTTCGTACTGAATTTAATTATGACTCCATTCTTTTTGCCAATTCAATCAATACAGTTTTATAATTTTTTCCGGTAATTCCTTCCGCAAATTAAAGGAAAATATTTTGAAAAAATTTTAACATCTGAAAGGGAAAATAATCCCCTTTCGTATAATAAAGAAGCATAAAATGACATACTGTGTTCGTATGGTTGACTGTACAAAGGAGAAGTACAATATTTCTACTGGGAAAAGATTTGCTAAAATGTTTACAGTTACTCTTTACATAAATTTGAAAAAAGTGTTTAATACTTCAGTTCTCTAATAGTCTATTTATGGCACTGCTGAGAAGTCATTGAAGTAAATAATAAAATATCGACCTAAATGGCTTCTGCGTTCCATAGTTTGAGGTAATTAAATGTAACTTGGGATTAATTGAGGTTTTCGGAAAGAAAGGACTTAAACGTTTTGGATAAATTATTATCAATGATTTACTACTTAATGGTTGACATCAACAAATAGTTTTGTTTCAAGTATTTTAGAAATTTACTTTCTGAGAGACAGAAAAACCTTACTCCTTATTTTTTAAAGTCTTTCACAAATCTTTCTTTCAGGCATGTAATCCAATAACGAAATTTCAGGTCAATAAATTAAGGAAAAATTATTGCAAATCTCATTAAGCATCGAACGTTAAGTTCCAAAATTTAATCATTTAATTTCATTTAAAAGAATGACACACGCCATCCAGATTAATCCATTGATATTTCTTACTTAATTAAAGATAACTTAATTTTATTCCAGAACAGCGCTTTGTTAACGTCATAAATTGAGAACGATATGCACATTAATCTATAAATGTAATGAAAGTGCCGCGAAAGTATTCAATAAGATTTATCTTTTCAGATAAAAAATTCGAATATTATGATGATAAAATTCATTTTTGTAAACTTTTATTCACTTGTAGTGTTTCACTATAGTCGGAATTTTGTCATCGGTTTTTATTCTGATAGGCTATCTATCGCGTTCAAAGTTTTCAGGAACACTGCTGATGATGATGCAATGTCGTAGAGGGAGTTTATGCTATATTAGCCTCTAATGGGATATTAGCCTCGAAACAGCATTTTGCGTTGAATCATTGTATACAGAGTATCGTTTTAAACATTTTTGCCCCCTAAATATTATGGTCTTATATTAAAAGAAATTAAAAAAATTAAGAATCTGTATGAATATATGCGTCTTTCTTGCTTTGTGAAAAAGCCCGAAATTTTGAATAACGCATTAGTTTTATTATTTATTTCATATTTTATAAAACTCTAACGAATTTTTGATTAACAAACTCAATGATTTCAAAACGAGCAGTGAAACACTGTACGGGAAAAAATAAAACATTTTTATCTCCAGCGCACGAGACTGTCGGTAGGAAATTCTAATGATATGCTGTTTTTAAATATTTTGTGATTTTGCTACTGAATCGAATTTTATGGGTCGAATTTTATGGTGGTCGAATTTTATGTTGCTCACGGCAACATGATGACATGTATCTCGGTTGACTGATGTCTGAAGACTTCACAAAGGTGACGATAGCAGCCCATCGGCAGTACCGTTTACAGTGGTGCAGAGAACTCAAAGACTTCCGCAATGTATGTAGTCACGTCCTCTTAACCGATGAGGGTCGTTTCTGTTTGAGAAAGAATTCTTGGGGCCAGTTGATGTCAGGAGGAGTAGAGACGCACTTTAACGCCACTAACGTCAGGGAAGAAAACTTAACGGCGATCCCGGAGTGTTTCTACGGGCATTATAGTGGACGGACGGTCGCACCTCTGCATTTTTGACAAAAGTTTACTTACCAGAGATCGTTACTGTGATGAAGGTATCGTCCCCTCATTCGTCTTTTCCAGGATGCCATTGGTCTCAATTTTATTTTTATGGACGACAATGCACTGGCACACAGGACTGTTGAGACGTGTTGAGGAATTTGCTGTTGAGGAGCTCCTGGAAAATAAAGATATTCACAGTATGGATTGGCCAGCGTGCTCCCGTGATTGAGATCCCATTGAACATGCATGGTAGGCTTTAGAGAGATTCCTGACTGCATGATCGTTCGATTCGGAGAACATCAGACAACTGAAACACATGCTTCTTGAAAAATGGGAACGCTTACTCTAAGAACTGTTAGATAATCTGCTGTTGAATATCGAGAGACAGTGTAACGTAACCACTGTGGTTAAGCTATAAATTTTATTTTAAGGCTCTTTAGTTTGCTGGTCTCCCTCCTGGCCATACAGTTTTTTGTAAGAATGGCATTCCGTCTACAAAATATTTTTCTGTTTGTTTTGTACTGTATACTTCCTATTAATTTTCTTGCACTATACTTTCATCATCATTTAAGTACTACATGGCGCTTCTGTAGTATAAATTTCATGTTTCCGAATTGATACTTTTCGTAATAAAATATATTTTGCGTCATAATCAGAAAATTTGCTTAAGTTTTGCACACTAGTGTATTGTCATTATTATTATTGTAGAAGATGAAAGAAAAACACTTATATTTGGCACGCTTATAAGCACGTGTTTAAGGAAAACGCACCTGTCCATTTCTAACATGGCACTGTTGGCACTTTACAGAAATATTCAAACACATATAATAGAGGCTTACAAACTGAGAATGTATGTCAAGGAATTCAAACATATTTTTATCGGTTGACTTACTGACATATGTCGGAATGTTCACTTTCGTTCATTCACTTTTCCGAATATTTTTACTCTATCTCGCCACTGTCATCACAAGCTATCTCTTTCCGTTTCCTTAGTTTGCTTAAGGGGGCTGGTATTCCTATTTGCTGTTCATGTATATCATCAGAATTCAACTGTGGTCAGCGGCCCTATGTAGACCACCAAATTTATATATGCGATAAGAAACAAAATTTATTTACAGTTCTTGCAAAAAATGGAGATTTTGCGCTGTAGTAAAATATTCAATATTTCGAACGCATGTATAAATTTAAGATTTGCATATATTGTAAAGCTTTAATTTTGCAACGTCGCTGGTACAGCTGTCAGAATTACGACCGCTGCCGAAGACGTGATCGTGGAACTCAAACGCCATGTAAAATCCGAACAAATCTTGCAATGCGCGTATGTGAACTTTTGTAGTTATTTAGTTATGGAAATGCATGGCAATTTCGATTTCTGATGACTTTAATTTTAAGCCTGCATTTTACGAAGTTTTCTAACCCATAATGGAAACAAATGAAATTCATTCAACAGTTCTCATGAAAACAAATAAAAAATAGCAAAAGAAAATAAACTATTTAACACAAGTAAGAAAACGAATATTTTACTGCTTAAGGTGACATAGCTGGACAAGTTATTTGCTCGTTGAACCTTGTGCTTTTTCTTGAAACTGTGATATTAATAAAATGCGAAATTGACTACTATTATGATACTCAATTCACGTAATGTTTCCTTTCTTTGCAAGTCTTTAATATGAAGTGAAAAACGTTTTTAAAGAAATCTTTACAGTAACGGCAGATATGATGCCGGTAACCATTTCATAAAATAGAACGACAAAAACATCATCTGAAACTTACGAAATTGTTTATTGATACAAAAATATGAAAGTATGCTTCATTAATGCTTCCTTTGTATTAATTAATAGATTTAATGATAAAACTCTAATATTTGGATAAATTAAAAGTATGCAATCCTCAACTTCTTCATGTATTAAGCGTTTACACATATATTATCGATACCTTTAATTATACTTTCGATTCTAGAATCTATATTTCAGCAGTCGATTTCCATACGATACTGTAGTGAACAGAATCTTATTCCGAAAGATAAGTATATATATATATGTGTGTGTGGAGTGTATATATATATATGTGTGTGTGTGCGTACACACACTTACAGAGTCAAAAATGCTTCATCCTACTAACCCTGTGTCCTTGTGCGAAATTACGATCTCCTGGAAGAATTCTTAGGAACTTTCGCACAACATCATCTACCACGTCAGAAAATCATTTCATACCCTGCATTGCTATCCCATTCCGAGTCGTTAGGGTGCACCCTGCCTTTCCTAGAAGTACTGAAACGTGGTACTGAGACATCCTATACATACAATTATAGTATATAAACATAAAGCATCTAAAGTTGAAAGTAAATTAAAAGTTCTTCTAAAGTTGAAAGCAAGGAAACGAAGGAAGCAAGTCCAAAGCAAGGAATCAAGTCAAAGCACGTAAATTGGAGTCAAACCATCAACAATATTAATAATTGCATCCTTGTAAATGAGTTAAATATAAAATCTTTTATGAAGCTTAAATTCATTTTCCCCTGATGAGTTCTGAATTAAAGTTTCAAAATAAAGGGAGATTAATTTTATATCTTTATTACCTTGTATATATACTCTTAGAATAAAATTCATGAAAGAATTAATGAACTGAAATTAGAAAAATAATTTATCATATGATTTAATGGGAACAATAGTTTAAATAATCCTCTTTGCACAATTTATCTACAATTTTATACTGATAATAATTAAAGTATGGAACATTCTTGATAAATACATGAATTTTGCAAAGAGAATTATGGTCTCTTGGTCTCTTTAAACTATGTATGATACATTATTTTCCAACTTTTAGTTCACTAATTATTTTACAATTTAAATAAAGGTTTAGATTAAAAACAAAAAGTAGTTTTTCTTAATTTTAATCTTTAACGACACATTATCAATCAAATTATTCAATTGAAAAATCATTTTTCAACAATGAATAGTCATTCTTTTACTTACAACAATTGTTTATATCAAATGATCGAATAAATAGGCGGCTGAGCCAAAGAATCAGAAATTTTCTCAAAATATCATATGAATTTCATTTAAAAGATTTTTTTTCTCCTTTATCCGATGCTTCAAAGGGTAGCAAACAGTTTCTTTTTACGATACTTAGTTTAGTCATCAAAAAGACATGTGTAAAAAATCATTTCAACATTAAATTGGAAAAATCGAGTAATTTCATTTAATGACATCCATAAACAGTTGTGTATACTATATTTTTCAATAGTTCAAGATCAGTTTTGAAAACGTTACTCTTCTTTATAAGGTTATTTAAATCAATATTTTTTCGCGCTTCTGAAAGGTTGGTTTAATGCCCCAGTAACAAGTGATAATACATCTTTCTTTAATTCAGCAATTACAGCTTTGCTTTAAACAGTGAAAAAAATTAAATAATAAAAAACTGCTCACGCCTCAAATCGCTAGAATCGCCGATTCAAATTCTTTGTCGACTTTAACTGATAAGGTGGCATCGCCATAAGCTCTTTTCAAAGCGAAAAGAATGACCAATACTTTCGCTTCTGCTTCGGAGTATACTGATTTATATTGTAAAATTTCTAGGCAAATTTGTTTTTGTTTTAAAAGAGGCTTGGAAGCGCTTGTTTTATAATCTGTGAAAATTTCAAAACATTATAGCCTATAAAATTTTCATAAATATATTTAAAATTTTATAATAATGGGCGTCAAATATTCGAAACATGGCAAAAATTAAACAGAAATTATGTAAAACATTTTATTCAAATTTCGTTTAAAATATTTTTTCTGCTGTATCCTATGGCGCAGGCAATAAATTTCTGAAGATTTTACTTTAATCGTTTAACTAAGATACATACAGGACACTAAGTTAAGTCTTTTTAACACTAAGTTAAAAAAATATAAACTGAATTTCGAATCTAAATCAAATTTGTAGAAACTAAATCGAATTAAAAAATTGAATTCTGAACAGATGACTTCACGGCACTGCATTGCCATCCACAAACAAAGTGCTTAAAAATTTGAATTCGATAGCTCATCCGAAAGTAGTTTAAAAATCGATGACAACGTTTTAAGCATAGCGAAAAACACCATCAGTGAACTAAATAAAAGCTTATAAAAATACAATATTGTACAAAAGTGTCACACAATTGCTCACGTTTTTGTAAACATATCTTTGTAAACATATTGTTCTAAAATGAAAAATGCGAAGAACGTATGTAGAAATCAATATAATGTTTCTCGCGCTTATGATGTATTAAGAATAGCATGTAGGATTTATAAATCTGATTCGTCAGTGATAGTAAAAGATATCCCAGTGTCAAAAATCACATTAGTTATTTAATAAATATGTTTATACAATAAGGTTTATAATTTAATCTGACGTCATCAAAATATGAAGCATTTTATACAGTAAAAAATTACGTAAATTTTTTGCGAGCATTTGAAGAGGGAATATGTATATATAAATCTATTACGAAACTTCTTTCTAGTTAAAAATGCATACAATGTATTTTATTAACTGCAAATTACGTATTTTACTTTTGTTTTGCTTCTCCGGGAAACAGTAAAAACATAAATTGTAGAGATATGTCGATATCAATATTATCAGTAAATAAAAATGATATCGATATATCTCTACGATTTATGTTAGGAATAAAAATATACGGCTTATATCTAAAATTTACCAGACTAATAGCGTTTTTTCCCATTTTAAACTGACTGTTATACGATTTTTTTCTCCATGTTAAGTCCAGCGGATAATAAATATTCCATTTCGCACTTTTTTGACTACTTACCCCACTGCACTTCCAATTACTGATCTCATCGTAGTGTTAGATTCTGAAATACTGTTCATTGATTTTCTTAATCATTACAAGAGAGTTAATTAACAGCAGCATTTCCAAGCGCTCATTTTAAATGGAAATCCGATAAATGGTAAAAAGGAAAAAGGAGAATATTCTGTCCTGCACTATAAGGAAAAGGAGAAGACAATGTGTTGGCAAGAAAAGAAATTCATAGATGAAAACTATTAACCGCAAGAAGAACAGCCGAATTGATGAGGGGAGAAAACAGGGAGAAAATTTGAATATCGAATCTTTCTGTATAAGATTTATTCTGCTAATGTGTTTGAGAAGTAAGAAACATTAATGTAATTAATGTCCGATAAACCACTTCCGAACAAAAGAGAAAGTTCCAAAATGCCCACTGAGCAAATTTTATTGAGCGTTCCCATATTCTTATACAAACACACTTTCGTTACTTATTTCAGCCTGCTAACTGCTTGTTTCGAATTTAATGGATGCAAACACAATGCAAAAAGAATGATAAAAAAGAGAAAGAAGAGTGTGTGAAAGAACATCTCGTTCTATTAAAAGACTCCGAAGAGAAAGCAAATAAGAAAGGACTGAAAGTGTGTTTTAAATTGTCGATTAGGGTAAGGGAAATGCATTCCATTCATAGATTTACAGTAACTTTATATTTAAATTGCGTCATGTTCTAATGGAATAACAGAACATTATTTAAAGAATATAATCTTATTCTACGTTTCGAAATTAAATTATTCAGCTACTCAGCAGAATATGTCACATCAAATTTACTTTTCATGCAGCTATAATTTCAGAATTATTGTTATATCGAATGAATTAGATTAAAGACTATCTACAGATGTTCCTTTTTTAATGTAGGTTTCCCCAAAATAAGAAACCAAACAATTAAAATTTAAGGAAATATTTTATAGTTGTTTAGAAAAGATAAGTTCTGGAAAGTAAAATTTACTTCCTTTATGGATTTTGTACCGTTACAAAAATCTTTTCCTTTTGAATATAAAGAGCCTTTATATTTTACTTTTGTTTTCTTTAAATACTTAAGATTAGCATTTTATTTACTTTTTATCGTTGCAGACATTTATTAATGCAGCTGCCTGTTTTGATGCAGAAAATGTACTTTTCCTCTTTTTTCGGTACAAAGGAGTAAGATGTTTAAATGTAATTTTTGCATTTCATACTCAAACATAAATTTTGTATTTCATTTGCTTCATACAACAACTTCTAGTTTTACATAAAGTGCATGTTCCATGGTATATAGCTCAATTAAAAACGATTTTATAAGTAAAAAACGTTTCCAACAGTGTTATAAGTCTTATAAGTAAGTGAAAACATGAATATTTTAAGGGAAACCTAATACTCGAGGTAAAAACAAATTTAAAATTTGCATTAAATGAAGCCTTCCAAAATTTACAACGTTGGCTTGTATTTTGCATTGATACGTTAAAGGTTCTCTTAAGAATTTCTCATTCAATAACTTAATTTTTTAATGAATTTCTTTTTAAATGCACAAGTATTGCTTGTTTTAATCATGTTGTTAAACTTAAGAAATTGCAGTGTAGTATAATATAACATGGTTATGTTCATGATCTTAAAATAACACGTGTTTACGATATCAATAACTAATAGTTCTTTAATCGTACATTTCGAAATCTGTATGTTTCAATAAATTTTAAAAATGCACCTTTTATTATCATTTCCCAACGACGCTTTTGCTTTATCTTTGTGTTTTCTAGCTTACCCAAATAAAGATTAGAAGTTTTAACTACTGCATGAAATTTAAGATCTTATATTTATTCTCAGTATTATTAAGTGCTTTGTTAACCATCGTAATAAAGGAGTAATTTAGAAGAGCTATTTTTATCTTCATTTCTTAATAATGTTTTATATCATTAAACTAATAAATAAAATGCTTTGTGTACACCATATAATACGTGTACAAGGCAAAGCAATTATGATAAATGCTAATGTTTTTAATACTGTTTAAACAAATTATCTTATAAGATCACGTTCACAATAATAATTTTAATCATCCTATATATGAATATATTACAGGATTTACGATCAGAAAGCTTTTCGTAAAATATTTCCAACAATTTTACACCAGTTATGACCCGTTTAATATTATTTCTCTTTTAGTATTAAATTACCAAAACAACGCCTAACATTAAACATGTTTTTAAATTCTGTAAATCCAAAAACAAAAATTAACCGAATTACCGAAAACAAACTAATGAAAATGAATTGCGTTATTTATTTGAAAGCCATTAACGCAATGGGGAAGCTATCTAAAGATATTGATCTGTCTCTCTTTTGCTGTTAATAACAATGCTTTTCTTACAACCACAAATAACCCTGTCCTGAAAAAGAACGGGCTTCAAACCGCGAAGTTAGCTGAACTAATTCTTCGCCCTCTCGTATAAGCCAAAGCTCTTGGAGAAACTTAAGGTTTATTAGGAGGGAGATGAAGTCTAAATGAAAAACATTCTGTCGCGTTGGGTCTTAAAAGTAACGAAGAACATTACGGACAGACAGGTCTTATTGGTCGTAAGCCAATTGTATCAGGCGTCGTAAAAGTTTATTGCGGAGTACCTATAAATGCTAAAGCAAGGGTTAATACATTCAAGGATGAAGTGGGTTGAAGTGAGCTGTGAGACTTTGCTACAGCTCGAGGAGAGACTAATGGATATTAATATCTTCTCAGTATTCAATGGAATGAAGGAGTGTATTATTGGCACTTTGAGAAGCTTTGAAATGCTGTTGTGATGGATCATAAAGTATCAGAAGGAGATTTGAAAGGTTTTCAAACAAGTTCGCAGCATTTAAATTAAGAGCATATAAAATAATACCTTATAGGCGTATTCTTCAACTAAAAGGTTCAGATATTTATGGAGTCAATTTTATTCAAATACGTGAAATGCTGGATAAGTTATCTAAGCACAAATGTTTCCGTCTGAATAATTTCATTTCAAATGAGATAAATGAAAGCAAGATTTTATAAAATATTAATCGCAATATAATAGCCTACATTAGCAATTAATAATCACAATAGTCTGAAATCTGACTTAGTCTGACCCTGAAACTTCAGTCTGCTGATGGGCACATTGCAACTCCATTAAGAAACAAACAATTCAGCCTTTTCGATGATTCAATAAGACGTGTGACCACATTGTCACATACACATAAATAAACGTGATAATATATAAAACAGCTTATATTTTAATTTCGATATATTTCGAAGGATTCCCAATACGCGCTAGACTGAGATATAATGTCTAATTCAATCAGGCTACTTAAACAAGTAAGAGGAGCAATATACTGTTAAGCGTTGTCGTGTTGAAAAAAAATTCTGAGATATCTTGCCGTAATTGCCAATCCAATGAATTCATTTTTAAATCAAACTAACTTAGGTCTCAGTGAACTAATTGGTTATCACTGCTTTCGAGACAGAAGCGAAACTCATCGCTGAATAGAATAAGTGTTTCATTATAGTTTCCATTGTAATCTAAATGTATACAGTTTACTCTCGATAACAGTGGCTTGGGGGTCATTGAGACGTCTGTCGCTAATCGTCTGGCTGTTAGCCGAATATAGAGCTACTGTCCTTTGATGGCTTATTTAGGCAGCGCTAAACCTCACGTTTTAATAAATGCATCCAAATTCACTCACAGCAGAGTAAAGATCACAATACGTCATTCTTTTTATCTGACTATCCGTTAGAACAGGATTCCGCCTCTAGCCACAAACTGCTATCATTCGAGTTCATTCTTGTCCTCCAACCGATGTGCACTGCCAAAAAAAAGGGGGGACAATTTTATACTTTCCGTTCTACTGGGCCGATTGACCGAATTCAAATTGCGTTTTTCATGTCTCGAAAGCGCGACTTTAGATTTATATATAGCATTGTTCTATCATAGGTATTTTGACAAAAAATCCGACTTTTTCTGAAATAACATATAATATTTTTCCATATTTCGATTCTACCGCTCAAATTATGCCTAGATATTAAATTTTGTAATTTTTGGTGAGAATTTTACGAAGAAATTTAAAAATTTATTTTGGTGAATATTTTTTTAGTTTGGGGCAAGAATAGTTCGCTTGACGAACTTTCTAATTTATAGCAACCTATTTTCCTTTCCTTTTTTTCATTTTGCACGGGTGGAAAATATATTCGCTCAAGCTTTCAAATAATTTTAACGGAGTGCGTAAACCATAGTTTCGTTATCATCGCTTATAATAAATACGCCAAATTTCAAAACGCGACAAAATGTAAATTGGCGTATAGCTTAGGAGATTTTTAATAAAAAGCTCTAATTTTTTACAAGTATGCTTAGAAATACATCTACTTCCTAATGGCAAAAATTTTACAGGCTATAATTCAAATTTGTTGTCGAAAAAGTTATAAAAATTATTTAAGAATCCTAAAAATGAGTCATAAAAAATGGGTCAATTTTATTGGGAATAAACCCAAATTTCAATATATGAAAGGAAGAATCAAATAAGTTTAATAAAAAAAGAGATATTAATAAATATATATCAAATTCAATTAAATTTTGAGAGCTGATTTTTTAAAAAATACTCGTGCGATTTTTACAAAACCTGGCACTTTGGGATAATTTGAGTCGTAGAATCGGAATGTGAAAAAATTTTTTTTAAATTTGCATGTCGTTTCAGAAAAGTCCGATTTTGTGTCAAAATACCTCTATTAGAACAATGCTACATATAAATCCAATACATATATTTAGTCGCGCTTTCGAGACATGAAAAACGCAAATTGAATTTCGTCAATCGGTCCAGTAGAACGGGAGATATAGAATAGTGCTTTTTTTTTCTTTTTCTTCTTTTTTTTTTAAGTGTACAAACCCATCCAGTTGGGATCGCAATAATAGAAAGAGGATAATAATAAAACATGTTAAAATATCAATTATAAAATATAATTAAAAGCCAAAATAAAAATAAATGCATACAATCGGGAATCCAATATCTCTGAAACAGAAGTCGAGACTGTAAATATAGTCCTGATCAAGCAAGTAAAAAGTAAAAATAATATGTCATATTGAAAATAAATAAACAAAATAAAAAAGAGTATACACTTTTAAATTATCACAGAAATATTTTTCTAAACAAATATTTACTCTTTTTTCACACATCCTCACTTTTCTGTTTGCTTGCTGTTTGATTAAGATTGTTTCTATAGCCAGCTGACATCGACTTCCGCTCCAACAGATCCACCAGCAGCCTAGCGGTATGATTGCTGGACCCTGGTTGTTCGATCAAGGTTCAAATCTCGACAAAGCGACAGGGTGCATGGGCATTTTTGCCAATTCTGTCATGTATAATGTATTATAAGTTAATTTCCATTAAAAAGTCCTCCCTAAGGCATCTTGTGATTTGGTATAATCCAGATAATTTAACCTGTCTCATTCAAGAACATTGGTTTCTCGAATTGCATTTATTACTTTGATGTCTTTATTACTTTGGATTATCATTATCATATATACACACACACTCACACAACACACACACACACATATAAATATATGTACTTATATATTTCTGAATTTCCTTATGTAAACTTAATGGAAGTATTTAACAATGCGAATTAACTAATTTATCGCACTTCTTAGGCTTCATATACCTTTACACCTCAATTTTGTTTCATAATTTTGCTTTCGTGTGTATTATTATTATTATTATTACATATATTTATATAAATTAACATTTTGAGTCTCTTACAGAAGGTAATGATGTTTAAGTGTAATCCCAGATGATTTTTATTTTTTGTATAATTTATTAAATAAAATACTGTAAGAAATATACAATTGCAAAAACATTTGCTGTTTCAAAAGTATAAGTTTACATTTTATGTAAATATAGCAAGTGACACTGAAAACGAATAAGTTATAAACATCTTATCACGATAGAGGAGAGTATGAGAAAAATGGGAGATTACGTTATTTGTATGAGATTGCGGATGGTACAAGTAGTTGAGTCCTCAACACAGAGACATACCTTCGCTTTATTGCTATTGTCTTAAAATTCCAATTTTATTTTAAATGAATAAAAGATAACACTTTCATTTTTGCCACTGCATAAATATATATGCCGCTAAAGGTAAATAAGAAATATATGACACAGAGTGGTTTTGAAATGACACTCTTGAGAAAGCTTTATTATAGAGTGTCTCAAATTTATTTTCAGTTTTATTTGCAAGTATTAGTTACTAAATATTAAAAAATCACCTTAATTAAGATGTTCGTTTGCCAAATCTAGAACGTAACAGTTCAAAAGCAGCTTCGTAATTATTTTCGATAAGAGCGAAACCAGAAACAGCTTTGGCGGCTGAGCCAGGAAGAATCTTAAAGAAATTTATTTTTCTATTTTTGATAAATTCGGATTTTTGTCAATATCATTTTCGAACTGGCTTATAAATTTTAACCAATCACCATAAAATGAGAAATAGTTAATTTAGGAAGACCAGAGAATGTATTATTTTCGTTTTTCGAATCTGTAGTGGTTTCATTAGAAATGTTCCTATTTTCATTGTCCGAATTTTCGAGCTTATTCAATTCCTTCAATTGATTCTTTCCTCTAATTTGCCACAGTTGAACTTTCTCATCGTATTCTAGAACCGTTGTGATTTCAAGTTCAAATTCTCCCTTTCCAGTTTTAAATCTCGTTCTATTTGAGCGTCTAAATCTTTCAAAAATTTTGATTTTTCGTTTAATTGATATAAAATTTCTTCTAAATACATTTACGTTTATACTAATATCATCTTTATTTAAATCAGTCTCGATTTTCTTTAATATCTTGGACACTGTGGTCCTGAATACCTTTCGTTTCAATTTGAATTTAGCAATAAGATCTCCCATTATACTAAAAATAGAAACTTCAGGCTTACCTTGGCAGTCTTCGTACACTTCTAAAGTGCTAATACAAAATTAGAAGACACAAATTTTCAAATTATCCAAAGATTCATTTTTTAACTGGATTTGGACCATTGTGGCGAAAGGCTAATGTCATGATAGGCTAATTTTAAGTCGAAATTCTATCCTATCTAAAATCTATCTATATAAAGAACGCTATATCTATGATTGATTCGAAGAAATGTTAATATTTATTTACACTATATACAGTTAAACAGTTAATAAATCTACAAAACAAAGGATAAGGCTTAATATGCCTTTTCCGTCTAGCATATAACATCTAATTCTTTTTTTCTACTTCAGGTGGAGGTGCTACTATCGCCGTATGACATTATATTTCTCTAAACCTAATTTGAATATCGGACGTGCTGGAATTTGCATTCTGGCAGGAAAATTAAATGAGGTTTGATAGGAGAAATTACTAACTTAAAATAAAGGGTTAGAAAATTAAATGAGATTCCACAAACGTTTATTGCAAACCGTTATTCCAAATCTCTTGAACATTGTAGATTACTTAGGTAATGCTTGATTTTTCGAAGCATAAATCAGAGGTTCTTTGCTGTCAGCTTGTTCTAGACTCTAGTGTATTTTCAACAGTTGCACACAATATTCATCGCTTATTACATCAAAGATCGTTTCATAAATTACTTCAAACAGTTTTGGACTTTGGAACATTTTACCGTCTTTAAAAAGATGAATTATTAATTTACTAACAGAATTAATCCTTAATTTGTGGCGTCTTTCCGTGTTTACTTCAGATATGGGGTTGTTAATATATTTTGCTAAATAAGGAAACATTTTCAAATACAGATGATAATTCTTATGATGTATTTTCATTAAAAACAAAAAAACTACATCGATAAACATTACCTACTAAAATATTACAACAAAAATTTGGAATGTCCGTATTATTATGTATGTGAGTTACTTATTAATACTCTTTGAACAAATTATTTTATTCCAAGGAATATTTTGATGACATTTATTTTACAATATGCAAGGCTCGAAATAGTAAAAAGCAATATATTAGAAAAGAAATGAAGTCTGTGTTTCAATATTTAATACAAGATGCAAATAAATTTCAAATACACAATTTTCCGAAAACAAATATGAGACACTATAAGTATTAAAACAGAAAAGGGAAACAAGGCAATTAAAAAAATTTAATCGGATATTTAAAATTAAAATTTCCTCTTTCGTTATGTAAATTATTGATGAAGATAAAAAGTAGAATATTTGGTGTAAAACACATTATACATATATCTCATTCTTTACACATATTACGAGCCTAAGCAGTGTTATTTGTAACACAAAAGCGACGATGCCTATGTAGCCCTAATTCCAAAAAGAGCAGAAACGATTTGAAATTTAAGGGAGTAACAGATAACGTTATATTAAAGCAGTATACATATCGTTACCAAAAACATTTCGTTAGAGGAATCATTTCTTCCTAATCAGCCAGTAATAGCGCAATATACTATAACTTCAACTTTAATGCGTCAAAACAAAATCAGGGCCAATAACAGCCCATTGTGACGGATGACTGGAGTTAGGCATCTGAAAGAAAAATAAATAAATAAAAACTTTGAATACCCTTTATTCCCATCCTTATATGTAGTTTTCCAATCTCGAATTCCGCTCCATCCAAGAGTGGATAGTTCCAACAGAGTGGGTGGTTACAGTGGAAACAGAGTGGATGGATTCCCTGAAAATGAATGACCCAATAAAATGTATA
>KK117526.1:134944-162916 GCA_000611955.2 Stegodyphus mimosarum
CTCAAGAGAGCTTTCGGCTAGCCTATTAGCCGCACAGGCAGTGTGTACATACAAACAACTATATCCTTTATGGGATTCAAGCCTAAGCCCATCGATACAATGGCCAGAAGATTTGATACTGATCAGAGTAGCATTTATTATACACAAGAGTAAACAGCAAACTGAAAGCTGCTTACCATTGATTGTATGTGCTGAGCTATTGTATGTGTTAAAGACGGGCTGTCTCCTATATGGTATTCGAGGCTCTTGCCAAAGATAGATGCATTTTGCTCCTTACCACGATGAATGTCGTGGGCTTGTGCTGACCTTTGTTATGCAAGTGAGATTGATAACAACAATATCATCACTCAATATTATGCATCTTTTTCTACCTTTATCAGTCTGGTTTTTTAGAACTGACTCAGCTTATAGCTTCAAATCTTTTGACCAGCCACCTTCGGTTAATTCCACCAATTTTCCATGCATTGGATTAACAAAAATACCATTGTTCACTTCAAAAACAAATTTTGACATTGTTTCTTAACATTCAACTTTTTAAGACATTTCATTAACTTTATTACATTTTAAAACCCCAGTAGATTAAAGAACATACACACAGAGAAACTTAAGCAAAAAAAAAGGTAGCAGTCTCATATGAAACGTTTTATTAAATTATAAATGCTTCGATCTAATCTCCAATAAATGACATCATTAATTAATGGACATTGTCATCTCACTGATCATTGTACAAACAAAATAACATCTGATAGTTTTTGTAATTCCTTATGATCACTGACCACACACAAATAAAATTAAGCTACATCAGACGAACATAATGTTTCTGTCTTTTTGATTGTTTGGCTGTAACGTTTGTTAGCATATAGGCAACTGTTCAAATTTTCAATCATTCTATTTCTGATTAAACTAGCTTTACAGTGACATGTAACTTAGAGATATTACTTCATATTACTTGGCGTTATGAGCCACCAAACCTCAAAATAAACTTTTAGCCAAAGATTTCCACAATTTTGGACCCTATCGCATGAACTGTAGATGTAATCATGTTGCTCACAACAGAACAAAGATCCTGCGATCAAACGCAAACCTTCCCCATACAGCATTTCCGACCACCAGTATTATTTTCGAATAGTTTAGTTATAGATAACCAAAAAGTGCAAAATGTTTTTAATAAGCATTTCAGGTTTGTAATCGAAATCATACCGGTTTCAGTCGACTCACATTTTTTTATTCTCTTTACGCTTGTTAGAATCCTTCTTGATCCTTTATTAAGTTAAAACACTAATAGAAAATTTTAAAAAAATATTTCGTATTAAAAGGCAAATCATCTAATAAGTCCTAAAGTTAAACACTGGCAAAGGTTTTAATATTAGTGTGAAGCTGAAGGTAATTAGTTTTATTTAATTTTATCTTCATTAAAGAATTATAATTTGAATTAATAATTCGTAGTCAACTACTCAGAAATCCTTGCTAGGTTTAGTTTGAATACATTTTGAAAATATGTGTCACCAATACAGAATCGTATCTTTCGGAATGCTACATGATAAAACGCAAAATGAAATAAATACGGCAGAAACCGTTATTTATCAGCAAGAATTGGATTGACTTAAGTATACTTGCAGTATTGTTATTTTCTATAACAATTAGGTATTCTTCTACAGTTACGAATGTAAAGGAATGAGGAAAAAAGATACATGTGCTTGCTTGAGAAATCATGAAACTTAAAATCTAGTTTGATGTTTTCGAAATTATTTAGTATCGCGGCCTACATGTGTCTAACGATTTATCGTACCACCATCCAAAACGAAAAGGATATTACCAGAAAGAATAATGAAATATTAATGTATAAATAATTATACCAAAAGAAAAGCGTATTTCTGAATGTTATGCAACATACCAAACAACTACGTTTTGACCAACTGGGAGGGGTGGATGGTAATTTATATTTTAAGAAAGTTTCATCCAGGTCATTATCTCAAACAGAAGAATTTTTGTGGATGTAAAATGCCTTCAGATAGCCCATACTCGAGTTAATCAAGTTTTTGAATACTTTTGGCTGCAGAAAAATTACAGTTATGTGACATTTTGACAGCGATGACGGGAAATAAAAAAATTAAGACTGTTGCTTCGAACATTAATTCTATGTTCTTATGCTATGCTTAGAGCGTGTATGTTACTTAAAAGTATGTGTATAGACATATTTCACAATAACAAAATAACTCTAACAAGCATTATACATAATATATGTATTTATACCCATGTATTATATATTTATATATACCATGCATATGCATTCTGCTATTCTGCATAAACTGTTATTGCTTGTCCTGTGGAGGGAAAAAATAATTTAAAAAAAAACAATATCTCTGTACAAGAAACTATATCTCATACAAGACCCTTGAATGAAATGTATCGGAATCCCGTGTTGCTACAAGTGAACAGTATATCGGAAGCTTAAAAGGTGCACCATACATTATAGAAATATTTACATCAATTTCATAGAATCACATACCGTGCCAGATAATATACGAACCTTTTACGGAATATATGTAGGTATCGAAATAATTCACAGATACATTTACATGCTATTTACAGAATAACTGTTTAGATAAGGTGACGAAAAAAATATACGCGTTACAGGTTAAACTTTATGTGAGACTTAGCTCCGTACTTCTCAACAGACAGCTCTCAGTATGGAGTAATATGCATCTTAAGATTTTTGCGGCTAGGACCCCCAGGATATAGTGCGCTTCCAGATATAGTGGTTTGAGGCCTGCAAGACTGAGTATTGTATTTGTCCCCGAACTGTGTACGCTGTGGTGATTAAAAAGCTATCCGCCTTTGAAAGCTGACAAATTTTCTGACTTTATATGCACTTAACGTCGTACATCAAGCTGATGCTCCAAGGCAGACTGTTGGCACTATCAGCTTTTGATACCACATTTTTAGAAGTTCTTAGGAGTTGTCCCAGTTTTTCCTGTCATCCTGAGCAATGTAGGTAAGTTATTTATGTATACTATTAGACAAACAACAACCATGTGTGTGGGACAGATTTTTGTAAAATTAAATCTATACGAAACACAAGGTTGTTGTTTTGCGAATTTTATGTTTTTTTGCGTGTTATCTCTGTGAGGATTCTACTCCATTTTCTTAGTTCCTTTTGAGGTGCAATATTAACCTCTCAGTAATTTATCATTTGAAACTGCTTATTAACTCCTACCAAACATTCTTGTTTCAAAGGATTATGGGATAGATTAAAAAATGTTTTAGTTTTTGTCACCTACAATGTAGTATTGGATTTGGCTCAACAAATGAATTCAAATTCAAATATTATAAACATCTTAGAGAGATTAGACATTTATAAACCGTATTGCGTACGTCTCATAAATGATCAAGGATATAACTGCTAAAATAACAAATGTTGTATATCTAGTTATTCAATTTTTTGGAATTGCTGATGGCACAGTGTTTAAAAAGCAGCTTCTGCAAGCAAATCTGAATTGGAATACTGATTCCTGCAACGCTCGTTTTTAATAAATAATATTGAAAAGAAATTTATTTGGAAAAAAAATCATTCATGGAAATCGTTATTAATAGAGCAACCAAAAGCAATAAATTTAACGTACACGCAATTTTACGATTTTCAAAGCAGTTAGTATAAAAAGCTACCTCAAACTCCGAAAGCTCTCTTCTCCAGAATTTAATCAAAATTTATTCTTTTAGACACAGACAACTGAATATTCCACTTTTTGAGGCAGAGTTTCAATTAACGTGCATTATATTAGCATTTGTGAAACATGAAGAGAAGGAATGTTAATGAAGTTAATGAAGCGTGTATTTCCTTTAAAATTAAAAGATGTGCTCGGTCAGAAGATAAGAAAGGAAATGATTAATTTATTCAATGTTTCCAATAACGAAATATTTTAAGCTTTCATGTTTTATAGACAAATATTTTCTAATCCAATGTATACAAGTTTCCGGGAAACTGTAATACAGAAACAAAACAAAAAAAAAATTAAGCGCATTTTTAGAAAATAGTTTTACCAATAAACTTCGTTTAAGAATACCCAATATTAAAAGTACTAATAATATCGATAGGAATGACAGTTGACGCTGGTGGGATTCAAATAATAACACCTCTTCTGAAATTTGAATGCACCACTGAAATTTTAAAAAGTGTGTTGCTTTTGAAATGTAGCCTTAATTCCCTAACTTATTTCTGAAAACTACTAGTTAGATTTCTGGAATATGTTTCTCCATAATCATCTAAAGTTTCAGCGAAACTAGTAATTTAAATTTCGTAAGATTATAAAACTTCAATTATCCGCCACACTTTCTCTCTCCGAATGCACAATAAAGTATATATCCGTGTGCGTAATAATTTTGCTGAGAAATGATGCACTCCTAAAGAATTTTTCCAATAAAAAGGCGATTGTGATAGCTCCAGTTTCTTTTTGTTGATGCGTATTTAACGGGATATGCATATATAATTATACTGAGATGGAACGAAAGAAGAAAGAAGCGCTCCCTTATGAAATTCGATAGCTCAGAATAATGTTTTCGTTTTAGGAAAGCGTTCCTTAGCAACAAAATTAATATTAACAATGCTCTGTAAATTTAAAAAGATTATCACCTCTTTTACATATAAGTTAAATGATAACTTAAAATAGAAATTCTATTATTTATATTACGAAAGTTGCATACAGAAATAAAATTAGTATTACTAAACATATTATGTATACAAATGAAAACTTTTCACTTTGTTATCAAAATGAATCTGACTTTCAGTTGTTAAAACGTTATCTTTGAAATAATTCAAAATTTTTAATTCTGGATTCTTCCACACACTGAAAATATATATATATATATATATATGTATAATTCTATTACATAAAATATACCCTGAAGGTTAAGATGATTTGGTATGGAAACAAGAAGAAGCCGTTTAGAAACAAAATTCTGATTGTTACAAATACTTCTAGCTTGGTTGGAGATCACGTGATTTTATGAGATTTTGCAATAAGATTCAATTTTAAATCTCCAAGAAAGAAACATAAAACTTTCCTATGCCGCAAAGTTAGAAATTGTACATGAAAAGTAAAATAGAGAAATGCCTTTTGGCAAAAAACCCATTACCGCGTATTATGTTCAGCACTATTTTAAAAACTATAAAAGTCATCAAAAGTAAAATTTTGTAACAACAGACTATTGATAATATTAAACGCATTCTCATATTTCGTGTCACCATTAATGTACTTAAGTATCAATTGATTACCTACCCCTTTTGTACGTTGCATATAATTGCGATGATTTGACTTAAAGTTTAAGCATAACCTCATAAATATCGATTTTGGGGCTATAAGTATAATTTTACATCTATTATTCTAAACTTTAATTATGGTATGATAGTTTAATCATGAATTTTAAGTTATTTTTTATGTGTTCGCCTTTGAGAAATATTTTATTGAGCTAATAGATATATACAATTATATACATGCATGGGGCTATTGTTATTACTTTACATTTTGAAACTGTTACCGAATTTTGAATTTCGACAGAAACGGGACTGGCTTTACACAACTACTTCAGATATTATAAATAGCTAATAGTATCCTTAAGATTTTATTAAAGGCAATGTAGTAAGAGGATATTCATAGAGCTTATAATTTTCCACTTTGATAATCCCGTAGAAATGCTTGGCATGTACACACAGTTGAAAATTATATCTTGCATTATCTGCTTCGCGATCTGGTTTAAATATTGCACATGCCTCTCAGAACACAAGATTTACTCATTTTAGAGTTCATGCCAGGAGAATGGCTCTAAGTAGAGAGCACAGTTCATCTCTGGAAATTTCGCTGAAATTTGGCGCACTCCATTCATTCTCAAAACTGGCAGATAAGATAAAAGATTTCCTGAAAGTTCTCTCACGGTATCATTAATTATTGTTTAGCACCAACAACGTAATTAAATGCGTTTGCCTCTCATTATGCATCACAGAGCTGACAACCCACTCTCCTATCTTTGCCTCAATACCTCGTGAGGCCCCTTCGCATCAATATTTAAAGTTACTCTGCCGAGAATTGAGCTTAGAATGCAGAACATTTGATTAAAAGTTGCGTTCTGACTACCGGTAAAGCATAACTCCTTGATTCTCCGAAGAGACTGAAATGGTTGTCCTTTTCAGTTTAGGCTGCATAGACTGCATGTTAAAATGCAAACGACTCGCGCATAATGCACTACAAAGATCGACAGAACAGGAACTTTTTTATCTTTCATGTGAGATCTGCAAGATCTTTTTTTCTCACATTTCACATTGCTAAATACTAAAATTAATATTTAGTTACATAATATAGACTGGTTACCTGATCTGTAAAACGGAATCAACAGAGCGATTTTCATAAGTTTCATTAGCTATGTCTAAAACAAGTATTCGTTTTATAGGTCTTGAAACAAAATTCCTGCTCTATCAGAGCTCATGCGTAGATTCCTTCATTTTTTCATTTTAAGTAAATCTATGTTCAAATAGCACTCATTATTAAATTATTCCCCACTGATAACTACATAAAGAAAACTTTTTTTAGTCCCATATTCATAATAAACTGAAGCTAAAATGTGTAAAGAATTTCGAGCACTGAACCCATAAATAAAATGAACACGTTTTGCTTCGAAATCATAAACGAAAATATAAACGCCATTGCAAAAAAAAATTCTACTTGCTATGAAGTTAATTTAATACCTGGACATGCAATTAGTTTGAAATAATACATGAATTCCGAAATTGTTTGTATCAGCTTTTTCAAAAACGATATTAAAGTACTCATATATTAATTATTATTAGCTTAATACCAATAATCCATTTATTCCCGACAATTTCTATTAGGAAATTGCTTTGGTCAGTAATTCACTAATTAGGAAACATACTGATTTTCATTACATTAAAAAGTAAACTTTAGTGATTATCGAAGAAAACTGCAATTTCCTAGACTACAATTATGTAGTAAATATGGTCCAAAAATTAACTATCCAGATTTTGCGTAAAATTCTTTCTTCGTACTTGTAATGACAAAAAAATGATCTTTAAGTATTACATTACCATTGAAAGACCTAGCAAAAAGACTATCAATTCCAATTTTTACAAAATATTGTTAAATTTATTGAAACAAATTTTGAATTCTCTGGTGATGAAAAGGTGTTTTCGAATATGCTGTACTATTATGTTGGGACTAATAGTACAACATAACTTCAACACACCTTTATCACCGTCTTTTGCCTTAGAGAATTTTAACAAAACATCACCACTTTAAAACTTCGAATTTTACATTTAACCTGTACATGAACGAGATGTCTTCCTTTTAGTATTTGCTCTCGTTCGACATATACACTCACGTTTGTGAAAATTGCAACACCAAGAAGGAATCGTCATAATTGAATGCAATTTAATACACAGTTGAGTGGTAGTGGTACAAATAAATGATTAAATGTTCAAAGCAAACAAACAAGAACAAGAGATCAGAATCAGTATTGTGTGTGGCCACCACGCGCCGCAATAAGTGCTGCTACACGACGTGGCATGGAGTCAAACAAAGTTTGAATGTCTGACTGAGGAAGAGCATTCCATATCGTTTGTACGCGTACCCAAAGTTCGTCTGCAGACGCAACAGGACGAGGATCACGAGCAAGACGCCGACCAATGACATCCCACACATGTTCAATTGGCGACATATCCGGGGAACACGCAGGCCAAGGAAGAAGCTGTACCTGCTGCGCTGCAAAGAAGGATTTAACAATCCGAGCAGTATGAGGGCGGGCATTGTCCTGTTGAAATACAGCGCCTGGCAAGCTTTGAAGGAAGGGAACAGCTTCGGGCTGTAGAACTTCACGGATATACCGGTTGCTGTTCAGATTGCCCACAATTCGTAGCAATTGAGATCGTCTATGATATGCTATGGCGCCCCAGACCATAACTCCGGGTGTTCGTCCACTGTGGCGTTCGATAATGCACTCCGGAAGGTGGCGTTCACCGGCATAGCGTCTGACACGAATGCGGCCATCATGGTACCACAAATTAAAGCGGGATTCGTCAGAAAACACGACATGCTGCCAATCAGCACGCCAGTCTCTATGCTGATTGGCCCATTGTAGCCGCAGGCGGCGATGGTCGTGCGTTAGGGGGATCCTGTATAAAGGAGTCCGTGCGCGCAGTCCACACTGCAGCAGACGTCTACGAATTGATGAAGCACACAATGAAACACCTGTAGCTATTGACCACAGTGCTGCCAATTGTCTAGAGGAAGCTGTACGGTCCGTCCGCGCCATGCGGACCAGGTGTCTATCATCGCGAGCTGACGTCACATTTCGGGGTCCACTCCCGGATTTCCGAGTTGTCCGACACTCGTCCGTCCACTGCTTCCAAACGCGCATCACTGTGCTGCTGTTACGCTGCACACGAGAGGCTACTGCACGATACGACAATCCAGCTTCACGAAGGCCGATGATTCTCCCTCGTTCAAACTCTGTAAGTTGTTCAAATCTCGCTCTCTTTCGTCGACGAGGCATAAGTACAGATTGAGTTAACGTTTACCACTAGCAGATAACCACCGATAACCATACACGCCTCGCTACAGCCGTCTATTTATTCGGATCCATCAGCTGTTCAGAGGGCGCTGCTCAGCATACGAATGCGCTACGGATTTGCAATTCTAATCATTTGCATATCATGCGCTACTTTGCACTTCCTGAAAATTTCAGCTCACTCGCGTAAGTCCTTCATGGTGTTGCAATTTTCACAAACGTGAGTCAATCTTACGTGCAAATAACCACGCAGTAGTATGTATTTATGTTTGCTACAGCATAAGTGGTAGACATATTTACACACAGAAGAATTTTAATCGAACTTTTTTACAATCAACATCAGGTTTACAATTATCAATTAATTCTGAAAGTTCACTATATGTATAATATATTAATAACAATATATGTATACGAAATATGAATTCAAGTTTTATTGCTATGTAATGTAGCACACGCATACACTATGTTAGCATTGTAAACTGATGCCATTTTTCTTAATTACTTAGCAAGTTTTCATAATTTGCAAAATTTAAGCTTATTTGTATTGTTAACATATATACGTTTTAGCATTGTTTTTCAAGACTACTTTAAGTCAGTTTAACATTAATTATACTGTAACATATATATGATTTTATAATGCACTTCCATTTTTAGGAGTTTTACTTAACATGTTATTTCAGAATGATAGTAAAGAAATAAAACAATGCAAGTTGGTACTTGGAATTTAATTTCCAAAAACTATATAGGAAGTTTAAAAACATCAGTTTCCTATTGTTAAAAAATTGAAGAAATGTTTACTGTAAGAAAGAATAAAGTATTATGTTTAAAGTACTGTAGAAAATAAGTGAGAGATAACCTTACAATCTTAGCCGATATTTGCCAATACACCACACATTACATAGCTGTTGACTTTGTTTACTTAAGTATGTCGCGACCAGCCCTAGAAACGGTTTCTCCCTTTTATAGTTTGCACATTTATTAAACGCTTTGCTATAAAAAATCGTCTGTTTGTAAATTCTTTTTAACTGCAGCTATATTTTTGAAAGTATAAATTATCGTTTGCTACGTGAAAGTTTGCTTTGCATGCAACATAGCGCTTGAAAGAAGCAATGGATGGGAGGGATATGTTTGTGCTCTTTCCGAAGAAAGGTTTTCGCATCTAGTCAATACAAAACGCTATGAAAGCCATGGTTTTTCGATATCTAAAGCTGCGACAAATACTTTTTTAAATAAGAAAGGAAAATAAAAACATCAAAATTTGGCTTCAAGGGGAAACATTGTTTCAAATACATATACCCACCTCCAAAAAAAAGAATGTCTCGGATGTTGCAAAATTTAGATTCTTAAAGTTAAAAGAAAATTCGCCATGTCAAAGGAAAGTTGAAAAATCATTAAAACGCTCAGTTTTAAGTGTAAACAAAGTAATTAATGCTGATTTTAATCTTAAAAAAGGTGAAAACGTATAAGGTATATCACCGAACGCTGAGCGCGCTACAGAAGTATGTCTGAGAAACATTTACCCGGACAAAAAGGGAAAAATGTTGTCACCATACATGAATCTTGGGTGCATTTAAATAACTATTATAAAAGGACATCTATTTGTTACCATCAAAGAGCACAAAAAAATCTTAAAATCTAAGTCAAAGAATCTAAAGGAAATTTTTTCACATGAAGTTGCTGGTTTTTCATATAATGGCAAATTAAAAAAAAGAGAGTAGAGAAAAATGTTAAGATCAACTCCATATATTATCTACACACATTCTAGTTCAGATTAAGATCAACTCCACATTCTAGTTTTTGCTGTATAAAATTGTACATGGTGAAAGATGTACGATGACAATGTAGTGTTAATAATTGCCAAAACAATTTTGAAATTTGCTGCTCAATATAATTAGGCGATATTGTGAGTTCTATAGGAAACAACCAATAAATCGATCATTCTTTATAAATCGATCCTTTTTAAAATGAAATTTAAAAAAAATAAAATAAAATTATGATCCTTTTAAGCTTCCGAATGGGAAAATTTTGTCTGTGACTTCGAACATTCTGAGTTTTTGATAAGGTGTAAAAAGGATTAACGATATTCTTTATGTAGGAAGAGACTAGAAACAATTGACATATGGTGAATAATTCACATCAGTGTATTCGGTGTCTCAACAAAATGACTTAGCTAAATCCGTCATTGGTCATTTAGAAACACATCAAACACAATTCATTGCAAGAATGCGGAAATGAATTTTATAAATTGAAAACATTATTTCAAGACCAGGAGAAAGTCGTAGGCGTACACCAACAGAACATGAAGGCCAGTATTTACAGCAACGTCTAAAGATACCATAATATGAATGATAACCTTTCGAACAGAGCCTTTTAATGGCTACTGGTAACACTATTTCGACTCAAGCTGTTGGAAACCGACCTTATACTGTAGATTTGTATGATCACAGACCAATGACCTGTGCTCAGCGGGCCCAGTATACTGCCCGTAGAATGAGGGCATAAGAGCATTTCAGGTGGAAACAGAATGAATGAATTTGTATTCTCAAATGAGTCACGTTTTAGTACATAACTTGAGCATCTGTATTAAGACAGAACAACCCACGGATATTTTGATCCTTTTCGTTGAAACACTTGTAGGTGAATTCATTTTGATGGGTGCTAAAGTTAGGCTACATCGTGTTCGCCTAGTGGAGGACTTTCTTTTGACAAAGGATAACTTCGAATGGATTGACCATCATGCTTTCCGACATGAACGCTTTTGAAAATATTTCGGACATTACCAGGAGAGGGGTTGAAGGCCTCACCCTAGAAAACATTCCTATATCACACCTAGAAAACATTCAGCAGCTGGAAAGCCGCTGTTCTAGACGAGTGACAAGAACGTACCGCTGTCCCTTCTTGATAACTTCACCTATGCCATACTCCACAAACGTACAACAAGCTACCATACATCTTATAAAAACGGATTTTTATTCTAGATGTTATAATTTTTATTCTCTTTTATGACATGTACAAAATTTGCATTTTTTGTTTTCTGGCGTAAAAGAAAAATAAAATTCAATTATTCCTCGTGCCCGTACGTTATTTTCATTCCTCATACATTACCACAATATCGATCATAAATCAGCTAGCAAAACGTTTCCTCAATCGTAGCTTATATCCAAAATCACAACAAAATAGGAAACTGGTTCGATTGAAAGTCTTATTAGCAGAACTTGTGAAGTAGTGATAAGCTGTCAAGATAAACATGTGATGATGTGATTTTCAATGAATTTCAGTTTGGTACGATTTTCAGTGAATCCAGACGATGTCAAAAGACCTGTTTAATCGATCTCTTGACCTTGCTAATACATGTTTTTTATCAGAAGTTTCCAATAGAGTATTGGAAGAGTATCGGAACATGCCAGTTAAATCTTAACCTCTGCATTAAAAGGGTGGCCTTTGCCGAAGACTTTCTAACGAGATTCGTCTCTGCCGAAGGCTTCTATCCTCAAATTCTCATGCTTTTCTAAATACTGATGTGAACATAGTTTTATAAGTTTAAGGTATTTTTAATATTTTTAAAAATGTGAATCATTACATTTCTAACATTCATTAATTTGCATCCTGCAGCCATGTTCCCTTCAGGAGGTATCAAACTATGAATATATTTTACTAAACAAATAAGAATTTTCCAATTCAGGCAGTAAATCTGTAAGGTTTTAGTTTAAACTAACAAAGTTTTATTTTAGTTTCCCCTTTCCTATGTGTTCTTATTTCAACTTCCCGTTAGAATAAGCGCGCGTTTTAGTTTTATGCTAATTTGAAGTGGAGCCAAGTTTCTATTTAAGCGATAGGTAGGAACCTCTCAGTGTGAGAGAGCTTTTAGTCTCAGATCACGGCTGCTCTGTTCGACATTCGCCTGACTAGCTAGTATTTAAATTCTAAGCCTTAGCGCTGTTACTCTATTACTTATTGAAGTAAATTTAAGTGCGTTAGTATTAGTTAAATCTTGCTACGCACCCTTTAGCATAGAGGCCAACCTCGCGTTTATAACTCTGTGAGCAACGACGATTTAATTTCTACTTAACTTTAGTTTAAATTACTTGATTGTTCAGTTTAGACCCAAGTGCGGTCATTATTTTCTGTATCCCTCCCGAGTTGGGAAGTGACTGTATATAATTGTGGTTTAATAAAAGAGGATTTTAAATCCTTCTTAAGTGCAGTTCTTCTACCACTTAACCACAGTTTTCTACCACAGAACATAGCTGCATTCAGCTTCAAGATCAGGACTTAAAGTATTTCACGAATTTGTTTGCCAAGAGCATGCACCGAACACTCAGTCCTGACAAATCTTGTAATATGCTTCCATTTAAAACAGCAAAAATTACAGCAATGAAAATTTTTAATGTAAACTTGGAGTGTTCAACTTATTATGGGAGTTACTGATGATCACTTTTTGAACAAATTACTTTATTACAAGAAATAATTTGATGCTCATTATTTTACAACAGAAAGGTTAAAAGAGAGGAAAAAATAATATACTATTAGAAAAACTTTTGAAGTCTATCTTCCAGTTTTTAGTACAGGATCTTTGCTAATAACTTTTAAAAATACAAGTGTCGGAAAACAAATGTGAGCCATTGTATAACCACTATTAAATAAAGAAATTGGTATTGCACACATAAAAAACATAACTGGAAATAATATCTTTTGCAGAGAAAATTACATCTATGATAAAATTTACATTTTTTTTGTTTTGGAGGGGGTATACCGAAGTAAGTCTTCCGAATGATACGCAGATGTCTGCGTAATAGCAAAGAAGACAGTTTTTGACGTATACATTAAACAGTATATATCATTATTAAATCATCTTATGTTATAGAAAGATTAACAGCCGCAAGTGATCTATAAAATAATATACCTAAAAGATCGCATGTCTCCGTAAAAATAGGAAAAGTTTTGATAGTAAAAATTAAGATATTTAATTTTTAAGCCAGTTTAAGATTTGATTTGTAAATTAACAAATGAAAAGATTTTATATTAACATAAATAGGTAATGAAGTTACTTGAGAAGAATATAAGACTGGACAATATAAAAATATAAGCATTTTCATTTCAACGGTTATTTCTTGCTGCTTTTAAGGTAGGGAGAAAATTTGAGATAACTAGCCAGACAGGAAATAAAAGGAAAATGTGTACCATCGGCATCCTCAACACTGAGACAATTCTATTTTCCTTGTGTTTTCACCTACCCACAATACCTAGCAAATATTGTTACTTTTTATTCCTACCACTGCTTAGAATTATGTTTGGTAACTTTCGTTATTGTTATTTTTATCTCTGCCTACGCTCATTCTCCCAATATATACACATGTATCCACACGCTTACATACATACACCGATAATGTTTCGTTGCGACGTATACATAAATATACCGATGACATTTTCTCCAGTAAATCGGTAGAACTCCTAAGCAGGGACGACAAATTTATGCGTCAAGGAATAAGATAATTGAAAAGATGCGAACCATAAAACGAAAAGCCATTTTGTTTCTTACAGCAACTGCCTCCACACGTTGGCATGTACTGTTCCTAAGATAATAACTGCCGAAATCATGATGTTCTTTATAAACAGTTGAGAGCTTTTTCGCTCCTTGTTTACGAACTTTCTTAGTGAAAGGCGTAAGTGATATTTTTTAACTTTTTCCCTGAGAAGAACTTTCGCAAGTGGCGTGCTCTTGGTAATACTTCTTATAATCCTAGCTTTACTAATACGAAGCAAATGAATTTATTTTAGGTTATTTGATTCACTGAGTAGTTCTTGAAATACACTTCAATAAATCATCTTCTCAAATGTGAGGAACAGTAGACGCTTAGTTATAGGTAAATGCGCAGCAGTACAATTGCTGGAAATGGAAGTAATGTCAATAAAAAGATAAGATACACAATGATTCCAGAATATAGTTAAATCTCTCTCAACGTGCTCCGAATTAGCTGAAAAAATCAAAATAACGGCACTTTTGAAGTTCTAAATTAAATTCTGAGATGCAAGCCTGTAATATATATATACAGGGTGGTCATAACGAAACTTTGCCAACATCTGCGCTTATAGCGTCCGTTCCGGGTAACCGATTGAGATGAGATTGCAAATATAGTTATTCGGTGGTACGCGCTCGAGATTCGGTGAATGGCAACACAGGGGAACGGTAAGATTTTCTATATTATTTAACTGCGGCCCATAAATAAAAAAAACCACGAGCAACAGACTTCGAGTGCTGCTGTTTCAATTGACATCACAAAACATGGACGGGTATGTTCTAGAAATATATGTTCAATTTACCTGAAAAACTCTCATATCCTGAATGGGTGAGGTACCATTGCTGCCGTTTAAAAGGACTCTACTAAAATTTAATGAACTAGAATCTCTTAAAGGGATGAAATCCTTTCACTGTTTTATAATATTAGTCGCATTCTAATGGTGAGCAACACGAAGACATATATGTAAAGTACCACTGTAATCTAATTAATTTAATGGAAATGTACGAGAAATATTAAATACATACTTTTCACGATAGAAATAAAAACTAAAACAATTCAATAACTCAGCACTGGAAGCAGATGCTGGGGAAAACATAATTATTTTACCCTCTTTATATACTCTTTCCATAAACTTACTAATGAATTTTGCACCCAATTTGTAATACAGGGAGCATTTCCTTGGTATCAGTAATAATAATGTATTCCTCATCCATACACTAAGAAGTAGGACATAGAAAGAAAAAAAATGCGTTTATAATTTTGGGTTACAATGAAAAAAAAATGGCCCGAGGAAGCAAACCAACAATAATCATTTATACGAAAATCGACTTCTTTTTGCAAAACTGTCAGGAAATCATATGAAGAGTATGAGTTATTCCTTTGGAAATTATGATGAAACGCTTAGAAATTTGTGAAGAAAATTCACATATCTATGAATAAGTTGCATCGTAACAATTAAATGTATAAAGAAACATCAGTTTTATGTATCTTTATCATTTAGAAAGGGAACGCTGAACAAAACCCTAATATTATTAGGTTCTTACATATTATCATGTCGAACATGAAAGCTGGCGGAAATCCAGACAAATTTGCACCAATCCTTGCGATAGACTTCTGATGTAACAGGCGCCTCTTTATTCAATAAATAAACAGTGATTGTGGTATAAGATATTTCTTCTGCCTTCGTGGTGTACTGGTAAGCACGCTCAGAGCGAATTTACCAGGCCGTGATTCGAGTCCCAGCGAGGCCATTGCTCATTTTTCATCTCTCCTGCTTTAAAACAAATACCTAATGTCGCTACAGTGGCCCCGAACTAAAAGGGGTGGTGGATGATGATTTTCCACCAACGCGATTTGGCTCTTGGGTCCCCTGAACCACAGTCGCCCTTTAAAAGCGGGAGTATATAAGGAGGTATTTCTCCCGCCTTCTGACTCTACAATAGCACCACGAACGGGAAAATGAAGCATATGAGCTCTAATGACTTCGACAAAATTATGACTACCCCAAATTATAAGGTATTTCTCCCGCCCTCTTAGCACGCCTTCGTGGAGTAATGATCAGCATACTCGGCGCGTATTCGAGAGGTCCGAGGTCCCAGACCCGGGGAGGGCATTGCTCATTTTCCACATCTTTCAGCATCAAAAATCCTAATGTCTCTACAGTGGTGCTCGAGCTGAAAAGGTTATGGATGATTATTTTTCACCAGAGGATTTGGCAACTGGGTGTCCCATAATCCCCCATCGTATTATATTCTTCCTCCTTTTCCCAATGCCTTCGAGGTGTAATGGCCAGTACACTCGGCGCGTATTCGAGAGGTCTGAGGTCTGAGTCCCGTGGAGGTCATTGTTCCTTTTTCACATCTCCTGCTTTGAAAAAGAATCTCATGTCTGTACAGTGGCGCCCGAACCAAAAGAAAGCAGGTGGTGGATGATGATTCTTCACCACCAGGATTTAGCGACTGGGCCCCCGAATTCCCAGTCGCCCTTTAAAAGAGGGAGTATATAAGGTATTTCTCTTGCCTTCGTGGTGTAATGGTCAGCACACTCGGCGCGTATTCGATAGGTCCAAGTTTCGAGTCCTGCCGAGGGCATTGCTGATTTTTCACGTCTCTCAGCATCAAAAATCCTGATGTCTCTATAAAGCCCCTTAGGAAACTGCCGTCGGTTAAATGGCACCATTGGACCCAAATACGAATGGAAACAACTGCACGCTTAATAGAATAAAAGTGTGCACTCAAGTGGAATCAACTATACCTAAGAGAATAAAAAATAGAATCTCATCAACAGCATATAAAGGGAATATGTATAGTATCATAGCCAATGCAAAGTGTATAAAGTGACAGTCATTTATAATTACATTCAAATGTAACATTATATGAAATATTTAAAAAATATATTGTGATGTATAGATTCATATAATATTGTAAGTAACCTGTATTATTGTACATGGATTGCGTTAAATGGCAATATAATATTGTGTGATGTGATAGTTAAGCGTTTAGTATGTCTCATGTTTTAAAAGGCAAGTTTGTGAATAAAATTCCATGTGATCGTTAAAGCAGGGTTTCGTAACATGTGAAGAGACAAAATATAGTAAATTAATTTAGGAAATCTTATATACATAAATAATTATTGCATATAATATGTTACGAATAATCATGAATGTACATAATTTTCCAAAGAAAAACTGTAAAAGTGCCTAGAATAATAGGCGTTTTGCCGTTTTTCACATATAACATGAACTACCCTTTGCAATTGCATTACGCATATGTAACTTCCGCATTACGCTTACAAATAAGTTGTAAAATTACATAAAGACATGATTGCTCCTCAACAGTGTTGTTCAATAATTCCATCGATTAAAATGTCCCGATTGAAATGCATTCAGATCTTTAGTAAACCAGTTATTCCATCAATAGGAGGCAAATAAGTACATAACTAAGGTCTTATTTTTTTCTTATCCACATTTGTCACTTGGCAATAGTTTTGTAGCAATTTACATAACAAGCGTGATAGTAATAAACAAGTACCTTATTTTTTATTTATTTAAAAGTTATTCCTAAAATATTTCAAAAGAGCAAAGCGAAACATGCTGTTACGAACGAACTACGAAACGAATGCGAAATTCCAAAGGCGAAGACAACAATTGACAATTCTGATACGAATGCTACTTTTGTTTCGACGAGTTTACACATCGGTGGTTAATTGATCCTGTTTGGTACACAAAATTGATGACGACATTTTTGGTTTATATTTTAATAAAAAACACCAACAAGATACACTATAATAGAGCAGCATCGCAACGGCGAACGAACAGTTACATAATGTAAACACAATATTCGTTTGGCGTAACAGCGCCCTCTATCCCATAAAAGTTGCAACACACCCCAACTGTACTCTGTTAAGAGTACACTAAATTTACACATCAATAATAAACGTTGACATAATCACAAATCAATACTGAAAATTATATTACAAATTAATACTATATGACATAAACACATAATATACATAACTACTAAACTTCAAAAGGATAGATCAGTTGGACGGGTCTTCGATAAAGTCCTTGGGAAGTACGAATCAAACATGAACGCACATACCCATCTCTACCTTTATAAACATCTTCTATAATTCCAAGTGGCCATAATAATTTTGATTTCGTCGACCTCTCCAGCAATACAACCTCACCCCTTTTAAGATTCCTTTCAGGAGATGGATTTAGAAAAGTGTGCGCAGAACGTAATTCAAGGAGATAATTCTCCTTCCATTTTTTCCAAATTTGTTTCAAAAGGTTAGTTTGATACAACTTTCTCCTAGTCAAAGTCTGCCTGTTAAATGGTTCATTCCTGAAAAGGTCGGCGAAATGTACAGGATAAGAATACAACTTTCCCTAGTCAAAGTCTGCCTGTTAAATGGTTCATTCCTGAAAAGGTCGGCGAAATGTACAGGATAAGAAACATTTTCTTGCCCTGGAAACAAGAAGTGGGCAGGTGTGAGAGCTTGTGGCTCTTTTATTTCATTGTGGACATAAGTAAGAGGTCTGTGATTTAGAACTAACTCAATTTCTGACAGAATAGTCATCATTTATTCAAAGTTAAGAAGAGCCTTTCCGAGAACCTTTCTTAAAGGTTCTTTGATGCTTTTCATAAAATCCACCCCACCAAGGCGCGCGAGGCGCAATACATTTCCAAGGTATGCCATTTATTGAAATGAAATCTTTTAATTTTGAATCGATTATAAATTTTGCAAATTCTTTAAGAATTTCATTAGTGGCTCTGAAGCTCTTAGCGTTGTCGGAAATGATAACTTTACAATTTCCTCTCCTAGCTAAAAATCTCCTTAATGACAAAATAAAATTTTTTGTTGACATATTTGTGATTAATTCAATGTGCACAGCTCTAGTTACACTGCAGGTAAATAATGTTATGTAAGCCTTTTGAGGCGTATCATTTCCAGATTTTATTAAAACTGGGCCGGTAAAATCTATTCCTGTTACAGTAAAAGGAGGGTTTTCAGTAATTCTATTTTTTGGTAGTTTATGAGGTATATCTCCCACATTCTTAGCGTGCCTTCATGGTGTAATGGTCAGCACACTGAGCCGGTATTTCAGAGGTCCGTGGTTCGATTCCCGGCGAAGGCAATGCATATTTTTCATGGTTCCTGCTTCCAAAAATGCCTAATGTCTCTACAGTGGCGCCCGAACTAAAAGGGTTCTGGATGATGACTCTCCACACCCAGGATTTGGCGACTAGGTCCCCTAAAACCCTAGTCGCCATTTAAAAAGGGGAGTATATAAGATATATCTCCCACATTCAATGTGCACAGCTCTAGTTACACTGCATGTAAATAATGTTATGTAAGCCTTTTGAGGCGTATCATTTCCAGATTTTATTAAAACTGGGCCGGTGAAATCTATTCCTGTTACAGTAAAAGGAGGGTTTTCAGTAATTCTATTTTTTGGTAGTTGACTAGTTATTTGTTTAGCTGGTTTCAACTTATATTTTCGACAAATTAAGCAGTTACCTAACACTCTTTTTACAATCTGTCTATCTCGTGGAATCCAAAATCTAGACCTAATTTTGGCGAGCGTAAATGTCACTCCACCATGAAAAATTTTATTATGCTCTCGAATAATAATTAATTCTGTAAATCTAGATTGCTTAGGAAGAAGCACAGGGTGAGCCTCATCCTTTGTAAATTCTCCTTCTTCTAATCTTCGTTTTATACGCAATACACCACAGCTGTCGAGAAATGGGGCTAAATTCGAAAGTGGAGATTCTTTAGGAATCGACTTACCGTTTTTAATGTTCTGTAATTCTAGGTTAAACTCAATGTTTTGCTCATGTTTTATCCAGTCTAGTTCTGCATTTTGAAGTTCTTCAGCTGTGAGGGGACCTGCAACCGTCTGTCTTTTTTGAAGTTTATTAACAAACCGTTTAACAAGTGCAGTTACTCTTAGTACTTTTAACAAACAACTATATTTCCTGAAATCTAAAATAAATTTATAATTTTCTACCAAACATTTATTTTGCACTGTTTTTTCAAATTCCGTTTTTAGCTCTAAGTCTACGTCTGTAGATTTTAAGTTCTCCCTTTCAGTTGGCCAATATTCAGATGACTGACTGAGCCACGGTGGACCGTGCCACCAAAGCTAGTTCGAAGCTAAATTTGCTGCAGAAATTCCTCTGGACAGGATATCTGCAGGATAATATTTTCCAGGGCAATGAGCCCAATTGTTGATATCTGATAAAGATTGAATTTCTTCTATTCTATCTTTTACGAAAGTTTTGTATTTACTGGATTGTCCCGTAATCCAACATAACGTAATCATCGAGTCGGTCCAAAAATAACTAGATGTACTAAATTTTAAGCATCTACTTACTTGAAGGGCTAATCTTGCGAATAACAAAGCCCCCATTAATTCTAGTCTTGGTAATGTAAGACCTTTCAGAGGAGCTACACGACTTTTAGAACAAATAAAACTAATACTTATCCTTCCATCTTCAGCTATAGCTCTTAAATACAGCACAGTTCCATAGGCTAAAAGAGATGAATCTGAAAAAGAATGAATTTCAAATGAAATAAATTTACAGTTCAAATTTGACAAATAACATCTAGGAATCATGAAATCTTCTAAGTGTTCGACTTCACTGCACCACAACTGCCACTTGTGATCCAGTGACGATGGAAGTTTGTCGTCCCAGTCCATATCATGAGTCCATAGTTCTTGTAGAATGCACTTCAATTTTATGATGAAAGGCCCTAAAAATCCGATAGGATCATAAATATGACCCAATACTCGAAGGATAAACCTTTTCGAAGCAGTTCCGTTCTTGATAAACTTTGATAGTTCTTTCACGTTGAAAGATATACTGTCCGCATCTGGGTCCCAAACTAGACCCAACACCTTGGACGGTGAGTTAACTCCCGTAACTGAGCTCTTCTCCTGATCGATGTCGACCTCATCATCCTTCCACAGCTCAAGAAGTTTCAGGGAATTAGTTTTCCATTTTCGTAATATCATGCTACCTCTTTTGAGAATTTCCACACTTTCAGTCGTAATCTTCAAAGCCGCTTGCAAGTCTTCTTCGCCTCCAACCAAATCATCGACATAAAAACATTCTGACAATAATTTGCAAGTATCGGGAAATTCCTGTTTACATTTATCAAAATGATATTTCAAAGTTGCAGCTAATAAATATGGACTTGGTTTCATCCCAAATAAAACTCTACCAAAGTTTATTTCTTGATATGCATTAGAACGGATATCATCAGTCCAGAAGAACCTAGTAAATTTTCTGTCATTAGGATCGATCAAAATTTGTAGATATGCTTGCTTTAAATCGGCTGTGAAGGCGATTGTATTTTGCCGAAACTTTTAGATCATTTCAAATAGATTTGGATATAAATTTAGTCCTTTGAATAAACAGTCATTAATCGAAAGTTGTCCTCCTTCATGAGAAGAACCATCAAACACGATTCTAAGTCGACTAGTGGATTTGTCCTCGCGAATGACCGCATGGTGGGGTAAGTAAAATGACTGCTCAGAACATGACAACTTAATATCTGACGACGAGTTCTCAATGATATCTTCCTTACGATAATCATCAATTACCCTTTTATAATCTTCAAAAAAGCTATATCATTTCTAAATCTCCTAACCAGACCTTCGAAACGTTTCCGACCCACTTCCCTATTATTCGCCAATTTCTCCTGCATACCTGGTTTCCACGGCAACTTTACACTATATCTTCCATCTACGAACCCAAGAGAGTTATTAAATTCCTCAAGTATTTCCTGTTCCACTAAAGTCAAACACTCCGTTTCTTTGCTTGTAATACCTAAACTTTTCAGTTCCCAGAAACGCCTGAATTCAGCTGATACAGTGCTTTGATCACCCAACACTACGTTTACAACAGCAGTCTTACTCAGATCATCACAATTTCCTTGCAAGGACCATCCAAGTTCAGTGTTTACAACTACCAATGACGTATTTAATCTTTCAAAACCCTTTGTCAAATTCCAATAAAAATCTGAACCTATTAACAAAGAAATTTCATTATCATCGAACGCTTGATTATATCCCCACGTTAAAGTGAATCCCTTAACTTCCATTTCAGCCCTCGTACTCTCATTCGGCAAATTAATAGTAGCCGTCGAAATTTCATCTGTTTCCAAAGCCTGAATTACAACTTCATTTCCGTCCACGATATTTCGCAATCTCACTTCCACCCTGCGACAAGTTTGCAACCAAGGATCCTTTGCTCCAAACGAATAAATCTTTAATGTTTCTTACCCTAGACAATTTAATCCCAACTTCATAGATACATTTCTTTTAATAAAACTCTTTTCACTCCCATTATCAAACATTGCAATAATTATACCTGATGATTTACGACCAATAATTTTTGTCCTAACACACTGCAATAAAATCACATTCCTATCATTTACGACTGAATTTGAAATAGTAGGCTGAATTTCCACTTCCTTTGGTTTTTCATCTTCCGGATTCGAATTAGATTTACATTTGCTAAAGTTTTCAAATTTAAAACAAATAGCTTTGGCATGTCTGCCAGAGCAAAATGAACACTGTTTAGCATTACATTTTTTCACAAAACAGTTTGTGTTACAACACAACAAACATCTCTTTTCCTTAATTAATTTATCCCTTTTTTGTTGTACCGTCATATTTTCACATTCAGTCTTACAGTGACCTTGACCGCAAAATAAACAAACTTGTGAAGTTTTCGCCATGAATTCTGTTACTGACGCGTGTTGATTGCTATGACTCCGAGGGAAATTCCGTTTCTAGTTTCGAAAATTATTTTGTTTGTGTTAGTTAGAATTAAAATTATTACACGAAGTTACATTACTGGAATGAATACGGAAAGCCTTTTCTCTTGCACTGATGGCATTATGTAAAAACTTCATCAATTGCCGTAAATCATGAGAATTATTTATATTTCGCTTCGAAAATTCAAGAGCCAGTTCTTCTGGCAGATGTTTTAGTATTATGTTAGTCAGTATTGTTGTGTATGTTTCCGATTTGACATTGAATTCCTCTAAACATCTAATTTGAGTTTGGGCTTCAAAATAAAGGCTCCGAAGAGCCTGAATGTTAGAAGCATTTTTACGGGAGTTAGATTTAATAAATTTGACAAGTGAGCATTTATTAAAATGTCTCTTTGTCCAAATGTTTCGGAAATTAATTTAACAGCCTGTTTATAGTTTTCTGGAGTAATTGAGAAGCCTTTAATGCTAGCAAGGGCTCTACCACCTAACAACGACTTTAAATAGCAAAATTTGTCAACATCAGTTAAATTAGAATTATTATGCACAGAATTCTCAAACTGATTCCAAAAATCTAAATATTCTGAAGGTTCACCATAGAATCGAGTGAGCGAAAGTTTAGGGAGTTTAGTTCTGTTTTCTACATGCACGGTGTTATTTTCTACATGTACATTTTCTGGGCTTAATGTTTGTTCACATGACTGATATGGAACCTTTCCGATTGATTTAATTTTGTTTTGCAATCTTACTTTAACTGGTATTATTTTTTCGTTATAATCACCTACCGAACTAATTTCATCCTTAATTTCGCTTTTTTCCTTCAACAATTCATCAATGCCACTATTTAGTATGTTAACAATTTCGATTTTAGTATTCAACTGTTCTAAATATGAATCACATACATCTATGTCGATATCTGATTCATTCAAATATTTTTTTATTTTTTCTATTAACTTTAGAGTTTGTTCTCGATATGTGTCACGCTTAGTTCGCAGCTTTAACAATTTAGCCATTTTCACAATTTCTAGCAACAAATTTTACCTTTCGAATACTTTAACAAAAAATAAATTCTAATTATAGAATTCTAAGAAAACAAATTGTAATTTTCAACAACAAATCACACTTTCAGCATTAACACCAAATTCTAAGAAAATACAACAGATTCTTACTTGTAAATACATTCGAACTTTCTAAACATAAACGCAAACATTCAGTATTCGAAAACGAAAGTTTCATATTTTAAACCAAAACAAGATCAACGACATCAAATAGCTTTACTACTTCAAAACTTCAACAGTTACGAAATATTCTATTCAAACAAATTTTCAACAAAACTATTTACTCACCCCACCAAGCGACGTTCCCGGACGATGTCACCACATGTTACGAACCAACTACGAAACGAATGCGAAATTCCAAAGGCGAAGACAACAATTGACAATTCTGATACGAATGCTACTTTTGTTTCGACGAGTTTACACATCGGTGGTTAATTGATCCTGTTTGGTACACAAAATTGATGACGACATTTTTGGTTTATATTTTAATAAAAAACACCAACAAGATACACTATAACACAGCAGCATCGCAACGGCGAACGAACAGTTACATAATGTAAACACAATATTCGTTTGGCGTAACAGCGCCCTCGATCCCATAAAAGTTGCAACACATGCCATACTGTAAAATTTTCATACAAGATACAATTATAAGAGGATATTTGCTATATAATCTTTGAAGCATGAAACATATCCATGTCGGACACATCGCAAAAATGGTGACTTATTATAATTTATTTTCAAATATCTTCTTTTTTTAATTTTGACACAAAGAGCACTTCATTAACACATGGGAAAGTCTGTCTCATATATCTTACACAACGACAGATGGACACATTTTTATCCAGAACATATATTTTTAACAATCATATTTTTATCATCAAAATTAACTCATGACGAAATACCAGATAAAACTCAAGAGTGATCAAATGTATTCCTGTTTGTAATCACAACTCAGGTGAAAAATGCTTAAAGAGACAGTAAGAGCCATATGTTAAGAGCAACAAAATCTTGTCGATATTATTTCCCATTACCTATTTCGGAAAGAAGCAATTAAATAAAACTACTTGAACATTGAACTTAAATAAGAAATTTTACAGACTGTCTAGAAACTTGAAAGAATGTTGTTACAAAATAGCTATAAAACTTTACTCTTAGTTTTCTCGTTGTTCACCCAAAACCTTTTTATGTGAATAGATTTTCTACTGAAAATTTAAATAAATAATAATAATAAAAGATGTCGAGATTCAAGTATGCATTCGATATCAAGATACCGTAGGGCTAGCACACTTTTTATTCCTGAAAAATGTAGCTTCAATTCCATATATTATTCCTCGAAAACATTGCGAAACCATTAAAACAGATAAATCGTTTATCCTGAAATTTGACGAAAAAAGTTTTATTTATTTATTTGAAATTGAATAATTAATACCATAATGCTTTTAGTAAAATTCTCCGCTTAAGAAATTATTCATTCTCTGTCCCTTTGAAAATTTTTGCCCTATATTCCTGCAGGGAAGCAAACTTTTTTATTACTGGTGACAGGTGACGGAGAGTAGACTCCTGGAGGCTACCAAAGGTTAGCAGGAATTGTCTTCGCTCTCCTATCAGGAGTTTATTGCAAAAAAATTAATTTTTGCATGGCCAGACAAGGGCGGAAGCACAAAATTAGCTTACAGTCATAAAAGCCGCTTACAGACATAAAAGATACATTACAGACGATTTATTTTTCTTAGTGCATAATGAAGAGTTTGTCTTACAGAAGGTAAACGTGTTGCCTAATTAAACATGCAGTTTTAGAGCAGAATATATAAAATAATATTAATTAAACTAAAATTAATATTACAATTAAACTAAAACTGAAAATAAATATAAATTAAACTGAAACTAAAATTACACACACAACGTTTGTTATATTAATTGTGCACTTGCTGGAAAGACGTTTGACTCAGTCAGCTTCCCTGATTTCACTAGTGCTGCTGTAATTCCTGTCCCAGCGCCGCTGTAAATTTTATCATTCTGCCCATTTTATTAATTGCCATACTACTGGTGATAAAGAACCTTTTATATGGATCAGCATTGTTGATAAAAAGATGCAGATGATTTGACGCCCTTAGCGGGCAGTAGAAAACGATTTGACGCCCTTAGCGGGCAGTAGAAAACAAAGTGATTAGGCGAACCATCATTTCTGCAGACGCAGATTTTGTGTCCTAGATACTAAAACGATACAAGTACGTTGGAAACGGACCATAACCAGCAATATAACTGGTTAGCTGTGAGATGTTAATTTGACGTGTTGGCGAAACTTCGAATACGAAACCATACGTTCGTCTTCCTGTGTCACTTAATGTCCATTCCAGGTGCCATTTTTTGATCGCTTTGCCCAGTAGTGCGCGCTTCAGATGTGATTATGGCGCTGCAATGTTAAGTTCTGCTCTCTTTATACTGTTACCTGCTTCTTCGGCGAGCATATCTACTGTTTCGTGTCCCTCTAGAGCGGAATGATTTTGCTCAAGTAAGGAGTGTACATGCAAGAATATTGTTAAATATAAGCACCCGTATTCCTGTCATTAAAGGAAAGCAGTGTTTATGGTTCACAATTGCTAACAATGTCGAAATATTGTCAGTACAGATCATTGCTTTTCTGATGCTTATGAATATTGCATGCTGTATGGCTGCTGTAACGGGCAAGTGCTTCAGTTTCAAAGACACTATTATAGTGACAAAGATTGCTTTTCCGAGCATGAATAACGCTAGGTCTTTCGAATGTAACACAAACGTTTCTCACTTCTTCAGTTTTGAAGCCCCCTGTACAGATGGTAGTGTATGCTCCCTCTGGAATGTAGTTCCTTCTGTTCTTTCTAATTGTCCTTTTTAATCACTTATTTCCTTTTTAAACCTGAATGAATCTGCAGAGTATTGCTTTGCTGTTCGTACTGTAAGAGCCTGTACGGAGTGTAGTCGAAGTTTGCATCACATCTGTGTATATCTTCTGCTCTTATATAGAGGGGAATCAGATCTGTTAATACGAAAGCAGCGTTTATTACTGTTGTTGGGCGTGCTTTGCACAATTTAAATGCTAATGGATATTGGAGTATTAGAAGGTACTTCTTTCTCTTTCTCCCATTGGTTGCGACCAAACAGCAGTAGCGAATAGTGCTAGTAAAATATGCAAACAGATACAGAGAAATGCAGTTCGTTTCATTATTGTAATAGTAATTTATTTAGATACTTTTTTGGTTACGGGGTCAAACTGGCGCCAAACATAAACGTTTTCGCGAAATCAAACTAAATAGTAACCTTAATAATACGCAAAGCTTCACAAAATTGCATCCTAATATATATATTACCGTGAAAGACCAAAAATGGAGAATGTCGACATTTGCAGGTGAATGTCAACTATTCCAAATACGTTGGTGAAAGACCGAATACTTGGTTACATTCTTATACATTTGGACCATGATCGGTGTATGTCAACAAGCACAGATATGCTCTGTTGTTTGTTTAGAAGATTTATTTTTATGTATATACTAGGTATAACTTGCATTTAATATGCTAAATAAGTAAAATTTGCTTGAAATCAAATGCATTTTAATTTCCATATTACTGCATTTTCTGAAGGCTTTGAAATACAATTTTGCATAAGGGCGCCTCGGATTCTCTGTGTGGTCCTGCATGTCTAGACATATTTCATATATTTTGATAATGTATTAAATTGGGAATGTATTTATATGTTATAGTATATATATGGCACTTAATCGGAATTTAAATAATTTTAAGAATTTCGAAATTTTCGTGCATCTTGAGCAGTGTATATTCAATACATCATAAAAACAATGTACGTTTGCATAGGCACTTTGTTGCTCTATACGTAATTTGTACACATTCCATCATGATTAAACGTAAATAGCAATTAATGCATCTGCTTGAGATATAAAGATCCAGTAACCTATGACAAAATTCAATTTTTTATTCCTCGAAACGATTAATCATTAAAGAAAATGAACTTTAATCAAACAAATGGATTGTAATTC
>KK117526.1:162941-176791 GCA_000611955.2 Stegodyphus mimosarum
TTTCCATTAACTTGATGAAATCTTTTTGCAATGTTTTATTAAGTAACCTCTCACTGGAAATTCAAAAGCTCATATTCTTTCTGGATAGAGATTGTTGTTGCTGTATTGATAACTTGTGGTTAGATTTTCCCTTGAACAAAGCAATAATTAAAACGTCCGTTTACTTCTACGTAAAACAGTCCAAAATCATAGGATAGTATATGAGATCAGGTCAAAACATATGCATTCGTGTCCCGTATAATCCGCTAAATTTATATCCGGTAAATCACTGCTGATATAAGATGATTGACATTATTGAATGTAGCTGCATATGTTCTTTGGAGAAGTATGGTGTTCTTTGGCTTAAAACGCAGAAAAAATGCAAAAATCTGCACCAAACATCCAAGTCTGATTGGTACGGTCTCAATTGTAGAGACTTTTTTATCGTAATTTTAAATCTATAATCTAATTGCACTAAATATAGTTCGGATACCAATAGATATGTAACTTTTTAAGTTGATATAGGGATTAATTTTTCATTTGTTGAGGGGATTTCACTAAACATGTAGTGACAGGGCAATAACAATAGTGGCATTGAAAAGATTAAAATTCCGGGACCTGTGTCCAACTGCATCGGTATAAATCCCGGGGAACGGGTTTGCTGCACAGGGATTTACTTGGTTTTTCTCGAGGTGTAAAACGTGAATACAAGCTAGTTCCCCTCAGGAAATCCTCCACAAAGGCATCTTTCTTTTTCCTAGGCTGCGTGCATTGTTATTATAAAAAACATCAGTTTAATCATTTAGGTAGAAGCGGAAAGAAAGCCATGAAGAAAGGTCTATGTCCACCTACCCAACTTTAAGGAACAAAATTTTAATTTTTATCATAAACTTAAAATTCCTTGAACATTGCTTATTGTAATGAACTTGTAGGACACATATGCCCTATCTTATTAAAACGAATACAGGGATCGATTCCTGCAACCCATACACCATACAACGGGCATAGTAAGTCGCGGTTGAATATGGTGAAACATTAAGCGAATTAAAAGATATTATTTCATAAGATTAAATGTTGTTAATAATGATATTGTTACGAATTTTGTGCACAGATAGATGATTTTAGTGCAATTATATGTGAAATTGTTGTATTTTTCTGCGAAATGTAACATGAAAAATCTAGAGAGATAAGCTATGCCGGAAACGTAAGAATACAGGGCAAGTTCATTTAACATTGGAATAGCTTGAATGAACGACAGTAATACACCCACTTCTTTAAAGCTATAAATACTGCAGAGCGAAATTACGAAAATGTATTTTTATTCATTTCAGTTTATCTCATAAACGAACAGTAGCTCAAAATTTGAAGAAAAAATTAAGAACGTCCGAACTCCTCATGATATTTGCCGATGTGAATGAAATAAATTATAATAATTATAATATGAATTAAATAAACTATGATTTTGCTTTAGTATTACAACAAGAGGATATAATAAGGAAGAAGTCATAAGAGAGTGGGCAAATGTTGCTTCAATATCTTCAGGATTGTTAGCAAAGCCAGTTATGTTTTTTTTTCCTTTGTATGCCACCTGTTTTTTTACACTTCTTCACCATTTTTTAACTTTAGCACTCAATAAATTCACAAACATTTTTTATTGTAGCTGTTTTCATATAACTATGAGTTAGTTTATAAAACCATTCACGAAAGCATCTTTTGTTAAGCTAATTATCTTCTATTTCTTCGCTTTATTCAATGAAATAAACAGCGGTTGAGTGGATAAGACCAACAGACACTGGTAGTGCGACTCGGTTTCATACCCTGTCGAATAGATTGGCTGCATAGAAATAGTCTTATTTTCCCATGCATAACGTGAATAGGAGGAAATTCCCTTTAGAAAGAATTCAGGAAGGCGTCCTTTCTCTAAGGCAGACAAACCTAGTTTGCTTTGCTATAATCTAATATTACCAAATACACTTTAGCTTATAAGCTCGCGTATTTTGTTATATGCAACCAACCAAAGCAGCCTCGTATATAAAAATTTACTACTAATAATTTAATTTCCTCTAATCAATTTGAAATGCAATAACATTACAGTGAAATATAATAAAAATATAGCGATATTCGTTTTTAAGTGATAACAAAAGCTATTTTACATTTTATTCATTACATAAGGTTGGAAATTTAATGCTTTGAGCTGCCGTCTCCTCACTTTCAATCGTGCTCCTCCCCTCCGAGTAAGGAAAAAGGGATTTCTTATACTCTTGGATCCGGAAGAATGGAATTCTAATCTCGATATGACATTCAGCCGAACAATAGTTCCGATATTTCAATGCGCGTGGGAGAGACTATTTGAATTCCAGATATTGCCTATTCTGAGGTTATATGTTTTGGAAACTTCTTCCCGTGGAGATTTCAAGGGATTTTGTCTGACGCAAAATGTGTTTTGATGTTGGAATTTTCCTATACGTCTGTTTCAAATCGTGTATTATAAACGTAATTTTTTCTACCTCAGCCTTCGGTGGGCGAACAGTTTTCGCTTCACATGTTTAAATCATATCCAGTTTTTTTATTTGGTGATAAGCATATGAAAAAAATTTTATTCTACGCATTCATTATATGCTAGTAAAAATCGTTTCAAGAAAACTTCAAAACAGGCCAAGGTAAAACAACTATTATTTCAATGAAAACCAGTATTTCCTTTATTACAAACTACATTCAACATCTATTACATAACGTTGGATTAAAATTATTTCAAGTAAATTAGAAAATCAAATTAGCGTAAAACACCAAGGATTCTAACACTTCTATGGCGTTTAGTTAAAACTGCAAAAAGGATTATCTTTAGAACGCTGCCATTTGATTATCGGAGACATATGTTTGGAAATATGGCAATCGTATTTTTCTCCAAGAAGGATATATTTACGAGATTCTAAGGCTAGCTTAATAGATTATGTCAAAGAACAGAAGAGATCTCTCGGTAATGTAAGGAATGCCTTCATGGAGTACGTATTTGCTAAGCAAAATTGGCTCATGCTTACTTTACGTATGGGAAAAACCACTAAAAGTTTTAAGTACCTAGTCTATTCACTGGGACTTGCACACGGGTTGAATTATCAGTTTTCAGTGATCTTATCCGGTGGTGTGTGGAACTCTACAAATACATAAGACGTTTTAGCAGACCTCAGTCTAGGGCAGAATTTTACTCAGTATTACAATTCAAATTCGCGTGCTCCTCATCCGTATTCATTGAGGTTTTCTCTCTCTGTTCAATGACTGATAGTATCAATTTTAAGTCTGTTCACATTATTTCTTAATTTTAGGAGCCTGATTTTTCCAGGCAGGGTTAAATTTGTTGCTGTTTTTATAAAAGTAAATTTTAAGATAATAATTAAACATAAAATGCTCATAGTTTTCTAATATTTTACTTAATGTTTAAAGGATTCTTTCTTTATACTGCGCAGTTAATCGTGGGTATAGTTTTACCTGAAGAAAGTGCTGCCAACGATATGGCTCCTAACTGCAGATCAGCCCAACCATGCAATTTTAAGATAGGAGGCAAACTATTAGCTTTTTATCTGCGCTTTTGTAACAGCCGTTTAAACAAACAAATAAATATATTACTTAACATTATTGGGAATAGAATTTACAATTGTTTTTAATTATTTTAAAAGTTTTAAATGATGTAGTCATTAAAACATATAAAAACAATTCAGAATAATTTACACATTCTAAAATAAAACTAAAAATTTCATACAATTGATTCAAAATCATCCATCAATGTATTTTAAATTATTTATTGGTGTAGCCTGACGTTTTTTAGGTCTATCAAGGCAGCTTCTTAAAAAAATCATTTATATTATACAATTCGATTATAAACTAACATAATTAGTTTCGTAAAATATTACTCCGCGTTTAATAGTCTTATTGGTTAACATAAAAAATAAGTTATATTAAAAAAAAGTCTGATGTGGACACCACAAGACTTCTTTGTACGACCTACTAAATTATGGACATCTTTTTGCAGGATTTCATTTAAACTTATTTTCCTGAACACTTCTCTTTAATCAGCTCACTTTGCGGCAAGGAAAAAACTGCATAAAAACTGAAAACATCTTCATTAAAATCGTCAAATACCGAAAAAACTAAAGCAACAAGAAGAGCTAAAAACCGCTTAAAATTTTTTTGCTGTTGAAATTAGAGTTTAAATTAATTAAAATTAAGCAGAAAGACTGATGTTTTGGTGCATAAAACTTTTGGTTCCACTTTGGCAAAAAGACACTGAAATTAGTGCAGAAACTGATTTAATTCACTATGCCACTGAGTTTGAAATGAAAACAAATGGCGGCGGCGTTAGACTTAGTGAAACTTAAACAACTTTTAAATTCTTGATTATTCAACAACTATGCATATATATAAACTAAAGGCATAAAAAACCGTAACCGGTACTTAAGAATAATCTAATTCAGTCCCTTTTAAAGCAAAAAATGCCCAATTTACCAACATATAAGAATGAAAAAAGCGTAGCTCACCGAGCCGGAAAACAGAATGGGTATACATATATTTATATACTTTTGGTAGGACCAGTTGCACCCAAAAAGGACATGTTATAGCAGCCAAATATACAAAATTTCAAAGTTCTGAGACTACTCGTGTTTCAGTTATGCGAGATACTTACATAGGCACGTACGCACGTATGTACAGACGTCACGAAAAAAATCTCTTCTGAATCTATTTTAAAGCCATTTCACAATTCATTTTCGGAAAACAGTCCTTTATTCTGCCCATACCTACAGATGCAACGCAAAAACATCGTTCAAATGGAATCGAGAGAGGTAAAAATGGATACTTTCGTTGATATATGGTATAGAGCGATTACGATTTATTTGGAAGCAGGAGTCAGGAAAAATGAGCAACGCCTTTATCGGGACTCGAACCGCGGCGCTCAGGAATACGCGCCGAGAGTGCTGATAACTACACCACGAAGGCATGCGAAGAAGGCGGGAGAAATACCTTATAATGGTACCTGAAATTTTATTTTTACCTGCAATATTTCCTTTAGTTCGTACAAGGAAGTAAATATTATATAAGAGATATTTCATACCCGAAAAAACCCTTTACCACTCTGTCTGCTTCTACACAACTAATTGGCATCCGTTTATTGTAATGATCAGTAAGTCCTTGAAAGACTGCCCTGTATAATCGTCGTTAGCATGCATAGATCATCGCTTGAATGCTGAATTTAATCAACGATTTTATTCACAGGTTCTCCCATGGATGCGGATTATAATCGTCTGTAGGAATGAAAGTAGTAAAGCCGTCCTATAATATTTCATTGATTCAACATTCTTGGTCAACCTCTATCATCACATTACTGATTAAACAATAAATAAAACTCTTCCATAATCCTCCTTTAGATTTCAGATGAAGGATGTTAAAAATTTGTTTCTAAATTTGAATACATGAATTCCCCTCTCCCCCCAAAAAGGAAATAGCTCCATCACTGGCCGAATGGCTAAGACCGCTGAGTAGTGGAACCGACTTCGATTTCAGACGAACAGGTTGTTTGCATCGTTGGTTTTTATGGCTTCCCCCATGTGTAACGAGAGTACTAGTCAGTTTCCCCAGAAAGTCCTTCACGAAAACCCTTTCCTTAGGGAGGGTCCTTAGGGAGACAGCCCTCTTGAGCTTCGCCGTATTCAACCAGTTTAACCTAACGAGAAAATAAATATATGTTCTTAAAAATGATTTTTCATAGTGTTGCGTATATTAACGCATACATATACACGTAATATACATACGTATATTAACGCTCGTTAGATTATGTTATATTAACGCATACATATATATGTAACGATATGTAAATTAAACTAGAAATGTAAGACACCTAAACTGAAGGAATCGGAATTTTTTAAATCTCGAGCAAATTAAATAACATGCACTTGCTTCTTTCTTTCGTTTATTAAACAAAAATAATTCAGAAATTTACATACCTGATCAAATCATTTTCATTTAATTGCAAATTTCATAAAAAAAAACTCCCTGTTAGACGACATATGAACATTATACGTTAGTTCACTTTTATCTTATTCTGTACCATATATATTATTAGAAACATTTTTCTTTAATAACAGTATTGAGCCAAATGTTTATAATATCTGTTATATGTATTGTAAATCATCTTAAATTTATTATAATTACAGCACCTCAACTATTAATACTATTTAAGATGAAATAAAGCTATAAATAATAAAGGAACATTAACTTTGCTTTTAAAACGCTGAAATTATAAAGGTGTTATTTGAAAAATGAATTCAAGATATTAAACTTCATCGAACAGCGATATCGAAGAACTGGCAGTTTGCCAGAAAGCGTAGGGGATAAATTGAAGATATTCATGCCTCGCGGAAGGGAGATACTCGTTAGATTATGTGGATATTACTTGATTTGGCAGCTTAATGTAAAAGGTTCCGAAAAGTAGAAGGTTGAGAAATAGACATTTTCAACATCAAAACTGTGAAGGGAATTCATAACTCTGCTAAGAAATATTATTAGTAATATTATAGCTTATTTTTAATTCAGACAAAAGTCGTTTGATGAAAAGAAAGTAATTCTATTCCGTAATATATTGCATTAGAAACTTCTTTTAAAATTTATAATGGTACAAATGTTTAACGAAAATGTATAACGAAATTTGGTAACAGTTACCAATCTACTGACAATTCAGAGGGCAAAAGTTTCTTTTAATAATTTTTTAGCCATCATAAAGAAAAAATATTACTAAGAAGAACATAATTTTTAAGCGCTTACTTCGTCATCATAATAAGCAATGTATTGTTTTTATAGTTCCGAAGAAACATTATAAAAATTAAATAGGTTTTCTTGCTAAGTACCTTACCAGCCACTCGATCTTAATTGTTCGTTAACTTTAGCGGTGATGGCAAATTATCGCTCTTAAATTGACTATGGAATTAACACACCAATATATAAAATAATAACAAAAATAATCTGAGTCTTTCTGAATTTCATCTACTGGCTGGAAAGTACAACAGTTAACTGGTTGCAGTGCTAGTGTTTCTACTAAAGGCAACAAATAAATCGAAGAGACTACTTCTAAATTAAAATCACATTTACCAATCCGTACCTAATGTCTGGCGATTATTCTCAAGTCTTCCAGCAGCAATGGATAAAAGGCAAGTGGGTAGTCGAAGCAACAGCAAAATGTCTCTACTACTAGTCACGCGGTTAAGGTTCTTCTTCTCAGTTTAAACTATATGCCTACATTGAAAGCTAAAAGTCATGGAGTTAATTTAAAAAGTTTGATATCCTTTGGTTAGCTTAAGTTAGCCGGTGTGTTCTTTAGATCTCTGAAAATCCGAAAATGTCTGCCTAATGGTTGCAAAAAGATAGAAAGACAACTGCCAACCAACTGACAGATACATTCAGGCATACAGCTGAAGCCGCATGGATTATAATATCCGTAATTTCCATCCAAAATGTTTTCGTCTCAGTGCCTCATACAATAACTGTTAGTGTTTTCAGATGCGATGCTTGAGATACTGAATTCTTTGAGTGCTATACTTAAAAGTTGCCTGAAATTGATTTGAATAGACGAAATTTATAAAAGATAAATATATATTTGAATTTAAAGCAATTATATGCTCGAAAAAGATATAATAATTTTGAGAATTTGAAGCGTTATTGATTATCATCTCTTCTACATTTCAGAGTTCATTTTTATTAAGACATAAGATCGCATTTTTATAATGAAGGTTATAAGATATTTCTCCTGCCTTCTTAGCATGCCTTCGTGGTGTAGGGGTCATCCTGCTCGGTTTAGTGGTCGGCAAGCTCTTGGTGGTATAGTGGCACTTTCGTATTCGAGAGGTCCGTGGTTCGAGTCCCAGCGAGGGCATTGCTCACTTTTCATGTCTTCTGCTTCCAAAAATCCTAATGTCTCTACAGTGGCTCCCAAACTAAAAGAAAGGTGGTCGATGATGCTTTTCAACCACCATATTTGGCTATTGAGTCCTCTAATCTCTAGTCGCTCTTTAAAAGGAGAGTATATAAAGTATTTCTCGCGCCTTCTTAGCATGCCTTCGGGGTGTAAGGGTCAACATACGTATTCGAGAGGTCCGTTGTTCGAGTCCCGGCGAGCGCATTCTTCATTTTTCATGTCTTTACAGTAGCACCGGAAAGAAAAAAGGTGTTGGATGAAGATTCTCCACCACCAGGATTTGGCGATTGAGTCCTCTAATTCCCAGTCGCCTTTTAAAAGGGGGAGTATATAAGTTACTTCTCTCGTCTTCTTAGCACGTCTTCGTGGTGTAGTGTTCGGCACACTTGGCCCGTTTTCGAGAGGTCAGGGGTTTGTGTCCCTGCAAGGACGCATTGCTCACTTTTCCTTTCTCCGGCTTTTAAAAAATACCTAATGTCTCTACAAGGTACTGAAGTATTCTTGGAAATAATTATTAATTTCAGTATGCTTGTTCAAAGTAGGCCTTTTCTCCCTTGATTTGTTTTCATATTTCTATACTGAAAATGCTCAAACTGAACGGCAAGATTGGCGTAAAATTTCTCTGCGGCGTAAAAATTTAAATATTGACAGTAATAACGCAAAGTCAAATATTACAATCTTGTCAGAGCTAGTGAATCCTAGTCACAAGGCTTCGAGAGGAAGAAATACGCTCTGTCTTACAGTCCAAAACTCTTGACTTAAACTCTCTCACATAGATTTGCATTCTCGTGAGAGAATAGGAAGAAGTTATAGCGTAGGTCTAAATCATAACAACTGGTTAATTAAAATAATAGTAGTAATTTTATAAATTTTAGTTTTATTGACAAGTTAATGATTATGCTGTTATAGCAAGTTTTTATTTTAATGCACGTAGCGCAGAGTGTAATAACAATGTATTTATTCAATAACAATGCATTTTGATTATTTTGATGCCAAAGCTATAACACGCCCTTTATTACAAAGCTTACAAATTATCCAGAATTAGGAAATTTATTACTATTTCGCAACACTCATCATTTACATTGACAAAACGAGAATCGATGCCTCTTTATCGATACCTAATCGATGCCTCTCTGTCTTATGTCCACTATATCGGACATTCTGGCCGCAGTTTTATACTAAATCATGGATAAATTTTTAGGGCGTAAGCAAGCATAACACGATAGTAAAGTATCAACTAGTGCCCAGAAGAGAATGGTTCAGAAAATAAAATCAAAAATGTATTCTCGAGAATACTTAAATTTCGGGTTAACCAGTACTGCAGTAAATAAAGAAGAAAGGCCTCTGTGTATCATTTGCTAATAAATTTTGGCAGCAGACAGCATGAAACCTAATAAAACTAAACAACAATTGGTAACGGTTCATAGAGATTGCGTTAACAAGCCTAAAGAATTCTTCGAATTAAAATTAAATTAAAATCAATTGAAATGAAAAAATAATTTGTTTTAAAAAAACTTTGTCTGTGAATGAAAAAGCTTTAGTCGCCTCTTGCAAAATTTCATATAAAACAGCCAGCTGTAAAAGGCCTCACCGTATTGACGAAGAGCTTATTTTAATGAGATTTTAGAAACTATGTTTGGCGATACTTTTGTCAAATAATCGTAATCCATACCTCTATCAAATGATACTGTTGCTATTGAATTTACTGATATAGTTAAAAATGAACTATAGTATCGTTTCGGGATCTTGCTCGTTAAAGCTGCTTTCAATTCAACTTGATGACGTAACAGATGTCAATAAAAACGCTCCTTTGATTGCCTATGTTAGATTTTATGATCATATGTCAGCAACAGAAGAACTACTTTTCTGCCAACCAATAGAGCTCAAAACAACAGCACTCGCATTATTTGCAAGCTTAACTAATTTTATAAACGAGGCAAACATAGAGGGGAAGAATTTGCGTCGAGATATGCATCGATGGGTGCTCGTTCAGTGTCCGGAAGATACCAAAGTATATAAGCACTTGCAGAACAAAAACATCAGCAGTGTGTTTGGATACATTGCATAATCTACAGAAAAGTTGTGACTTCCACAGAAATGAGTCCTCTTTCAATACTGTGGTAAGGATTGTTAAGTGCTAAATTGTCGCGGCACCAGATGTTCTGTGGCAATTTTCACGTCACCAAAAGTTGTGGTACCAAATGTTAAATGCTAACTGTTACAATAATTTGTCTACAATAATATCAAAACCATAATTCATTGCGTTGTGTATTACTAACCCGAATAACCCCTAAGACCAAGCAGGAGTACTGGTGTTAAGAACATTCACACAAGTCATCATAAGAAAAACTCTGAATCAAATATATATATATATAACCAAGGATATTTATTGCAGCATTAAAGGAAGACACTCAATCTTTCAACTTAAATTTCTAGATCTATGGTGTGTTCAGGTGACAACTATTTAAAATAATGCATTTAGAATTATAATATATATATTGCTAATTTCAAATATGCACCGAGATGAATTAATCAAAAATTTACACCGTAAAAATTAATATTAAATTTTCATATGCAGTTATCAAACTCTGCTGGCCAGCATAAAAATACACAGGAATTTAATGAATCACCGAGCATGGTGTCTTTACCAATATTGATAGAGATTACTTAGTTCAAGAAATTTCTTAATTTACTCAGGTAAAAATTACATACATAAATTTAGCAAATCCCTTAGGCAGTTAGAAAATATTACATATTCAAGTAGACCCGTTGGAGAAAAATGATTACATTTATTCCTACATTCAATTACTCAATTAAAGGTAAAGTAGAATTTAAATTTTTAATCGTTCCTTAATTTGCAAAAGTTAAAGTTAATTCTCAACCAAAAATAGTAACAACTTAAAGTAAAAAGGTAAAATTTAGATAAGTTTACAAATTTACTATCCTGTCTTAATTCATTATATATAAATTTTAATTACATTCCAAGTTAAGGTTAAAAGTCCTAAATAGATTAATAGTGCAGCAGTTGCTTAAATACACAGCCTGGATTTAAGATCCAGCAGAAAAACCTTGACTAAAAGTTAAATAGAATTTAATTGGAAATTAAACACACATATAATTACTCCTTACATTAATAATTCATCACTGGAAAATTTACTTCAAATAATCAAATCTCTTAAAAAAAATTTTAAATTACCATATTACTTAGGAAACATGTTCACGGAATTTAAGTCGCAAGCTGTACTAAATTTCAGGTGAAATTAACAATCAAAAGGTTGAACTCACTTGAAGGGAAGCGTTGAAAATTTAATTAAGCATTAACTCAACTTATAGATTTTTTTTTTCGGATGTCCCATTCATAACAGGTGTTGAACAAGGCTCTGCCGAACCAGTCCTTCGCAGATGTTGAACGAGGGAGTCCGGCAAGAAATCTGGACACCTGGATCAGACACTATGAAGATGGTAAAGTGCATTCGTGCAGCAAAACAAGAGCTCCTAAGGGTTCCTCCCTTTTCCGTCTATTCTCATTCATGCGAGTTGATGGTAGCACTCCGATGGGGAAAAAACAACATTCTCGACTCCAACACGGGGATGGTAAAGTGCGGAGGAGTAAACTTCAAGTGATTTTTTAGATGTTCATCTTTATCTTATTTCCCATCTCCGGCTCTTCCAGAGGAAGAAAAAATAACGTGCTTCTACAGCTGCGAATCCAAGGCAAAAAGGGCTGAGCATGGCCTTGCATGACGATTTCAATCGTCCAGAATCCAGAATTTTCGAAAATCACCAAATTTGGTGAATTAGTATGCAAATCTCGCCAAACACAAAACAGTGCTGCGAAAACTTAGTTTTTCCTTCTTCACACCAAAAAAAGTTCCACCCTCGCCACCCCCTTCGCCAACAAGGAGGGGTGAGGGAAAGAATGCGACAAACCTATCACTCCCCTACCACGCAACCGGACGCAGTACATGACCTTGACGAGAAAGTGCCCAAAACGACGCTTATAGCAGAATAAATTTTTAGACACGAAATTCAACAATTTTAGCAATTAAATGGGCATAATTCTCCAACGGGGCGACGTACAGTCATGAAAGTAGGTTCATAAGAAGGGTAAATTTTTTCTCTTTAAGAGGTATAAATTTCAACCATGTGAATAAAAAGGAAGTATTTTTAAATTTCAAATATTACGCAGAAAGCAACCGATTTCCCATTGTCTCCTTTCCCGAAAGCTAATACTGTCGAACGCGTAACGTAAGAATGAGAACTCTGTTTAACTCGCATAAAAATAATTGATTCAATAACATAAGCAATACAATTCGTGAAGAAAAATTTAGAATAAGCATAAATTAATGCATATAATTTACTCACTCAATAATTAATTAACAAATAACTGCAATTAACTACACATTAATCCATAATTCTAAACTAACCAAAAATCACTACATAACATCCCTCCCCCAACCGGGAAAAAAAATTTTTGGCGAGCCAAAAATTTTTAATAAAGGAGACAAGGGCAAAGGGTTTACAAACGAGTTATATATTGCAAGAATACCAGAATGTCAGTGAATCCCAATTGTCAATAGTAGACGAAAAAAAAAACAAAACACCCCTAACAGCGTTCAATATGCCTGAGCCTCAGGAGGTCTGTCTGACAATCGTCAAAGAACCAAAATTGAAAAGCGTTGACAAACAGCCATGACACACCCCAAAAAAAATAAAGTGTAATATGTAATAATGTTAGATAACATCCCCCCATACAAATGCTACAATAAGAGTATACAATGCAAATAAGAGTACATATAAAATACAATAAACACCTAAACGTTATATACTGGTGCAAGGTGTCGAATACAAAAACAGGAGCTATACAGGTGCTCCACACACAAAAACATATTTTTTTTTTCAATGCAAGTAAAACAATCCTAAAAAAAAAAAACACTATAAGTTGTATACCATTGCATACAAGCCCTGAGTCTCCATTTGCTAAAGAGACAAAACACTGAACCAATTCCAAGTTCACAACCACCGCTTTCCCCAAAATGAAATACGAGAAAGGTGGAATAAAACAAAACCGCAACTATACAGCGCTGAAGTAACTCACAGAATCCCAGTCAAAACATAATTGGTAGTGCTGCAAAAAAAAAAAAATAAATGGAAGAACTAACGAGGAGTGTTGAGAAAAAACAATCTTGTCAAAATTAACCGAAAGAATCCCAAGCGCTTAAGATCTGGGAGAAAAAAAAAAACAAATTTAGATTTTAAATGAAGTGAGCTAAAGGGGCCAGCCCTGATAACCCAAAAAAAAACCGAGCTATCGAGACAAGATTGTTGATTACCAAGACCACAAGATAATACCTCACATGCTCAGACATGTAAACAAAATTTCTCTAAGCAACACACGACCAGGGATACTAGGAGTGAAACTAAGTAAAAATTACAAAATACAAATTCCAAATAACGAATAGTAACGAACCAAAATAATCGAATATGCTACACTTAACGAGTTTACACAATGAAAATCAAATTCGTACAATTATTTTACAACAAAACCATGGATATCCCTAGGCCTTAGGTGGTAAGGATAATTATGAGTGTCATTTTCAGGTTGTTCCGCAGAACGTAAGTCACAATTCTGTAAGGTGGGAAAATTAATTCTCTCTGGTACTTTTGTGAGTCTATCGACATGAACCGTCTGAACCTGATCAGGATTAGTGATTGAAGCTATTTTGTAGTTGACCTTGGTCACTTGCTCAACAACCCTGAAGGGACCTTGATTCAGCTTAGAGAGTTTCCTAGCCATGCCTGGTTTAACAACTGGAGTGTATAAATACACTACATCTCCCACTTGAATCCCTTTTCCTGAGAACTCCTCTCACGAAAAGTCTCTTGTCTTTCAGCAGCTTCCGTTAAGTGTTTATTA
>KK117527.1:10598-42119 GCA_000611955.2 Stegodyphus mimosarum
GTAGGGAAATACTGTTTGTATTTAACATTTGGCACATAACAACTGGTGCCTTGATATATTGTAACGTAACACTACGAGGTGTTTTCTTGATGGGGAGAAATTCAGGTTATGCAATTCTTGCAGGACATCTTGGAGTTCTACGGAAGGAGGTGCATGTACTGATGTTTTAAATGAAGGGAGTCATTTAAAGTTTCTATTTTTATCGTAACTGTGTGTTGCCTGGTGAGTATAGGAATAGGGGATAGAGGACTACTATAGATTATTGCTGATTCAGCTGTAGTGGAGAGCAGAGAGAATAGACTCGTTGATAATTTCAACTTTCTCGTTGACGGACATGTTGCTCTTGTGCGAAAATCAGTTTTATATTTTCCTCCTGGGCTGTTTGAACGAATGTGGTAAAGTTATTTTTGTGCCTTGAAGGTTTATCTGGAACATTCGTAGATTAGTTATTTGCTATGTAGGGGGAATTTGATCTGCGGGCGTGGTGTTGCCTCAGAGTGTCGAAATCTGCGACATTATGTCTTGAAAGTAACTCAGTTAGCTTTAGCCTGTAAGTTGGGCAACCTCGATCTTTGACACTATGTGTTGCGTCAAATTTTATGCCCGGTTGCTGATGGGCTTTGACAGTTCACTCAGGCTTCCTTGTCACTCGAACAAGCTGTGTAGGTATGATCTCCTGCGCAGATCGAGCAAGGGTAAATGTCATGTGAGGCTTGATGTGACAGTGATTGAAACCAGTCAGGAGCATTTTCGGAGTTGAATGAAAATGCTGGGGTAGAGAAATGTCCACTATCCAGCTGTTTATTGCGTCCGACAGCTTGAGTAAGCGTCTCAGATTGACTTCGAGGGTTGGCAGGTTGAAGCATTTAAACAACGAAAGTTTAATATCTTCCACTACTGCGACGTTTGAGACGTTGAAGATTATTACTCGTTGCTTTGGCTGTGACGAAATCCAGGAGGTAATGCAATCGCGTATTTCCAGAATATTTTTCAGTGTAATTTTCAAGTTATGCAGATCCTTTTCTGTTTCGCAGCTTATCAAAAGTTCTCTTGAACATGTGAATATGGTGTTTTTGAAACTGAAGTCAAGTTTGGAGGGAGTAAGGAGTAAGAATGTTATCTGGCTCTAGGCTCTACCTGGCTCTTGAATTAATTAAAAATGCTTAAAACTTTCAAAGTCTGAAATCATATTCTATATTAAAAGCAATTTTTAAGTTTTGCTGAAATACGTTTTTGGTTCTTAAAGAGTATATTTGCTGTAAAAGTACATAAATAGACGTTTATATTCAATTATAATGAAAACTCTGAATGCAGACTAGGATCTGGGCTAGGATCTAGACTAGGATATTGAGTAAAAAAATAAAATTGGCTTGTTAGACTATAAATACATTCTACATGAAACCAGACTTACCACTGGCCGAGTAGATAAGACCACTTATAAACTCGTCCCTAGTCTATTGATACCGAATGAGTCGGCTGAAATGAGTTACTAGAGGTCCTGCCCCCCTGTGTAACATAAATATTAGCCAGTTTCTCTAGAAACCGCTTAGTATTTATATTATTTCTGTTTTTAAGTTCCTGCATAAAATCATGCTTCTTTAGAAAAAATGCCCTCGCATGTTTTGCCTAATCAATTAATCAAACAGCCAAATGTACGTCCACCCGTATAAGTGAAAGTAAGAGCAGCCGACATCGTCAACTGTTTTCGGTGACTCCGTGTAAGTTAAGTGACATCTAATGTGACACAGTCTGAAACTTTGCCCCTGTCTAGTAAACAAAGGATAGAAAAAATTCTGTAACTTCCGAAATAGTGTGGAGTGAAATTTTGATAATAGCGTATTTTAAAAGAATAAAGTGGAAGAGCTCAGAAGTTCTCAGTAGAGGGTGGTTTGCCTTCGGACCACGTCTTTGGTTTAAGCCTATCTTACTACGTACGACCGTAGTCTTACGTGCCTGTTAGTATTCGCCGGTGAGATATTATTACGGACCAACTCACTTAGTTATCTTTGTGCAGCTTCGGCTAAAGTTTAGCTAACTAGAATTAGTTTATAGCTAAAGTTTTCTTAGAATTAGTTTCTTATTTTCTATTTTAAGTTAAACCCAAGTGGAGGCTTTCCTGTAAGCCTGAGAGGGGCCGCCTGTTATATTTTTTAATAGAAATATAATAAAAGGGTATTTTAATGAATAAAAGAGTATTTTAACCCTTCTTTGGACTTATATTTTATACTTGTAAGAAGACCAGCAAATAGTCACTAGACACTTACCTAAAGTTCTAGTAGCCAAGGACATATACATTAACTAGAACTTTATAAGGTCAAGCAGTTCTTTCCTCTTCAGTGAGGTTCCAAATTAACACATAAAGTAAAATTATGAAAAATTGATTTCATTGGTATAGTACAATATTAAATGCAAACCAGATGTTACTTCACGAAAATAGTCGAAAGATCTGACAAATTTAACTCTTATACGAAACGACCACATCCAAAGATAATATTAGCTATGAGCCTCCGGTTTCTATTTTGAGTACATCTCCCACTTTGTAATCATTAGCGTCTTCAGTACAGATTGTAGCTCAATAGCTCATAATACCATAATATTTCGCATTATTGTGATAATAGTAAAATAAATAATTCATATTCTTGATACTAATTTTCTAATGTTTTATTTAATAAACAATGCGAGTAATAAAATCTGTTCTTATATAGGCAACGTAAATGCTCAATATAGACATTAAATGAGAAACAGATAACAATAAAATAGGATAAAAAAAGGTTAAACACCGAGGCTTAAGAAAAAAAAATGAAAAGCATAGAATTGCCAGAGTTATTTATGTTAATTAATGCTACAGCGCTGCCAGAACACATTCTCCCGAGATCGCTGTAATGTACTTTAGGACGCAGGTTTTAAGTAATTTTTATGGCATTTGAAACCGAAGCACTTGGAATAAAAAATGCTGGAAATCCCCTTTTGTAATTAACTTTTTTTCCTAGATTGTTAAAAATTATAAAACTTTTTTTTAACTTGGTTGAAACTAATTGCAAGTTCAATTCATTACATATCGAATGATTTATTACTATGCGCTCTAATATTTTTTACCAAAGTCTTTCTACGGGTTACTCTAAAGTTGTTCCTTTCCGAAGAATCGATTTTAAATACACAGAAAAAAATATTAAATTGCTTAATAGCCTTGCATACGTTTTCGAGTACTTTTGTGTGGTTTTCTTTTCTTTTCTGTGAATTCCTTTTTAGTTTCTTCTCAGACTTAAAAAGGAGTCAATTAAATCATCTCAGATTAAAAATTAAATGTTAGAGAGGGAATGAAAAAAATTAAATACTTCGCATTCGAAATTATTAACTAATATGATCCAAAATTTATCCCCCCCTTGCATTGAGACTCTTAGTCTTTTTTTTTCCCAAAAAAAGCATTTTAAATTAGTTTAGTTAACCAGCTTGCTGTTACAAATTGAATTGATATTTTTTTACTTCACACAAAAGTCTAGAATAGTTTACAGCAATATTCCTGATTTTTAATGTTTTGGGATTAATCTTTGAACCAGAATTCATATTTAACGTAAGCTCAGTGTCTGAACTTAATTAAAATTTATTTCTTATTGTTGCATATATCAAACTCTGTAGTTTTTAAGACAATAACATAGGTATAATACACTTTTATGGATCATAGTTAAACAATTATTTTGTCAAACGGAAGACAAGCACACCAATGTAAAATTTTAAATTATGCGAAAAAGACAATCTTGTTTTGACGTACATTTTGGGCAACCCAGGATAGTTTTCTTTTGTGCCGTGAGTTAAGATCTACTCAGTATAAACTGAAAACTTCTTAAATGATTCTATCGAAATCTTACATATTTTCATGTCATCTGAGATGATTTTTCCTTCACTGGTAATGACTTCGAAATATGAACAAAATTTCGCATGCCGTTTCAGAAAAGGTCCGGTTTTGTGTCAAAATAACTAATTTAAAGCAATGCTATGCATAAGTCTAATAGATATCCTAAGTCACGCTTTCGAGTCATGAAAAATGCAATTTGAATTACATCAATCGCCCCAGTAGAACCGGGAAACTGTTTTTTTATTTATTTATTTATTTTGTGTGTGTGTGCGTGTGTGTGCGTGTGTGTGTGTGTGTGTGTGTGTGTGCGTGTGTGCGGGTGTGTGTGTGTGTGTTAGAAGTAGAAAAACGTAGTAGGTACTGAAGAAGAATACAGTAGACAGCAGAAGTAGATTAAGTGTGAGTGTGCGCGCGTATAGTGTACATTCGTCCGTCACTGAAAGCAAGCATCCATTTCTCCTCCATTTCAACCATCCTCGGCTAGGATAAATGGCACCTTTCTGGGTTCTCCAAATTTGAAGGTATTAAATTGTTTGCAATTGTTCTATTTTTTACTTGCATATTCTTCATATTTACCAGCATATTTCGAAATTTCTTCCGACCGTTTTTTACTTATTTAGTCAAACACAGTTTCTACGAATATGACAGACTGAGTATTTTATTCTACTAAGTGTATTATTTGAAAGATTTTAAATCGATTGCTTATAAATTTGCTATTGGCGACGAAGAGTCAGTTTCTGATCATTTAACTGAGAAGCAAATCTTAAATATTTTAGAAGGTAAAAAGAAGAGAAAAAATATGATGGACTCAAGTAACGGTGAGGAAAAATATCAAAGTGTTAGAATATCACCAACTCTGAAGGAGACAGAATAAGCTGCTGAAACTTTGAAAAAACAAAATGTTTCTAGCAGCTTTACAAATTGTCTCCCAGATGATTCTGATAAAACTTCTTAGTAATGATTTTTACAGGAATACTATTTTATATCTCTTAAGCATATTTTGATATTAATTTTAGCTACAAAATCACGATTTCTCCATCTGGCGCAATGTTTTTTAACAGAACTTTCCACAATGGCATTAATGTTCTCTGTCAGAAATCACTTTAGTTCTCTTTGTCAATTCCAACAGACACTGTCCTCGAATAAACTGGTTAGAATCATCTTATTACTCATGGTGCTTGATGAATGTTCAGTCCCTATTTAGGGCTGCAAGGACTTAATTCGCAGCAAAGAGCAGTATGCTGTTTGGACCCATTGCATTATCCACAGGGAAGCACTTGCATCGACGTTACTTAGTCCTTACTTGATTTTGGTATTAGAATATGTCATAGATAAAAACTAAGCCACTGAAAGCATGATTTTCTACAAAGCTATGTGAATATATGGAAGTTGGACACACGTTCCGGCTATACTAACTGCAGTTGACGATGGTGACAACGTCTTGTCTCGCACATTTTAGCATCAAGAAATTCTCGTACATCAAGAAATTCACACTTTTCTCCAAAAGGAAGGTCATGCGAACGCCAAGTACTTTGCCGAAACAGACCTTTTGCAAGCATAATTGTGGGATATTGTTCGGAGAACAGCCTTAATTGCGCCAACTTGGCTTCTTTAAGGGTATGGGCGACATTTCATCATGCCAACGGAAGTAAATACTACAGAATAAATACTACAATAATAAATACTACAGTAATAAATACTACAATAATAAATACTACAGTAATAAATACTAATTACTATACTACAATAATAAATACTAATAATAAATACTACAATAATAAATACTACAGATAATGAGTAATACTACAGATAATCCCTTAGCAAGGGAAAAGTATTACGGCTGTCTACCTAGAGGAAGTACGTCGAAGGACAATCATTGCCTATCATACCACAATAAGCTGTTTCTCCCTTTAATTACTATACTACAATAATAAATAGTAGTAATAAATAGTACAGATAATAAGTAATACTTCAGATAATCCTTTAGCAAGGGAAAAGTATTACGGCTGTCTTCCTAGAGGAAGTACGTCATCGAATGACAACCATTGCCTGCCATACCACAATAAGCTGTTTCTCCCTTTTTGGCGTCAAGGCTGTTCTCCGAACAATATCCTAACTGTGCAATATATTTCACAAACTAAATGTTTTGAATCTGTCTCTACAGGGCAATAATATACACATCTTAGAACTTGAAGGAAAGATTTTAGGGAAAAGCTGCAGTTGTGGATAAGAAAACTGAATGACGGTGTTGCTTAAAACTTTTTCTAACGTTGTACCAATACACAGTTTGCAGTAAAGTCGTTACTCCACATGAACTGTTATCGCTTTTCATGGAACACCTATCAAAGCGCACTGACTGGCTCGCAAAATACTACTTTACGGAAGATAATGTAAAAACATTTATGTGGTTTTAAGATCCTTTTCATTCTCAAGCTTTCTCAGATTTTACTCCGCAAGACAAAGAGAATTTAATTGAAATCTCTTGCGATAACAGCCTGAAAACAAAATTTGCTTCCTCAAATTTAGTGGAGTTTTGGATTTCAATCAAAATTGAGTACCCAACTTTATGTTCAAAAACTTTGAGTATCCTCTTAATTTATCAAAAGTTCGAGCTAAGATAATGACATAAAAGATAAATAGACAGAATCCCTTATTATGGAAGTTTTGAGGAACCAATAGAATCCTGATAAATTAGAGGCTATTAATGGATCCTTGGAAAACAAATTTAGGTACTTTCTTTTGTAAAGGTAACGGATTTTTGTCAGTGTGATTTGCTTATGCCTTAAGAAAAAAAATCAGTGAAAGAAAATATGACAGTTTTCTTTATTTACAGGCAATAAAATGTGTAAAACTCCAAAGGCTCGTTTATTTTAAGCAGAGCTTAGGTACAGAAAATATTGTTTCTTTCTATATAAGAAGGATTAGAAAGACAAACAGAAATGCTATATTAGAAACTTTGGACCTGAAAAGAAGACATTTATTTTCTCCCTCCGTCCTGCATGCCTTCACGGTGTAACTTTAGCCCACTCGGTGCGTATTCAAGAGGTTCAGATTCGAGTTCCGGCGACGGCATTGATCATTTTTCAAGTCTCCAGCCTCAAAGTAACCTAATGTCTCTACAGCACTAATGATTATTTTATTTTCTACGTCTTTATTTTGAAGCTCAGAAACTGTACTTCTCACCTCTACACGTCAAACTACATATATTGAATCCATTTTAAAAACTTTGTTTGAAAACAGCGAGAATTTATGTTTTGGCAATAAAATTCCTAAAATTAGTGAATCGAAAATCAAGGGAGGCAATTTTTATTTAGCCTCAAAGCAAATCACTAATGAAGGACCTGATATTAAAGTGTTAAGTGAATAAATAGAAGTCTGATGAACAGACATCCTTTAAAACCATTACGATGAAACGTCTTTGGTAAGCAAATCATAAAAACTTATAAATCATTTTTCACAAAAATTTGTAGAGCACTTTTTGCAATAAAGATTATGGAATTAGTACATCCTAAACCAAGGATAGCACTTTTGTTTCTCTTAATACCAGGAAGCATTTAGAGATCGAGAATTTGAGTATGCAATGTATAAAGTCGAGTTTAATGCCTAGACAAACGACGACGAAATACCTTTTTGTAACCGAAAGACAAAAAACTAATTAATGGGATTGTGAAAAATTATATACACTGGTGTGCAAAACTTAAGCAACAATGTAAACATTTAGCAGATGGCCATGAAATTGCAGAAAAGGAGGTCTGGAGATCAATACAATGAACACGTAAGACAGTAGAAACGTCATGCGTATGCAAATATCAGGAACGAAACGTCAGAGGCGACGTGAGCGTACACAAAACGCGTCATGTCGGCGCGCGCAGCTCAACAGTAGAATAAAAGAAAGGACGGAGACGCAATTCAGCATATTCGCTGCAAGTGCCAGTGAGTCAGTGCATGAAATATGGCTAGAAGAAATCACCTGGACGACTTCACAAGTGGAAGAATGATTGAAAAGCTGGAGGAGGGGCGTACTGTCACCAGTGTAGCTGCAGAGTTCGGAATCAACAAAAGTCTCGTTTCGCACGCTTGGAAAGCGTTCCAAACCACAGGTACAGCTGTTAGAAAGGTTGGTGGTGGCCGCCCGAGGACGACATCTGCAGGGGATGACCGATATATCGTCCTGCAGGCGAAAAGAGGCCAACAGCAGTCAGCAAACGCCATTGTTCAGCAAATCTGTACAGCAACGGGGCGACAAGTGTCGCGGTTTACTGTGGCCAGATACCTTCACAAAGGGGGCCTATTCGCCCGCCGTCCTGAACTCTGCCTCCCGTTGAAAGTTGGCCACCGACACCACCGTTTACAGTGGTGCAGAGAGCACAAAAACTGGACAACTGATTAATGGAATCATGCCATCTTTACGGATGAGAGTCGGTTCAGTACCAGAAGCGGTTCTCAACGCGCTTGAATTTGGAGAGAGGTCAGGACCCGGTTTTATCCCAGTAACATCAAGGAAAGACACCGTAACGGTGGTCCTGGCGTTCTTGTCTGGGGAGGCATTGTGCTGAACGGGCGAACTGAGCTCCACTTTTTTGACAGAGGGTCTGTAACCGGGGATCGCTATTGTGAGGAGGTACTCCTTCCCCATGTGTGTCTGTTCCGAGGTGCCATTGGCCCAGACTTAATTTTTATGGATGACAATGCACGGCCACATCGGACTCTTGCTGTTGAGGAGCTACTGGAAAGTGAAGATATCACTCGAATGGATTGGCCAACGTACTCCCCAGATTTAAATCCCATCGAACATGTGTGGGATGCTTTGGGGAGACGCATTGTAGCACGCTTACATCCTCCGGAGAACACCCAACAACTCAAAAAGATGCTGATTGAGGAATGGGCACTCCTACTGCAAGAAATGTTGCACCAGCTGGTTCTGAGTATGCGGAGACGGTGTGAAGCAACCATTGCAGTGAGGGGAGGGCATATCCCATATTAAGGAACATCTGCTTGTTGTTCTTCCTCTTGGATAGACAATCATGAGTCACGATACTATGCGTTCTATAAAGCTTGTTTTTGTTTGATTCCATACCGTATGCATTGTATTCCTTTTTCAGCTCCGATGCTTTCGTCATCCTTTACGTACATAATACTCTCCTTCATTTCTGCATTTCATGTCTCTCAGTTGATTTCTCGTGGAATTATGCTAAAAAAAATCTCTGTTGTTGCTTAAGTTTTGCACACCAGTGTAATATTGGGTTGAAGAAAAAGACAAATCTGCAGATCAACACTTATGGGATTCTACGAATGGATGAATCGGAAATAAAGTATTGAAGAATATCAGACAGAATTTTATTCAAGATAACTATCATTAATTGCAGCCCTGCAAAATAACGTGTTTTTGTTTAAACATTTAAATTTTCGAATGCTCTACCATAGATGAAAATTTGTTCATAAGTTTTAAATTAGTACATTAGATGAATTCTGCTCGAATGACTAGAACAATTCAATATTTTTAGTTTCTCTTAGAAAACGTTTGTTACACTTTGTCTCAATGAATAGGTTTATGGCGGAAATCCTCATAGCAGTGAATGGCAACGTTCATCTTTGCTGCGCAACATGCATATATGTTCGCCAGAGCGCGAGGAATAAAACTTGAACATTTTCCCCCGGACTCACGACTTTGTTCTCACCTTTTGGGTCTATTCGTTGCTGATGTCGGCTCGTCTGTGTGTTAATATTAAATATTTAGCCTTTTGCGAGATGTACTTCCCTGTTTTAAATGTTAAATTTAGTTGTTTTTAACTGTTAACTGAAGCTTTTGACCTTCTGATGGAGTCTAATGGCAATAAAACATAGCCATATTTAGTGACCTAAACTAAGAACTTCACTGGTGTATCATACATAGCAACTATACCTGCCTTGAAAACGGTTGTGATTTCCCCCATGATTTTGTACGGAAATTATTTCTTCAGTTATAAAATGTTGTGGTCCAGAACTTATCGGAATGAAGTATCTTGCACTTTTACGTCTTGCTGGACAACGTTTTTCAGCAACCGGGATGGGTTTGTGATTTCATGGCGGTATAACGTTAGTACAAATGATTCTCAAGTATATTTTGTTAAAGATTTCCATCAGTTTGTGTGTCGGTGCTAAAACTAAAATACAATTCTAAATTACAGGTTTTTTTAACGCAGGTAGGATTAAGTTATCTTTTCGTATAATTGTGTTCCGGAATTTAAATGTTTTTCAAATTTTATTGGATTTTTGAATGATTTTTAGAATATCTTTAAAGTGTGTTTTTTAAAGAAAATATTTTTTATCGCAAGTTCTTGCTTTTCTCTGGATTCGGTTTATCCTCACTGACAATGTGTATAGTACATTTTTACGAGATGAATATTTTATATTTTGCTATGTTCGTGTATTTTCGATTCTTGTGTGTATCTAATGCGATTGTAAGTCCTATATCCTTTTACACCACGCTTTAGAATTCATATTTTTCTGCTGATTGCAATTAAAATCATATCTTTTCTAAATTTGATAGTCTTTTCGTGTAATGAAAATTCTACTGATGAATTTTCAACTGAAAATATAGCAGCTACGCAGGTATCGCATATTCTAGTAAAATGACCGACTTTTTTTTTTTTTTTTAAAAAAAAAGGCCCTGCATTATTCTTTGTTAGATTGGAATCGCAGGTTTCCCTTCGCAATATAGTTTTGGATTAAGCAAAATTTTACTATGTTGTTGCTACTGTGTATTCGGTAATTCTGTGGGCGATATTAATTTAAAACCTTTCGCTACTGGAAAATATGATTTCGTGAAACAAAGCTTGATTGTAATACATTCTGAAAGCGAAGCATCGAAAATTCGAACTTTGCTGCAAGGCCTTGAACTTGGCCACCAGCGCCCTTCTCGGTTGTTGACTCATATGCGTGCTTCAGCTGGTGATACTACAGGTGAACCCTTCTTAAGGTTTTTTGGCTTGCAAGGCTCCCCAGGAATACACAGTTTATTTTGGCTGCTCTCCGTGAAGATGAATTGAATAAATTGGCTGTGGTCATTGGTAAGATTACTGAGCTCGCGTTTCACTCTTATGTGAATATAGCTTTCGTGAACTCTGAGTCAAATTAATCTGCTAGAACTCGTTTTGAACGTCAGGTAACGCAGCTGACAAAGCAAGCTTGTGAGTTAACCTCTTACTTAGGACGTAATTCTCGCAGCAATAGTCGGCACTCAAGCTGGCATAGTGGAGCACGCGAACGCACCAATTGCTACAAAGAGCGAACAGATGACTTTTGTTTCTCTCGTGTAAATTTTGGCAAGGGTGGAAGGAAATATCAGTCTCTGATTTCCTTTCGTAAAACGGAAAATGTCAAATTTCTTGTTGACCGTGTGAATCATATACTGTTGGTCGACCTCTTGTGAAAATTAAATTATTTTATTGATACTGGGGCGGATGTGTTTGGTATTAACAAAAACGTATGCTTAGTTTTCTCGGGCTCCTCAGGGATTTGGTTTATTCTTCACGAATGGAACTGATTCCCACATTTCGAACTACATGTCTCACTTTGGATTTAAATTTACGTCGCACCTTTACTTGGTTATTTATCATTGCAGATGTAAGTCCGCCAATTTTTAGTGCTCATTCCTTTATGAAGTATGGATTACAGTTGACTTGGTTAATATTTGCCTTATCGATTCCGCGGGTGGTTTTTCATTGCGTGGCAAATTCTTTAAAATTTCGTTTGATTAGGCATATTTAGACTTTGTGACTCTAAATTTGATAAATTCCTTCTTATGTAACCAACAGCAAGTTCTTATGTAACCACTGTTCCTTCTTATGTAACCAACAGTAATCAAACTTCAACAACTTTCCATTGTATTGAGACTAAAGGTCCTCCAGTGTTTTCAAAACCTCGTCGCTTGTCGCGTATTTTCTACAGGCAGTATGGCAGAAGTCTGAGGCCCTTATTCCGGTGGATCATTCGGCCGTCCAAAAGGGCTTTTTCCGGCCCTTGTTACATGGTCCGTAAGGCTAATGGAGGCTGGCGCCGCTTGAAGGCTATGACTATTTCTGACAGGTATACAGTTTCGCATATTCAGGACTCTATACATATTTTGGAGGGGGGAATATATTTTTGACACTTGATTCGGTTAAGGCGTACCATCAGATCCCTTTTAACCCATAGGGCATACCTAAAATAACTGTGATTACCCCATTTGGATTACTTGAGTTTCTTTCCGAAAGGCAGGCCAGACATTCTAAAGATTTATTCATCAAGTTCTTTCTGGCTTAGACTTTTGTATTCCTAACTTTGACGATTTTCTTGCGGCTTAAGCAGATGAAAACAAACACGAGAGCCACCTCCGTATATTTGAAACTTTGTAAAAATACGCATACAAAACTGAAACCTTCCAAATGTATTCTCGGAAGTCGTCGGTATCATTTCTTGGCTGCTTAACCTTCAGGTGTTCGCCCATTTCCTGAAAAAAAAAATCGCAATAATTCCCAACTTCCCTAAACTTGTAAATATCTGAATTAAAGAGGATTTTGGCAATGTTGAATTTTTATAGCCGATTTTAGCCTAAGACAGCTATTACACAGCCTACGCTTCATTCTCTATTAAGAAATTCTAAGATGAATGATAAACGCCCCGTTTCTTGGACAGCGGAAACAACTGCGACCTTTGAATAATGTAAAACTGATCCTACCCAAATTCAGTGACACTTGGTTACCATGACCCTGGGCAGTAGTTGTCATTGATCAATGCCTCAGATGTAGGTAGTGGAGCGTTTTGCACTCGAGACGCGATTATGCCTTCAACCGCTGCAGAGCACATACATCAAAGAATTACTCGCTATCTACTGCGCTTTAAGGATTTTCAGCATAATCTTGAGGGACACGTTTTTACAATATACAAATCATCACCCTCTAATATTTTTGCTTAGAAAAAAATAAGATTCTGGGTCACCCAGGGAGATTAGGTATATGAATTACATTACCCAATTCAGTATAGATATGCAGTATATTCTTGAACCAGAAAATATTGCAGAAGATACTGTAGAGACATTAGGTTATATAAAAGCAGCAGAGATGAAAATGAGCAATGCCCTCGAACGGAATTCTCGAATACGCGCCGAGCGTGCTGACCACTACACCACGAAGGCATGCTAGTTAGGCTCTCCGGCTGAGCACAAAGTTATTGCACATTGAACGCGTACACTAGGATGAGCTTGAAAATAGGGTGTCCGTTGAAGTATAGTGTGTCTAAGCTAATTAACATGTAGGTTGTCGCTTAGACGGTAAATTGTGTTAAAACACACCACTTCCACTTAGGTTGAAACATTAGTACATGCACATGGAAAGCTAGGGGTGGAAAAGAAAAATGTTAAATTTGTGAACGTGAAAATGAAAAATGCGTGTTTTATCAAAATCATCAACTAATATTAGTTTCCTTCCAGATCCATTGGAAGGATATGAGCCTCAAGTATTGTATCTAGCTAAGATGAAAATATGTTCCTTGAATTTCTGTTGTTAAATTTTAAAACTTAAAGTATTTAAATAGCATTTACATTGTAAGGCTGGCTCTGAAAGCTTAAAGTTAGAATTTTAAATTTTCGAACAGGTCGCTTAAGTACCTATTTTCAAATGTTTTATCAATTTTGGAGGGAAATAGTATAAGGTTTTACTTTATTTTAACCAGTTATTTTTAGTTGGACTCTCCTGTTTCTCCTGATTTCAGTTTCTTGCCAGAATGTAAATTTTGTTATGACGTAGATGCAAATTCTCAGCGTGTTTCAGAAGCAGTATTTAATCTGCGTTTCAAGAGTTCAGAAGAGTAGTAGCGGACTTGGTTCCGACGTTTATGCTACGATTTCAAGATTAGCTCTCTAGTTCGGTGTTCGACATCTTTCAATTTATACTGATATTTCTGGGCTTGTCTTTGCAGTGTGCAGTCGATTAAGCGATAGTTAAGCTAAGGAGGCAGTCGTTAGATTATCTTAATTTACTATTGAATTGTTACATTCTTATTTTCTGTTACGCAGTCACAAGTGGTGATTTGTGAGCACGAAGTGCGTGCGTGCATCTGTTTTAATTTGGATTTAAATAAAAAAGGTTATTTAAGCCTTTCATCTGCAGTTTTAATGCTTAAAGACATAGCGAAAATTCGCTACTTAGTCTTCGACATAGGGTTTAAATGTGTATGCTCCCAAAGAACACCCATACTCTACAATACATTGTCAGGATTTGCTGCTATTAATACATTGGATGTGACAAGTTTTACACAGATTACTGAATTTCAACGTAAAGCTCCCGAATTGAATCCCCTGCTGTCCACTGAAAGTAGCTGATTAAAACTACAAAAGATGGAATTCTCCTGGGCTAAATATATATTGTGACATAAGTGGTGACAAGATACATACCTTTGTTCCGAGCCAACTTCGTAGACTAACATTTGATTCATTCCATGGACTTTCTCAGCCAGCTGTATGATCGATCAAAAAGACTGATTATTTCTGGTTTTGTTTCGCCTTCTGTGTAAAAGGGTTATGTCGCCTTCTTGCAGTCGTGATTGGATCGACTGCTAGAAGTCCAAAAGTATACGTCATATTCATATTCCACTGAAGTCCTCCGCTATACCCAGTCAATGTTTTGAGAACGTGCATTTGGATATAGTCGGGCTCCTGTCACCATCGGAAGCATACTCTTAACTTCTAACCCCCGTCGACCGATTCTTCCGATGGCTGGAAGCAATATCAATGAACGTTATTTCAGCAGAAACTCTGGCTCGAACGTTTCACCCACTGGATTGCTAAGTTTGGAGTTGTTATCACCATAAGTGCCAATCAGGGCCTACAATTTGAATCACTTTAAAACTTCTTGGTGTTCATCGAACTCGGACTAACCATTTTGACCCTGCAGCGAATGAATTATTTGAGAAGTTTCATCGCTCGTTCAAACAGGCGTTTATTTGCCGTAACGTCTAATGTACGGTGAGGCTTCCTGTTGTGCTTTTCGGTCTGCGATCAATATACAAGGAAGATGTGGGTGGAACATGTTTGGAGATGGTCTACGGAACTACTATCCGCCATCTTGCAGAGTTTTTTGCTCGTCCCGAGTGAGTACACTCACCGTCCTAATTATATTGAGCAATCTGACATCTTGGATACTGCGCTAAGCACTACCACCATGTCTTTCGCACTAGACGTAGTACAGGAGTTATCGTCGGATCATCTTCCAGTCGTCATCATGCTAGGTATTCTTAAGCCTGAAAACACCACTGGTAGGTCAATTACGGACTGGTTACTCTTTGAGAATCTAATGAAAAATAGTCAATTTAAGTTAAGCAATCATAAAACTCTTGCTGGAATTGAAACTGTTGTAACATCATTAAGCAGGGAAATACCAAATGCTATGATAGACTTTAGCGAAGTTATCACAAACCGTGAAAAAATCTTCAAACTTCCTAACAACATCAGGCATCTTATGAGGCAGAGAAATCGACTTAGAAAAGATTTTCACCTTACATGGGATCCTAGAAATAAGAAGGAAACAAGTAAACTGAAACGTAAAATTAAATCTCTAATTAAAGATTACAAGGAGGAGATTTCGAAAGATAAACTGCTCAATATAGATCTACATGACGGCTCCTTTTCTTCACTAATTAGGAACTTCAGAATACTTTAATCTTCAAATCGACCGATCTTTCAACATAAATGTGCTGCAATATCCTAACGCTGATAATACGAACGTCTTTGCATCGCACCTAGAAAAGCAGTTTTCGCCCAATGAATGGCCGTCGGTTGAAGATTTCGAATTGAGCACTCTACTTAAAGTACGTGATTGGCTAAACGCCCCTACAGCACATAATCTCCTCCCCCTGACTTCTCTGAAATCTCTGCTCTTATCACAAAAAATAATAAGCACCAGGCATTGATGGAGTATCAAATTCAGCTATAAAAAATTTGCCGAAAAATATCATCACTAAAATCGCAAGAATTATGAATGCATGTTTAACTGCATCTTACTTTCCTACTTCCAGGAAAACTCCTAAAAGCCTTATGCTGCCAAAATCTGGCAAAGATTATTCCTGGTAGTTACCGTTCCATCGATCTGTAATTAATACTCGAAAACTCTTAGAAACACTGATATCACAAAGAATGAAGCAGTATCTCAGCCATCTCCATTCCGAGCAGTTTGGCTTCCGGCCAAAACTCTCTACCACGAAGCAGCTGCTTAGGATCACTGAATTCACTGGTTCAGCTCTGCATTCTAAGCTTAATGTTGCTTTCCTCATGCTGCATGTGGAGAAAGCTTTCGACTGCGTCTATTACGAGGGTCTAATTTTTAAACTCATAGATATGAACTTTCAAAGGGAAATAGTCGTAATCATCCTGTCCTTCACGAACACCTGGTAACGAATAGTACTTTCAAAGTTTTTGCGAAACACGCTTACTCATCCGAAAGACATATTCATGCGGGGGTGTCCCACAAGGTTCGGTTATTAGGCCCGTGATCTACCTGTTTTATGTGGCTGATTTCCCACAAATACAGTCTTGTCATAGTTCAATGCTAGTATGTTATGCAGATGATACTGCTTTGGTAACAAAGTCTGCTAACAAGCAGTCCGGAAACTACAGGACAACATTCCGCATATAGAAGAATGGTGCAAGAAAATTTCTATTAACGCGCAAAAATCCCAGCTTCTTATTATAAGAAGAAAATGTCAATATAAAGAAAAGCCTTGTGCTATTTGATGAACCCTTACCGATTGTGAAAGGAGCCCGCTATATAGGTGTAATTCTGAACAACAAACTCACTTATACACAGCGCATACAGTATTTACTTGACAAGGCTGTTAAAGTTATGAAACGTCTATACTACCTAATTGGAAAACATTGAAAACTGGACCTCTCCTCGACGATATGTCCTATTATGACGTACACTTCGCCTGCATGGGCCACCGCCACCAATTCAGATATAAAAATATTTCAGGTAATGCAAAATAAGTTACTTCGTATGATTACAAATTCGCATTTCTATGTGAAGAACAAGTTACTACATGATGATCTGAAAATCAAACCGTTAGATAGATTCCTGCACAAGACAAATGCAAAATTTTTCAGAGCTGCCACTAACTCTGTGCATTTGAAATATTTCAACATTTTTCAGTATGAGATCCTTAGTAAAGACAAACACCAGTGTCCTTGAGCGGCCTATTTTGTACAAGGAAACCGAAACTTTCTTACCTAGTATGTTTTCCCAAATACTCAAATGAAGCTATGCAAATTTTATCTTAAAGGACTGTCTGTATTATCCCTTTCTCAAGCAGCACTCCTCTTAGTAAATGAGTGATCCCCTCACGTGACCTGCAACTTCAAAGTTGTGAGCTGATATGAAATTTTTCACTGACTTCAACATTATGTACATAGCTTTTAGTTACTGCTCTTCTGCTTTATATTGTATTTGTGCATTTATATTTTTGCTAACTTAAATTTACTTTCACGTCATGGACAGCTAGAGAAACTACTAAGGACCGGACATTCATCACATGACGAATGAACTTTACCTATCCTTACGTGTTACCACCTCTGGATGACCACATTCTATTTGTACGTAGTTTCTGTCTTGGACGCGTCTCAACCAAACCGATGTCTTTGCTGCTCACGTACAACTTGTCACCCCTCTGCACCTTCAACGCTGTCTTCTGGACCCCCAGTCATGCATGCCATTACTTCAAGCGCGAATAAGGCACCAAAATCATGACAGCCGCAACACGTTGTGTAAAAATGCACAATAATCGTGGCTTACAGCCTCTCTTGGAACTTGTAACCGAGACTTACTACTTACTTCTCATCATTTTTGGCAGTTCTTTGCCGATGTCTGACGTCGGTTAATGTGTATGTGTGTTTGTGAATCTTGAAACACTTAGCCTCTTGCAAGATGTACTTTTCTTTCTTCTAAATGTTAAATAAAGTTGGTTTTAACTGTTAGCTGAAGTATGTGACCTTCTGATGGAGTCTAATGGCGAGTAGCGATCGCGTGAGCCACTCAAACCTCGCAAATTTGACAACTGGAATTCTTGAACCTTTTGCCGAAGCTCTTTTGCGCTAGTGGTAGAGAATTCGACTCGTATTAAAACAGACCCAGGATCAAATCCCACTCGTGCTCTGCAACACCTCGCACTGTTCCTAATGGATGGCGACACGAGCAAGCAATTACTGCGTATCTCTCACCATGTAAACACTACAGGCGATAAAACAGCGCCATAGATTTTACTGCAACCCATTCAATTCATTGAAATTATAAGAGGACTTTTAAAGGAAGGGCGGATGATGGGCATATTGATCGACAGAAATTTCTAAATGATTTTCTAAAAATTACGCTTTATGTAATAAATGAGCTAACAGGTATAGTATTCTTTTGCTTACTTATTATCTATATGCACATGAACGCTTAAAATCGGTTTCTTAGATTTTAACTTTGTTTGGATATGCATTATGTACAAAAATTATTGATATACTCATTAACTACGATCGTATTTTGTTAAATGCATTTAGTTGCAGAAGTACATGCAATCTTATATACTACATCCTTCCTCAGAAAAGTTTCAGGACAATTTTTTTTAGTTTGCAATACTATAAAGGAACAAATGTTTTTATGTTACCTGATATGTATTCTTACTTGACATGACCTTGGCCATGTTTCCTCACAAACTTACTAGGTGGCAGGGTTGTGCTTCGCAGGGCACTGTTCGGATTCTTGTTGCATTCGTTAAGGTGACATAATGCATGCTGATTGTGAGCAACAAGTGAGCATTAAATTCTGCGTTAAGCTCGGGAAAACCCCTAGTGAAACGTGGAACATGATAAAGCAAGCATATGCAGGCGAGGCACTTTCAAGATTGTGTTTTCGAGTGGCACAAAAAGTTTCTTGAAGGCAGAAATTCAGTGCAAGACTGTCCCAGAGCTGATACCGATGCCTGGAGCGAGTAATCCAGTTATTGCAAGAAGACCGTCGTGTAACTGTGCGTATGATATCAGAACTGAATTTGAATTGAGATGTGTGTCATAAGATTTTACGCGAAGATTTAGGGAAACGGAAACATAATGCAAGAATTGTCGCTCGTTCACTAACAGATGAACACAGAGGAAAGACGAAAAATTTCTGCTGGACTATTGGATAGAGCCAGATGTGATCCCCCATTAGTGTCAAAGATTACTGCGATTTTTTCTTGTTTCCGTGAGTGAAAATGTGGCTAAAAGGAAAGCTTCATCAAGATTATTGCAGACAGCCAACGGGTTGTGACAAATGAGCTTGCAAGCATCGCAGTTGAAGATTTCCCTGCTTGCTTCCAAGACCTCCAGAAACGTTGGCAGCTGTGTATACATAACCAAGGAGACTACTTTGATACCAGCTAGGATCATTACTTGGTAAAGGCAATTTTCTATTTTTTAGGGTGATTAAGATTCTAAATGCAATTTTCTACTTTACTATTGTCCTGTAACTTTTCTGACAAAGGATGTATTTACAGGCGTAATTAATCTAAAGTCTTAATAACTCAATTTTTTTCATTAATCGAATCTTCTTCGTAGCCTCTGAATTCTATTTTACTCAATTTCGACTAAATTTGCAAAGAAGGAAAATATCGTTAGAGACATCCTATTAAGTTTACCGATATAATCTGTGGTGGACGAAAATTGTGTTGTCCACATTCCGCATTCTGCGGAACTTTCCCTAATTTTACAGCTGTTGTTATATCGAAAATGGCCTACGTTTCTGCTGAAATCAACGAAGTTTTAATTTATGTAATTAATTTTTATAATAATACATTTAAGTTTCATGTTTATGTACAATAGTGTATAAGGTATTTCTCCCGCCTTCTTAGCATGCCTTCGTGGTGTAATGGCCAGCACACCCGGCCCGTATTCGAGAGGTCTCAAGTTCGAGTCCGAGAGGGCACTGCTCATTTTTCACATCTCCTGCTTTCAAAAAAATGTCTCTACGGTAGCGCCCGAGCTAAAAGCGTGGTGGATGATGATTCTTGACCACCAGGATTTGGCGACTGGGTCCCCTAATCCCCAGTCCCCCTTAAAAAGTTGAATTATATAAGGCATTTTTCCCGCCTTCTTAGCAGTCTTCGTGGTGTAATGGCCAGCACACTCGTAGCGTATTTAAGAGGTCCGAGGGCGTTGCTCATTTTTCACGTCTCCTGAATCAAAATAATCTAATGACCCTACAAGTGTAATAATTTAAAAAAATATATAAAAAGAAGTAGTTAAGAGCAGAAATAATATTATCAGAGATTTGTAATTTTATATACTCGTACTCTTGTGCTGAATACAAAGTAGAAAAATTGCGCAGATCATTAAAAATTATGTTTAAAACATCTGTAAAATAAAGGCCACTAATAACTCATTCATTTAATACCAGGTGAATCATATTATTTGATTTTCAAAGCTATACATATAATACTGGCATACATTAAATATGTATATAATACTGGCATACACTGAATGCAAAGAAAGTCTCAAGAATGAATAAGAATTTGGAAACTTTAGAAACTTTTACTGCTTTCTTATAGAAGTAATATACTGTGTATTTTAATTTCTTTTCGATACTCAAGTGACGTTTTCATTGATTACCTTATGCGTTTTATGAAAATAAGCTGTGTTGAAGATAGAAAAATGTATATTTTAAGAATGTTAAGATGTATTTTTAATTGTACTTTGTACGGATTTTACATAAGCACACTTTTCAGTAACAGGGATTAATTATCTTAGTTTGTTCAATAGTAGTACTGCTTGAAATATTTAAATATTTAAATTGTAATAACTGATCCTTAGTCAACTTAATGTTTATTTTCAATGTAATTGCGATTCCGTACTCTTATAGCATAAGATAGACAGCTAATTTATCTAATTAATTTTGTGAATAGATCGTATTGCAATAATACTCCAATTTGCACTGAGGAAAAGAAATGAAACGAATAGTGTTTTCAATTTGTGTTTAGCTGTTTAAATTTGGTTAATTGTTCTTTTTGCTATAAGAGTCCAATTTAATTTTTTTAAATGAAATGTAAAGTTTTTTCATTTTGTATTCATCTGCTCGTATTTGTCTAAATTGTTTCTCATGTATTTAAATTTCTATTTGCGTGTAGTGTTTCCAGTTGTATTCAGTAGTCTGTTTGGTTCAATTGTTCTTCAAGTATTTAAATTGCAGTTTTGTCACTTATTTTTGCGCGTTTTTCTGTTAGATATTTTTAGAAACGTTTCCTGGTGACCCTGTTTGCCATGCAAATTGCATTAAGGAACTGGCTCACCGCCGCGAAAGCGCTGGCCGAATTCTTTGTATTTATTTTAGCAATGGAAAAGCGGCTTTTGTGAACCTTTAGCTATGAGAGATCATGATTCATAGGAGCACGCATAAGTGAAGATAATACATTTTATGAAAAATATTCACCGAATCTGATTAAACTCATTGTAATTTCGCGACCTGCCTGTTTGAATGGAATACTGTTATTCCTAAGATTTTTGTGAAAAAACATAAATGTTGCAAAATGAATAAATACTAATAACTATCTCTTAGTGTCAAGGAAACACTATTTTAAGCTCAAGACCAAGTGAAGAGTTGAGCAGACCTGCATACTGAGATTTTAGCAGCAGAGAAAATATCTATGAGCATCCATTCAGTCTCCTGGCCATGCCGGTACGATATTCCGGGGCTGGCATATCCATATATCCAATACGGACACTTGAACATAACATTCATCTGTTTTTCCTTATTTTTCAGACCGTTCTCCAGCCTTTTGCGAGATAGTAGAGGCTCAGCAGCATGTTGTTTTTCCAGCATAATTTCACCGGATAAAAAGGTTAAAATTTCAACTGCTTTTTAATGTGCAAAGTATTCTGAAATAACTGTAGTAAAAAAGTAACGAAACAATAGATAGTTTATCAGATTCATTTTTAGTCGTGTTGTGAGATTAGTTAAATGCGGTAAATTAAGGAGTATTTTGTGTTCGCTTCAATGTTTCTGGTTGCAGTGATGTTGCCGTAGAAAACAAATGATCCGAAACTGATTTAAAAGAAAAAAAAAAGTGTTATTTATTCAACCTTGGAAATTTTACCTTAAGGGGAAAAAATATTGGTTGTACAACATAATACAGATTTGATTAAATTCCACCCTTAATTTGTGCAATTAACTAACATTTTGCCTTCCAGAAAAATCTGATGTAAATGTCGAGCTCATATTTCTACATAAAAACTAAACAAAAATATAAATGTTTGCCGAGTGTTGGAAATTAATGAACCAGAAATAATCATGTCTATAGTAAAGAAATCTCAAACATGTTGTTTTAGTTTTTCATTCAGATATTTCTTTTCAATAAGCGAAAAATAAAAACAAAATTATTCCTCTAGAGAATTTGCAATTGTTAAACTTTAAATCCAGTCTTTTTAGAATTAAAAGAAAAGTCGGTATGAGTTATTTATTGCATTATTAACTATTTTCTTGTAGTTAAGCCTGGCTGGAGTTCAAATGAACGTAACTATATGTTACTTATACTTTTCTTCATTTGATAGCCACACATATAATATTAATCAATGTACTTGGGCTACAGCAATTGGAAAACGCAAAGCACAATATAGAACGTTTTGTGCAAGTTGCTTGACTTGAATTTATATACATAATAATTATACCTCAGATCAAACTTTTCACACTAAGCAAATTTTAGTTGTTGGGTTCAAACTCCTATTAGTTTTAAAAAGTTTAGTTTTGATAATTAAGATTTAATTCTTAGGGCTTAATCCTAAGCAAAATTTCAAATGGGGAGTTTCTTTAAGAGGAAATTCTAGCTGTAAAATCTAATGCAGAAATTGTAAATTTTACTAGTTCTTTTAACAACAATATAAAATTGCCTACCAATACGTTTTCTTAATATCTAACAAAGGTAAGCAACAAATATAGTGGCCATAATCAAACACTGTATTATTCCTTGATTTTATGCATCTTTTCGTAGAATCTTCTATCATAAACCTGTAAGAGAAAAACAGAAACAAAAAGTAAAAATTAAATAATTGAGCAAAGAAGGGAAATTAAATTTGAAAAATTACTAATACTTCTTAGCTAGCATCTATAATATCAGAAACTGAATTTATATAATTATTATTCTGCAATTAATGCTTATTTTAATAAAGCGAAAATTTATAAGCCTGCTTTTACCTCAAATTTTAGAAGAAGATTTAGCTATAAAAATAGCGAATTATGTTTCTACCATAGCAATATGATACGCATCTAATCTTAGTCAAGAATTCAATAAGTTTAAACGTATTCTTGAGAGCTCCAGAAGCTTCTAATGAAAGCATTAATTTTGATTTGAAAGTTTCCATTGCAAACTTATTACAGTCAGTTGTTATTGAAGCAAAATTATTTACATTGTATGAGCTAAGATGTTGATATTGGTAAATATATCATCATGGTAGTCTTTCGTGAAATGTTCCATGCAGTAAAAAAAAAGCTGATAATCAAGGAACGTGTAAGGAATTGAAAGAATTCCTTCTAGACTCTATTTATAAAGACCGCCGATATTTGCTAGAAATTTATCACTCAGGTTATAGCAAATAGGCACAACAATCTTGCAAATATTAACTAGCAGGACAGTCAAGTTTAAACACCTGTCAATGTATCTTTATTTTTATAAGAACCGATAAAATAAAATATGGAAAAGTTTCGAATGAGTTATTCACAGAACTATCAATATTAAAATTAATGAAATTGCTTATTATAACTATTGTAAAAAACATGAAAAATTAAAATAGGTGTAACATCAAAGACTTTTATTCTACACCTGCAATTAGCATTTATTCTCAAAGCATTACTTTATGTATTGTGTTAAACAATATTACCTTCTACACTCATGTCCATAAATTAAGGATAATTCGGAGTCACGCGGAAATCGAACTCTATAATAAATATATCACCTGTAAAATCACTCACACATCTTCAAGAATCATATGCAAATTTCAGGAAGTAACCAGATGAGACCGATGTACGTCACAATGACGAGAGTGTAAGAGAGTGATATATAAGGAATACAGGCAAAGAAGTAAAATTGTTCGCAGGCGCTTTATAAGCATTTCAGTGCAATAACCGAATAGTTATGACACAAAGGACGCATTTGGATGATTTTTTACGTGGTAGAATTATCGGCCGTCTGGAATGTGGGCGTACCCAACTGGAAGTATCAAACGAACTTGGAATTGCCCAGAGTGTTATCTCCAGGCTTTGGCAACAATTCCAAGATGATGGTAATGTGAGTAGACGTTACAGCACAGGTCGCCCCAGACTTACAACGCCGAATGAGGACCGGTACTTGGCAGTTACTGCCGAAAGAAACAGGCTGAGCACAGCCTCAGACCTGTCTCGTCAGCTCAAAAAAATTGGGGTGGAATTATTCTGGGTTCCAGAACTGACCTGCATATTCAAATTGGAACCATGACAAGCCAAATCTATCGGGACGTCATTCTGGAACAACATGTACGTTTGTTTCGGGGCGCCATGGGCGTATAATTTGTGTTTATGGATGACAACGCCCGTCCTCACCGTTCAAACATCGTAAGCGAATGCCTTCAATCGGAGGATATCACCCGTATGGTGCATTCCCACCGGACTTGAATCCAGTACAGCACGTGTGGGACATGCTTAGCCGACGAGTTGCAGCCCGTCAACCTCCTCCTACATGTCTACCGGAACTTCGGAGAGCATTGCTTTCTGAGTGGTGTAATATTCCCCAAGATCAGATCGATAATTTGATACTCAGCATGCCTAGGCGTTGTACGGACTGTATTGCATCGTCTTGGAAACATACAATGTATTAACAATCATACCAACCATGTAATATTGGTTTTTTGTAAATAGGTTTTTTTTTTTTTTTGTAATTTGCTCCAGGGAGAAAAAATCGCTATTTTTTTAATAATATCAAGCATAAAGCATCTTTTTTTGCTCTTTACCTCTTGTTTAATAAATAAGCTTTACGAATAAGTCAAATTTGTTTTGCTTCTAACTCTTCCTTTGCCTGATTTTGCATTATCCTTAATTTATGGACATGGGTGTAATATTGAATCTCATCAAACTAAATTTAGTTCTTTTGAGTAATTTCGTTTTGGATTTGGAAACCATCGCAATTTTTCTTCCTGCAGCAATTAGAAGTCAAACTTCTGAAACTTCAGAAATTCACAACAATTAAATCGAAACATTTGAATGGAAAGAATGAACTAGAACTAAGGATAAACAAAATATTTCTGTTGTAATACCATGTGATTAATTTGGTTTCCAATAACATTCTGCATTAAAATGCAAATATAGATCTCAACTGTCCAGTTTTTCATGAGATATTTTTTCCACATATGGGTGAAAATAATATAAATAAATAAGTAGAGAACTATGTAATTGATGTTAATGCACAATTCATGAACAATCAACTTGAATATCAAATGTCAAGAAGTATGATTATTACATTAAATCAATTAAATAATCAATGTATAATTTTAATTTAAATAGAAATTTAAGATACACTGCAATAAATAAATGTCTCTAAGAACGTCATTTCCCAAGTGGCATAGATGATAAACTAAAGATTTCATACCAAGTGTAGCAATGCGATGAGCTTTGGATTACAAATGCCCCAGCAGCGTAACAGCTAGTTACGAAAGAGTAGAAAGAGTATAATATAAATACTTCTGATAATAACATTTTATTCCTTTTTGTTGCCTTTTCTATCCTTGTCAATAATATTTCCATAATATCCTAAACTTTTAAATTATTGAATATATTCAATATAATCGTTTGACATTTTCTCATCGTACTAAGGTTATATCTCACTCTATTAAGGTTATATAACCGTAATCCATTTATGATTATTACAGATCTGTATGAACCATAGTCTACAAAAAACGTATTATATATTATGCAAAAATGATCATATGGTCATTTTCTAAGCGTGTTACGTTGCAAATATTTTTTAGTGCTACCCGTCCAGAAGCTACACAATTTTGCTTTCCTTCTTTAGAATTTAATGTTTAAAGGCACTTCATATTTTTGCAAAGTTTCTAAATTATATTAAAAATCTAAGCTCTTATTATAACTTATTAAAACTTAATTATATTTCTTAATTTAACACCTTCCCTCCTCTTTCAAAATAGAAATATTTTCAAAAAGAAAAACTCTTTGGCTTTCAATATTTATAACAACTGTATTTCTTATAATAATAACTGTATTTCTTAATTTAATACCTTTTTTTCACTTCTCATAAACAGAAATATTTAAAAAACATTCTATTTGGCTTGAAACATTTTTTTAATTGTTTAACACTGTTTTCTCTTCTCCGTTTCTCTCTTCCTTAACTGCTTTTCTTCCAGAAATAGAGCTAAATTATTTTGATAATTGGTTGAAAGAAAAACCGTTTTAGTACTATACTTATAAGACATTTACCTATTTGAATATTTTATTATATAACGAAACGCTCCTTTTTTAATTAAAAGCTTTTGTAAATCAACACAATCATAGTTTCCAAATTAGTTGGTACAACCTTAGTTTCCAAATTAGTTAACTACAACTTTAATTTCCAAATTAGTTAACTACAACCTTAGTTTCCAAGCTAGTGATTTTTTGCTTATCTGTAATACTGAAAAAACAGTTATGAGTACACAAATCAGTAGATCGAAAACGTGATTCTGGAAGTTAAATTACAGAAAATATATATATTTATATGTAGTTACATTAGTTATACAGAACGTGTATCATTATTTTTCCATCGATAGATTACAATTTTATAAGATTTTTAAGTTATAAATTTAAAATTACTTTCTTACACTGCAGAGCTTCAATATATTTAAATAATTGTTTTAAGTAAAAATGTCCTATAATTTGCTTCATTAGATGATTAATGTGAAACACTTATTTTAAATATTTCTGCATTTCCTAAACGCATTTTTCTGCTTTCTTAATAATTAGAGTTTAAATTTAATGCAGTTTTACACAGTCTGTTATGCAAAAGCATAAAATATTTGCATGAATTAATAATTTCAGTTCATAAAATAGTTATATTTCAGTTACATTGTTCCCAAACCTGAATTACGGAAACTCTGTATTACTCGCTTCTGAGAATATACATTGAACCTTCACAGCAATGCTTAAATACTGTTTGTAGCTCAACGGTAAACTGAATGAAACTCAGCTGTTTATGTGGTAAACTTCATAAGTTTCTTTACTTAATCAGCACATACGGGGAGTAAACACTCACTGTATACTGACTTGAGCGATAGCAGTAATAATTAATATATAATAACTGAAGAGAAATTTTAAAATTATTATTAAGAATGAAGCGATTAGCGTCCAGAAAAGTACCAGAGATGCACGAACTTTATAGAAGCTCGAGATACCTCAATGAAGATTCTTTGCTATCCACAAATTTCTGCAATATTGAACGAAATCAGAGCCATGTTTTAGCTTAAGTATTTGGAATTATTTTAATATGATTTTACAGAGTAATGATGAGAATTTGGAAAACATGTTTTGAGGTAAAGATGAGGTAACACGCATTCTTGCTATTCTTCTCGTTTAGCATAAACATGAATCAGTTTTGCGATTTAATTTAAATAATATGAAGATATTATGTTTTAAAATGCATACTTTTAAAAAGCTGTTAATTTAATCTAAATGAATCTGTACAACACCGTCTGAACCGTTTGTGGGCGAATCAGGCATTTGCCAGTAATAAGGCACAATTACTGCACAAATAAGAATTTGGAAGGTAATAAGAGTATTTAGAAGAAGCAGTTATAAGATTAAAATCTCATGAAACGGCTCTAATGTTATACTTGCTTTAAAATACTTCTTTTTCTTTAAACTGGACTTTCTTTAAAGTTTTCATTTGATTTTCTTTATTAAATTCAAAAATGATTTCAAACTGTAACGTGTAAAAAAGGCATCAATACATATTTTAATACTGATTTTATTGTTTTATTACTAGAAGGGAATTAAAGAAACGCTTTAATTAGAATACTTTTAATTCGAGAGAAATAGGTCATGGGATTTCTTTAATATAAAAAATAGTTTTTTAATTTACTTTTAGCATAGTTAATATGAAAACAGGTTTATGCCTTTCATTTTAGAACCTAAGCAATTAAAACTGAATTTCGGTTATTTACTTTATTTCAAACGGAAATTTCTGTATTTATGAAAATAAACGAAATTCCACTACTTAATTTTATAGGAATAACTTTACAACTTTTGTTTAAGTTAAAAAGTAACGAAAATATAAAACTTCCCCTTTTACATTAAAAGAAATATTTGTTTGTCCTACAGTAAAAGGAAGCACAATTATACGGAGTTTCCAGATCCTTCGATTGACTCTCCAGGAATTGGCTTTCTGCTATAAACAAAAAGAAATTTATTTGTTCGGAAAAGAACTGAAGTCTATTCAAATAAAACGAAATCAATGAAGTTATATTTTACCTTAAAATCAGTTTTTCTTCCCCTCGGTCGTGGCAAAAACTACACTTTAATGAATCAATATTTTATAATAAGCAAATTTCCAAGTTATCACAATGAAATTTTTAAATTTTCTTTGTGAAAGATTCTTTTCTTAATTTTTCTAAGCTCTTAAAGTACGACTGCAGAAATTAATTTCTTTTCATTGTCTATTTCTGCAAGCGATACTTTAAAGCAAAACTAGATGTGATTAGGTTAGATAATTAAATTGGACATAATTAGAGGGTTAGATGTAATTTTTTAATTTCTAATAACAGAATAAGTATCTTGTTTGCAGATGTGAAATACATTAATTTAAAATAAAATTATTCTTTCGAATAAAGTTTATCGATGTGGCTGAAATATATATTTCAATTCATAGTAATTTTCATTAAATTTAAAATTTTTTTCCGCAATAGGTTAAATTATCTTAAAATACAGTTTGAAATTCGGTTTCTTTATAAAATGAAGTAACTTGAACATTTTGTCAGGGTGTTCTGTGCATGCTTTTGGCGAACATATTCGTACAGATGTCAAAGTCCTGATCTCGAACAGGGAGCTGAATGCAGCTATGTTCTGTGGTAGAATAACTGTGGTTAAGTAGTAGAACAACTGCACGTAAGAGGGGTTTAAAATTACCCTTTTATTAAACCACTATTTACAGCCACTTCCCAACTCGGAAAGGATAACAGAAATTAATGACCGCACTTGGGTCTAAACTGAACAATCAAATAATTTAAAATAAAAATAGAAATTAAGTAGTCGTTGCTAACAGAGCTATGAACGTGAGGTTGGCCTCTATGCTAAACGATCAATGGTGCGTTGCAAGATTTAGCTAATACTAACGCACTTAGATTACTTCAATAAGCATTAGAGTAACAGCGCTAAGGCTTAGAATTTAAATACTAGCTAGTCAGGCGAACGTCGAAAAGAGCCGCAGTGATCTGAGACTAAAAGCTCTCTTACACTGAGAAGTTCCTTGCTAACCTTTTAAATACAAAAACTTGGCTCCACCTCAAATTAGCAGAGATCTGAAACGCGCGCTCATTCTAACGGGAAGTTGAAATAAGAGTTCACAGGAAAGAGAAATTAACATAAAACCTTGTTAGTTTAAACTAAAACCTTACATACTTCCCGCCAGAACTGGCAAAAGTTGAACTACTGTGGTCCAAACGGACCATGCTGAAACTTTGCGATTCTAGAAATACTCAAAATTTAACTCTTCCTAACTTAGGCCAACCTTTACAGAAAAAAATAGAATTTCTTGGCAAATTACAGACGAAAACTTGACTTTTACATAGATCTTCATCTGTTTTGTGTAACTACCTTATTTTCCTCTCACTCCTTCCAGCAAAATCTGGAAGGAAAGAAATTTTAGTGTAACATAATAACACTAAGTTCTAGGTAACAGACTTCTTTCCTTACACGTGTAAATTCTCACACACACATTATCATTCAAGCAACATTAAATTCTTCCCCCAATGCTCTCCACCCGTGTTGGATGAAAAGCGAACCGCCATTGTGGTTTCTCTTTTTTGTCCGGGGAGTGTTCGATTCTACCACCTACGATCGACTAACATTAGTTAGAACTTAACAGAGACCTCAGAAGACACCCTACAAACAGCTAAACTTGATGTTCTAACTAGCTTCGTGTCTATCACTTTAAGTGTATTTGGTGGAGAGACTTCTAATACTTGCATTCTATTGCTTCTATCTCATCTTTTCATGCATACAATTCCTAGTTTGCACAAAGAATGCTTCATTCAAAATTAACTTTGTACCTAACGTGCATTGATGCAATAAATCTATTTTGTTACGACAATTCACAAAACTTTTAACAATTGCATACAAATCACAAGATACAATAAAAGCGTTAAATTTCTAAGCTTACAGCAAGTGCTTCACATTCTTTTCAAAGTTCTTTTCTGAACATCGCATTACACTGAAACAATAGTCTGTAGACTAAATCGTGTTTTCCTTCTGCCGACTTTTCATTCTAGAAATTTACAAGTATTTCGACAAAGCAAAATACAAAAACATTTAGCTAACATTCTCGCAGCAATTCATTGCTTTTACAAAACTAATATATTCACAATACTTCAGAATCTACTTTACAACCATTAAGTAATTTTAAATCTTTGCAAAATTACAATTTTAAACAAAAACATCATTCAAGATAAGTAATTATTTATCGCACACTTGGCGTAAAAATCAACCTCAATTGAGGTAAAAAGAGACCCTGCAACTTTCAGTAATACTCGAAAATTAACTAAACGTTGGAATAAGAAATACTACTTATCTTGTTGTAGTCAGCCATTCTTTTCTTAGCCTAATCCTTGAAACTTGGATAAACTGTAGCTTGGGCCAGTCTCCTGGATTTTGGTCGCTGGTCGTTGACCTCTTCTTGTTGTTCTGCCTTTCTCTTAGCGATCCTTCTGTCCATTCGGGGATACTTGCTTTGGGCAGGAGGTTGATCTGCATGACGTTTGCTCGGCCGAATCCTTCTCTGTTCCTGGGCCCTCGTTAGTCGCTGCTCGGGCCTCCTGCTGTATTCCGGACGTTGACCCTCAGGCTGCAACCGGGACTGCTTGCTTCTCAGGCTCCTTTCTGACATTTCGGCTCTCCTCTTGACTGCTTTGGGCTGGCCTTGTCCATTCTGCTTTGGTCTTTTGTTGTTTGTCGAATTTCTATTTTCTGAGTTCTTTCTTTTCAGTCCATTTCCCCTGGTGATTTTCCTTTTCTTGTTTCCTCTACTTTGTTGAGGTGGGCTTTCTGTTTCTTGCTTCTCGTTACAATTGTTGCTGGTTCCTGTTGTTGCCGCTGAGGTAAATCTTCCGTGGATGTCCGTCTCCCCGGATCCTGGAAAAAATCTTTAAACATTTCCATTTTATTACGGTCATAGTAGGGCTTAAGTTGGTCCACATTGGCAGTAATTTTCTCGCTCTTTTTGGCTCTTAATACTACCACGGTTTGGGTGATTTTCTCGATAATGAAAGGGCCTTCAAAACGCGGAAAAAATTTCCCCACCTTTTCTTCTGGGGCATTTGATAAAGCATGTTTAATTTTCAAAACTTCATCTCCGACTTTATAATTCACCTCTCTTCTCTTTTGATCATAATAATATTTTTGTTTCCTCTGGGCTAGGGCCCACCA
>KK117527.1:42332-106101 GCA_000611955.2 Stegodyphus mimosarum
CTAACCTCCTCTGGGTTGTTTCCGAATTTCCTTTCGCTTCCCGTATCAACTTTTGAATGTCATTTATTTTAAATTCTTTTGCCCTTTCCTGGACAAAAAAAAAGTTTGTCTAAGGGTGTCAAAATCTTTCTTCCAAGAAACAGTTCAGCGGGTGTTTTTTGTGTTGTATCGTGTTTGGCCGTTCTAAGGGCAAATGTAAATTCATTTATATGGCTATCCCAGGTAGAGTGATAATTCTTAATCTAACTTAGAATAATTTTAACTACGTTTCTATTAACCCGTTTCGCTATGTTTGATTGCGTACGATACGCGACCATCTTTAGGTGACGTATGCCCAGTTTTGCACACATTTCCTCCAAAATATTACTAACAAATTGGGGACCATTGTCGGAAATAACTTTTAGGGGCGCCCCGTATTTTAAAATATACTTATTTAAAATTGAATTTACTACAATTTTAGCAGACGCGAGTTTTAACGGAATAAGCTCCAACCACTTGCTAAAATGGTCCGCTATAACTAAAAGATATCGGCTTTTGTTAAATTTACTTCTAGGATAAGGTCCCAGTAAATAGAACCCTATTATTTGATTTGGGAACTCTGATTTAACACTATTTAAGAACCCGGCCGGGCGGAAATTAATATAATTATTAAATTGGCATGTTGGGCACGACTGAACATACGCCCTAGTAAACTTCTGCAGTTCGGGAAAGAAAACTGCCTCGCGAACTCTTTGGACAGTTTTTCGTATGCCCAAGTGGCCAGAAATGGACGAATCGTGCAATTCCTCTAATACATTCAATCTAAAGCTAGCTGGGATAACCGGTCTAAATTCGTGGTTTTCATTAGTCGTTTTCGTATAAAACAAAAGTCCATCAATTATTTCGTAATTTGCGGTCCTATTTCTTATTGGCACAATATCTTGATGACTGAAATTCTCAGGGTTGGCTAAATAATTGTATATATTTTTGAACTCCGGATCTTTTCCAAGTTCGGCTATTACTGTTTCACGAGAATCTAATACTTTAGATGTCAGCATGGCTATCTTAATTACACTTCCATTTTCATCTAAGTTAATTCTGCTTAAAGCATCTGCCACAACATTTTCTTTTCCCGGCGTATGTTTAATTATTAGGTTATATTCCTGTAATTTGAGAGCCCCTTATATTAATCTTGGTGATAAACTTTTTCCAAAGTTGAGTCTGGTGACCGCAGCGTGGTCGGTATATACAGTTACTGGAGAACTTCCAAAGTAAGCACAAAATTTGTGCACTGCTGATAAAACTTCGAGAGTTTCCCTTTGTGCGGCCGAATAGTTTCTCTGCGTTTCATTCAGCGTGCGACTTAAAAAGGCCACGGGTTGCCCATTTTGAGAAAGAACTGCCCCGATCGCAAAATCTGAAGCGTCCGCTGAAATTTCTAGTCCTTTATCCCCCTCCGGGAATTTTAAGACGGGGGCTTGAGTTAAGGCTTCTTTGAAATGCCGAGTTGTCTTCTGCTGACCACGAAAACCTAGCTTTCTTCCTCTTCAATTTCAGCAGAGGCTCAGCTATTTTGGCAAAGTCTTTAATGAAGGACCGATAGTATGAACACATACCAAGAAACGATGATAACTTCTTCGCTGTTTTAGGAACAGGATAATTTTTGATAGCTATAACTATAATCTTGGACTGATCCATTTCAATGCAATTCTGAGAAATTTTAAACCCTAAATAACGTAACTCTTTTGCGGCAAATTTGCATTTCGATGCATTTATTTTCAAACCAGCTTCGTTTAACAATAAAAACACTTTTCTTAAATCTTGTAGGTGTTGTTCCAAACTATTACTTGTAATTATAATATCGTCCAAATAAATGAACGTACTCTTACCAAGGACCGGTCTTAAGACCATGTCCATGCATCGTTGGAAAGTTGCCGGCATGCTGGATAAACCGAAAGGCATCCTAAGAAATGCGTACGTGCCAGACTTCGTTATGAAGGCGGTCTTAGGGACGTCTGTGGGTTTTACCCCAATCTGAAAATAGCCACTCGTAAGATCTAATGTGGACATGTACTTTGTAGAGGTAATATTTTGGATTATCTCTTCGATTATCGGCAAAGGATATACAGGATATTTTGTGACGGTATTGAGCTCGCGATAATCTACAGCTAAACGCCACAGCTTCAGGTGCGTAATCGGATAATCATTATTTTTCTTGCATAACTGCTAGAAATCAGGGTAATTATTTTATTTTTCAACATTTCCTTAAAATGATATTCAATAATTTCTTCTTTCCCCTTATCGTAACGATAGGGCTTTTGCCTTCCTTACTGGTTGGGCGTCCCCTGTTTGGATTTCATGATTTGTGACCTGCATGAAACCCGGTACATCGCTAAATAAATTTGAAAACTCACTTACCAGTGCCTGCAGCTTTTCTTTCTCTTCTGCCGGTAAGTGCTGTAGTTCCAGCTTATCACTCCTTTTGTACACTGGCTGCACTGATAACGTCAAACTGCCTCCCTGAAAATCTATCTTCGCTTCTGCCAATCTAAAAAACCACACCCAGAATAATACACGTTTACAGGTTTCGCACAATATAAAATAAAATTTTTACCTGCTGGTCGTTGATGCGCACAAAAAGTGAAACTTTTCCTAGGCATCTACACTTCTCTCCTTAGGCCGCTATGACATTCGTGTCTCCTGCACTAAAAATTCTATAACGGCGAAAGTGTTTCTTGAAACATTTTTCCGAGATAAAGCTGCTTTGCGCTCCTGTATCCAAAAGAACCGTCGCCGGTATGTTGTTAATTAAGACCTCAATCTTCGGTAAACTTAAATTTTTCACGACCACGGTGTTTAAACTAACTGTGGAAGGATTGTGCGAGACGTCGGACTTTTTCACCTTCCTTGAAGAAATCCATCTTAGTTTAAATCCTTCTTATTCTGGTTGCCCTCGGAATCTTTGCCAGTTCTTCTATTGAATTCCCTTCGTTCGCCGCTCGATTTAGGAGACACATCTTTCTTCGACCATTGCTTCACCTTGTCCCCGTAATTCTGTTGTTGCTTTTGCTGCGGTCTTGGCGTGTTCCCCTGACTTCTTCGCTCAAATTGGCGACGTCGTTCATTGTCTGCAATTCTTCGACTTTCAAATTGTACGGCGAGCTCGAATAATTTATCCAAAATCGTTGGGTTTCTGATCTCGATAAAATATTGAACTTGGGGCAGTAGCCTTGGAAGTATAATTTAAATGATTTCTGGATCCGGGCGACTTCCATACAAAAGGTTGAAAATTTGGATTTTTCTCAAGATAAAATTTGACGAATCTTCTATCTTTGCTTGATAACGACTAAAAAGTTCCGCCTCCAGTCTGGCTCGATCTTGTACGACAAGAAATGCTTTCCCCAAAGAATTTTTTTAATTTTTATAAGTGTATGTGAGGCTTCCCGGTTCCCCCAAAAGATTCTTCCTAATACACTTGATCAATTTAGCGCTTGGCCCTTCAAAGCGCTAGTGTCAAGAGTGACTTTCTGAAATTCGTGGACTGGATATAACATGAAATGTGCGTCCAATGTTTCCAGGAAATTAATTACGGCTGACTTGCCGTCAAAACTTGCCGCTGGCTTCATGGCTGCCCGCATGGTTTGTACAATGTAGCCAAATCCTTCTAATTCAGGAGGTGATATCTCAGGGTTCTGCACAGGTACTGCAGGTATCTCAGGTTCATCTTCTTGTCTTTCAGGCCATCCTCTCATTCTTCTTCTTTGGGCGCCAGTGTCAGAACTGCGTGTTCTGTGCATGCTTTTCGCGAACATATTCGTACAGGTGTCAAAGTCCTGATCTCGAAAAGGGAGCTGAATGCAGCTATGTTCTGTGGTAGAATAACTGTGGTTAAGTGGTAGAACAACTGCACGTAAGAGGAGTTTAAAATTACCCTTTTATTAAACCACTATTTACAGCCACTTCCCAACTCGGAAGGGATAACAAAAATTAATGACCGCACTTGGGTCTAAACTGAGCAATCAAATAATTTAAAATAAAAATAGAAATTAAGTAGTCGTTGCTCACAGAGCTATGAACGCGAGGTTGGCCTCTATGCTAAACTATCGGTGGTGCGTAGCAAGATTTAGCTAATACTAACGCACTTAGATTACTTCAGTAAGTATTAGAGTAACAGAGCTAAGGCTTAGAATTTAAATACTAGCTAGTCAGGCGAACGTCGAACAGAGCCGCAGCGATCTGAGACTTAAAGCTCTCTCACATTGAGAAGTTTCTTGCTAACCTTTTAAATACAAAACTTGGCTCCACCTCAAATTAGCATAAAGCTGAAACGCGCGCTCATTCTAACGGGAAGTTGAAATAAGTGTTCACAGGAAAGAGAAATTAACATAAAACTTTGTTAGTTTAAACTAAAACCTTACAATTTGAAGACAAATTAATATTAATTTACACTCTTTTGTCACGAGTGAGAATTTAACTTCCTTCATATATAAGTACCAATGAAATATAATTTCCTCATTTTTAGATTTTTATCGTTTAATTAATGTATGTATGTATTTAAAAAATTAATATGATAATTATATTCTCTTAATCTCCCAGGTAAGAAATACTTTTGCAAAGTTGGTTTTCATATTTTTCTAAATATATAAAGTGAATACGAGCTGTTTCCCTTAAAACGTTCTCCACAAGGGCATTACTTCTCTTACGTAGGCAGCCCTTGTGTGTTTTGCCATATTCAAATAACCTAACCTTAACTAAGTATTTTTCTCTAACTGAATCTGTTAATAAGGAAATTGGGTTACTTTAACAACACAACTTAAATGCGTATAGCGTGACATAATTTACGGGAAAAAATTATCTAATATAATAAATTTTAAGAAGAACCTCAGAAAGGAAACTTGTAGAAAAGTTCAGCGTTGTAAAGTAATATGCCATTTGTAAAATTATGATAATTTAAAAACTTAATATATGTGACTAAAACCTAGTTATGGAAGTATCATTTGTAACGTGATGCTAAGTACCAACGCATGGAAGTAAGTAATTATTTTGTGAAATTAATTTTGAGAAATAGCAGAGCACGATGAAAGTACTGCAGTAAAATGCATAAAAAAATTCCTTTTTCGTATTACCTTTTAATACTAATAACAACAAAAAGTGAATGTACATATTTATTACATATTTATATCTACGAAATAAAACTGACTGCCTAAATTAAAATTTCTAAGCAGTAAGACAAAAATGAGAGTAAACCTTTGATGATGCTCTTGCTTCCGCAATCTTGTTAATACAAATAAAAGTTAATCGATTGTCAATTCATTATTTCTCTTTGCTGCATTTAAATTACGCTTTTATTATTATATATTAATTATTATTGATATCATCCACATCAATGTATAATAAACAATGCTTACCTGAAAATTTTGCAGTCAAAATATGTTCGGCTAACAGAAAGAACAGACCCCCCCCCCTCCAAAAAAAGGGGTGCTAAAACCTCGAGACAAAAAAAAAGGCTATACTAATTCTCTGGTCAGCCACTCTTGACAACACTCGATACGGTGGAATGTGTATGCGTTCATCACAAAATGTTCTACGATTTATTAGTATCACACAAAGTAAAAACACGTTATAAACTATCATTATTTTTAATAAAAAGGAAATAATTAAAATCGCAGTCTACTAGCGTAAAATATTATTTATTTAGAAAGCTTAAGAAAAAGAATTAAAGAGGAATTATGAGAGTCAGGTCAAGAAAGGTCAGAGGGGGGGAGACTGAGAAATTGCTTGTGTTCATATTAAATGTTTGCTATGATGTCTATGTGACATCCACATCACAATGTGACATTTCTGCGACATTGTACCGCAGTCACAAATGTAATGTGATGAAAATGGAACATTGGCATGTCACTGTAATGTCACCGCAACTGTGCTATATGGAAACTCTTATAATCTCTTTTCTCAATTCTTACTTTAGGTACTGCTGTAGCAATATATAAACATACTCTGTCATTTTTCGTTTGATCTGTACAGGTATTCAAATAGCATAACAAAGTATGTAATGAATGTTTCAGTTGACTAAATTCACTACTCTTATTTTAATTTTTTTTTCAGAAATAAACAGTCATGTGATTTATGTAAATAGAATGTTACTAAATCAGATTTTGAGAGGGCTATAATTTGTTACATATTTATAGTTAAAAGATGTTGAGGTTAGGGACGAAATACATCAGATAAATTTCTCCGCACAGAGAGATATTTGAAATTCTTTCTTTTTAGGGAATATGTGCATGCACTTAAAGTAAAAAATAAATATAAAGCATTCTAGAAAAAGAACTAGCAAATTTTTATGAGAATTTTATTTTGGCAGAATGGCTGAAAGTGAATGTTAAATGTGCTTAACAAAAACCAAAGATAAGGAAAAAAATAATTTAAAATACATGCTACTGAGAATGAATTATGCCCCCTTTAAAAAACCTCTCTGCTTATTGACAATCGGTTTCAAATTTTCCCATTTTTTTTTGGGCGTACAAACAGAAGCAGCTGACTCGAGCTTGCATGTACCACACATGCGTTTCAGGAGTGAAATAACAGGCTTTATATTTAACCGTCATTCTGCATAACAGTACCTATCTGCTCTCAGAATGTAAATAACAGCATTATGTGTTACTCTAGCTTGACATTCAATTTCCTGTTTCTGAGGAAATGCTTTTTCTTTTAATTATTATTTTAAAACAGTAGCTATGAGCCGTGAAGTTACACAGTTTTGGCCAATTTACAAAGTCTTCATTTAGTTGAATAAATCAGAAGAAAATAAGCATAAGATAAGAAAAATATTAAATAAAATAAATGTTTATATAGCTTTGAAAAAGTTTCAATCTCATACAAAGAAGAGTTGGTACAATTTCGCCACATCCAAACTATTGTTGAAGGCGAAAATAATTATGGTAACCCTAACGCAAGAGGTTAGGTTAGGTTATTCAATTATGGCAAAGCACACGAGGGCTATCTGCCTAAAGGGAGGGATGCCTTCGTGGAGGACTTTCTAAGGGAAACTGGCTCGTATACACGTTACACATGGGGAAAACCACGAAAACGCCCATGCAGCCAGCCCGTTCGCGGGATTCGAACCTCGCACCGAACTACCAGTGTTCAGCGTTTTTACCGCTCGGCCGCTGGTGGGCCCCTAACGCAAGAAAGGAAGTATAACAGCAAATAACTATCTAAGATACTATTTCAATTTAGATGCAAGGTTAATTTCATATAATATATTTTATTATATTATAATTTATAGTAAAATGGCTAAACATAACTGAATGAAAGAATAATAGTAAATAACTATCTCAGATTTTCATATTGATTTTTATATATCAGAATTTATAAACAAACGGCTAAACATAACTGAGAGAAAGCTTAATAGTAATTAACTATCTAAGAATTGTTATTTAATTTTATAAATTGTTAATTTTCCTTAATACATTGTTTTACTTTAATTTTAAAATAAACAGCTAAACATAAGTGAAATTAAACGGGAGGTATAAAATTTTTTAGGTCCAACAATGCAGAGAAAATTTCAGTTTTTTTTTTTTTTTTGTGCAAACATCTGTACATCAACTCGGACAAATAGGAATCGAAATTCTGTCGAGAAGAGCCACGATGACTTTTATTACTCCATTTAGCATGCCTCACAAACGCTCTGTTTTTGTGTATCACATCTACTTTGGTGATCCACAAAACTGTAGTTGTATTTGACAGTAAAATGTTCAAAGCCGTCATTTCGCTGTTCATCCGACTTATGTGATTTATAGCAGTCAGCGTAAATAATGCTTCCTTATGCAATATTTTCCTTCATGACGTTAAATAAGGTGATCGATCTGGAGCAACAATTAAGAAACATTCATTTGATTCTCTGCACAATTCGCCAAAGACCCATTGTGGTGGAAAAACATATGCAAAGTTATTCTTTCTTCTACTGAAAAGTCTTTCGTCTACTTCAATAATTTTGCCACATCTGCCGACTTTCCAACTTAAGCCAAGCAATTAGAGCTGCGGCACACACCTCATGCATATAACTGTTCCAGTGTACAGTTGTATTTTTTTTTCATCTTCATCTGAAGTTGGCAGAATTCAATAGATGTCTTCTCCTGACACCAGAAATAGATGAATCTGACGGCTGTAAGCAATAGGATTTTCGAACAATTTTTGACTTCTTAATCCTTTCTTCTCATTACAGGTTTTTTTTTCCTGCATCACAATTGTGCTATTGAGTTACCGCTAAAACACAATTTCATCTCCTGGTTATTTGAACATAATTTTCTATCATGAATGATGATAGAAAATCTTTCTTTGAAAAAATTCTATTGCAACCTTTTGGTCATTGGGGAGTTCCTAAATTGTTAGATCCATAGCGTTATCAAAATAGAATTCAAAAATTAAACCAACATTTCAATGGTGAATTATAAATGTAGAACTGTTTAATTTTACGCTTTGTGAAATCGGCGCGTTCGCTAGATTTGGCGCTTTTGCGGATGTATTTTCGCTGCAATTTCGTACGGTCCCTATAACGGAATTTTACCGAAGGGTGTATACATTCATATATCAAAGCTGGCGATGAAAAGCAAAAGTCTTTATTTTCTCCTGCAGAACTCCGAGAATGCTTTTATTTAGTCATTACTAAAGTGCGATTTAAACTAATGATATTAACAGTTAATTAGCTAATATGCAATCACCTGCTAGCATGGTATCGTCTGCTCATATAAAATAATATAAAAATACAAAATATTTGCATTTAATATAATTAATCTTACACGATAAATTAATGAAATTTTCAACATTATTTACTAAGTTCAGTAAATATAGTACCACTATCACAAATTCTTTAGTATTTCAAACGACTGTAGCTGCATGCACGCGATTTTCAATCATGAGCGACTGTGAGCTCTCGGACGAAATCCCTTTTTCCTCTATTATTCTGAAACCGGGCTATGTGCAAAAGTGTGAGCTTCGGTTCTAGACGTTTGTTACATACAGGTTAGAATACACCTCCATGGCTCCCCTCCATGGTCTGACACTTCACCTTTCGCCGTCGCTGCACTTTGTAGGTCACTTTCCTACTACGCAATTATCTTCTGTGTTAATTTAGTGCGTAATAGTTATGTTATAATTAAATGTTTTGTTATTTAAAATGTAGCTATTGCTTTAAGTGTCTGGTTTATCATGTGAAAATCTAACCATACTTCTATATATATAATTTCTAGCAGCCGCTCAGATGGTATAGTGGTTAGGGGAGCCGGCTACGACACCAAAGGGCCTGGGCTAGAATCCCGGAGAAGGTGTGGCTGCAATTGTCTGTCTCTTCATAGGAGGCAAAGGTGGCCCACCTATTAGGTGCCTCCATAATAAAGCGACCACCACTTCTGGCCTTAGTAGTAGCCAAGCCGAAGTCGCCTGAGGGCACGCCATAGGGAAAAAAAGTATTTTTTAGCATCCGGTACAGTAGGATGTTACAACAGTTTTAGAATGATTATAAAGGTAGCAGCCGCTAAAACCTAAGTGATTAAATTCTACCTAATAAACTCGAAGTTCCAAATGACTGAAATGTCGTATTATAGATGGCATCACATGACGGCGTCGTCTGTCAGATGTCAAATGTCCACACGCTTTGTTCATATAGAGCTTTGCGGAGTGCAGTATGACAGACGTTTTATAAATATTTTTCTCTGTGGTTTTCTTACCATCTTATTTCACGGATATTGACATTTTTAATATCACTTCCTTTTAAAGTATACATTACGATACACGATTTTATACATCGCGATAGTCTTCAAAGCCATCTTGTAAAGGTCTGGCACCTCGGACTTCCTTACAAACTTATCAAGTTGAACTTCCCCGATCATTGTAATAAACTTATTGCTTCCTATCTCCAAGACAGAATCTTTGCAGTGGAAATTAGCAATTCTGTTTCTACCACGAGAATCATTTTCGCTGGAGTGCCCCAGGGATCAGAACTTTCACTATATATGGCATTTACACTTACGACATTCCTAAAGACTCACAAATTACCATAGCTCTTTTCTCAGATGATACTGCAGTTATGACCCAAGCTTCTACAGTTACTGTTGTCCAGCTCCTTTTACAACATTACCTCAATCATCTAGAAAATTGACTCACGATTTGGAGGATTGCAGTTAAAACTGAAAAATCGAAAGCAATTTTTTTCGTAAAGGAAAAATAAATTTCATACCACCAAGACCTCTTCTAATTTCATGCAGAAATTGACTGGGTTGACGAAGTCAAATATCTAGGAGTCATTCTAGATAAAAAAAATAGTCTTTTCAGAAACATCTCAGGGAAACTGTAAAAAAAAATTACTATCACGCTTGCAGCTATGCTCCCACTTCTTGGCAGAAGAAGTCATATGCCCGCTTCAAATAAACTCCTCTTCTATAAATCTGTACTTCGTCCAGCTTTACTCTATGCTAGTCCTGTCTGGGGCCACGCTGCCAAAATTCACCTTCTTCACCTTCTACAAATCCAAGTTCTTCCAAACAAAGCCTTTGGAGAGATTATCAGCGCGCCATGGTGCATTCCAAATTCGTATATCCACCGTGATCTCAAAGTAGACCCATTCAAGGTTATATTCAAAACCGTGCCAGAAATTTCGTCTGTTCTGTTCTCACTCATCCTAACAACTGCATCAGCTCTCTTAGATGTTCTCCATTGCCACAGAAAAACACAAATGCCCATTTGACATGTTCCATCTTTAACATCTTTTACTCATAGTAGACTCTTCAGTTCGCTGATTTGTTCTTCCGCCAGCAACCTTTCTTCTTTGTTGACCTGCCGCCAGCAACTCACCTTATTCGTCGACTGATGGCGGCCGCGTGACTTATACTTCCCTCATTTTGTTCATACTACTCATTTTGTTTTAGCGATGCTCTTCACCAAATGCAGAGTAAAAAGAAGCACTGCTTTCCGAAACTTTAATTCACATATGAGAAGAAGAAGAAGCCTCCTTGTAGTTAAATACGCACTTTTCTTCCTTCCTTCTTTTTTTTTTTTTTTTTTTTTTAATCCATACAATCTCCCCGTACACCACAACGAGGCTTACAAAAGTTACTTACAAAGTAACTAAAACAGAATTTTGCATCCATTAAAACGAAAATCGGAAAGGTTTCAGATTTTAAATTACGTCCAAACGTTACGTTTTTTAACGTTTTGTGTGTTACCTTTATTTATTAAATATCATGTTCTTCACACTTAAACCATAAAATTCAGTTCAACAGCAATATCGCAAAATAATTTTAAAATGAGTATCTCTTTAGACTTTCTGATACACAGTTCCGCGAGCTTCAGTTAAAAAAGTTCTCCCCCCCCCGTAGATTGTTGCCATTGCTCGCTTTTAAATAGTTTGAGTTTGTTCATCCAAAATTCGTTAAAGTTTTACAAATATGAAATAGATAATAAAAAATTCCAAATTCGGGCTTCCAGATGCTCATATCGGGTGGAAACGTACGTCATTTAAAATTGGATGGCTCTAGGTACCGTTGCTTTATCACATTTGGAGAAATATACATACATTTGTGCAGATTCTTCATTATTTTTCTTCTCATATGTGAATTAGAGTTTCAGAAAGCATTTCTTCCATTTATTGGTGCATCTGGTGAAGAGCATCGGTAAAACAAAATAATTAGTATGGACAAAATGACGAAAGTATAAGTCAAGTGGCCGTCAGCAATCGACGAATAAGGTGAGTTGCTGGTAGACGGTCCAAATCAGTGAACTGAAGAGTCTAGTGTGGGAAACAGATGTTAAGGACAGAGAATGTCAGATGGATATTTGTGTTTTTCTCTGGGAAATGGAGAACATGTAAGAGAGCTGATGCAGTTATTAGGATGAATGAGAACAGAATGGAAGAAATTTCTGGCAAGTTTTTGTATATAATCTTGAATTTTCTCTACATTGAGATCGCGGTGGATATACGAATTTCGAACGATCCATGGCGCGTTGATAATCTCTCTTAGGGCTTTCTTTTGAAGAACTCGGATGTGTAGAAGATGAGTGTTGGCAGCGTGGCTCCAGACAGGACTAGCATAGCGTAATGCTGGTCGAAGTATAGATTTATATAAGATGAGTTTATTTGAAACGGACATATGACTTCTTCTGCCAAGAAGTGGAAGCATAGCTGCAAGCGTGATAGTAATTTTTTTCACAGTTTCCCTGAGATGTTCCTGAAAAGTCTATTTTTATCTAAAATGACTCCTAGATATTTGACTTCGTCAACCCAGTCAATTTCTACCTGAAATGGAAGAGTCTTGGTGGTGTGAAATTTGTTTGTTCTTTACGAAAAATAATTGCTTTTGATTTTTAAGTATTAACTGCAATCCTCCAAAAAGTGAGCCATTTTTCTAGATGATTAAGGTAATGTTGAAGAAGGAGATGAACAACAGTAACTGTAGAAGCTTGGGTCGTAACTGCAATATCATTTGCGAAAAGAGCTATGGTAATTTGTGGGTCTTTAGGAATATTGTAAGTGTAACTGTTATATAAATATGGTGAAAATACTGATCCTTGGGGCACTCCAGCGAAAATGTTTCTCGTGATAGAAGCAGAATTGCAAATTTTCACTGCAAATTGCCAGTTTTCTGTCTTGGAGCTAGGAAGCAATAAGTCTAATACATTGATCGGAGAAGTTCAACAGGATAAATTTGTAGATAAGTTCCCGGTGCCAGACCCTATCAAAAGCTTTCGCAATATCTAGGAAAAAGGCTCCAGTTGGGAACTTACAAATGAAACCATCAGTAATAAAGTTGATGACACGAAGCAGCTGGCGATTAGTACTGTGAAGATGACGGAAGCCAAACTGTTCTTCTGGAATGCAGCAGCTCTGTGGAATAATTTGATTAAGATGATACAGAATAATTTTTTCAGCTATTTTAGAAAGCTGACTGAGGAGGATAACTGGGCAGTAGTTCTGAGGAAATGTTGAATTTTGGTGCGGTTTGGGGAAGACGACGATGATGACATGTTTCTATATATTAGGAAAGTAAGAGAATTTGATGATAGAGTTGATAATTTTAGTAAGACAAGTGATAGCATTGATAGGAAGATGTTTCAGGGCTTTGGAAGAAATACTATCAATACTGGGAGCTTTTTTGGTTTTAAAGAGCTAATATAATCGGCAACCAGCTTAGTCGTGGCGAGGAATGTAAAGTTCAAGGGACCTGGGATTTTTAAGAAGGTACTAACAGTTTCATTAACTTTGGATATAGGATTGTTATCGTAAGGGGTAGTATTGGGCGTAGACGTTTTTTCTAGTATATCTACAAAGGTGTTGGCTTTATCTTCGTCTGAATAAACTATTCCGTTGGTACCATGAAGTGGCGGAATTTGCTTGAAGGGTTTCTTAAATTTCTTAGCAATGTCAAAAAGAGAATTATCTTCCGTTGCGAGAGAGCTGAGGAAGTTTCGCCAGCGTTGTGTCTTGAAGTTATTAATGTCCTGTTTGATGTCACGTTGAAGAGCGTTCAGTTACGTTTTGAGCCTTGGGTCTCGTGTATTTTGCCAGTTTTTCCTAATACGATTTTTGCACATGATTTTTTGTCTTATGCTGGCTGGAAGAGGAAGAAAAGGATGGGAACTGATGAATTTATTGGTAGAGAAATTGATAGCATGTAGAATATAGCTGATAAATTTCTTGATTTCAGACTCATTATCGTCTTCATTGATGATTTTGGGATCTCCAGGAATGGTATCGGAAATGATTTTTGTGAATTTCTTCCAGTCTGTGACACCAACACTTCTGCCCAGTGAAGGTAAATAACCAATACTGCTGATTTCATGAAGGATGGGATTATGGTCAGATGAGAGAGCTGGAATAACAGAAATTTGGCAATTATAGTCGAGGTTGTTGGAGAGAAGAAAGTCAATAATAGAAGAGAGAGCTATTATAGCCGTAATGCATAGGTTCATCACTGGCATGAATGGTATAATTTTTATTTTGAATCATGCTAAAATTTTCTAGTCCTTTTCTGTTGCTAGTTCCTTGATTCCAGCATTGATGCTTAGCATTGAAATCTCATCCAATTAAAGCAGGTGAGTTAAAATCCAGTAGCTGCTCAATTTCAGAAATGATGGGACTATTATTAGGAGGCATATAGATATTAGAGATAATGAATTTTTGTGCTCAATTTGAATTTCGGTAGTATTACTTTCAAAAGAGGTAGAAACATTTTTTTTGAGTTGATGTTGAATGCTCCTTTTAACAAAAGGGATCATTCCACCTCCGCGTCCGTTTTCTCGGTCCGCACGGTAAGTAGAACAGTTTGCGTAAAGCACTTTTAGTGCAGGTTTCAAATGAGTTTCCTGAATAAGAATTACGTCAGGTTCGAGTTCCAGAAGAAGGTCACCAAATTTGTCTTTTTTGTTAAAAAGGTCATTAGCATTCCATGAAAGAATTTTGATGTTTCTCAGATTAATACTGCGTGGCATGTTAAAGGCAATTACTAATTTTGTCAAGAATGTCCACAATTGCACCTATTTTGTCTATAGGCGAGGTTTGTTTCTTTATCGTTTTGAGGCCTTCTATATAAACAGTCCATATTGTTTTTAATGAACCCAAATTAAATAATTATGAAAAAGTGGAGCTTGTGGTTGGAGTTTCAGATAACGTGGAGTTCTTAGTATTTTCAGGCTTCGGAGAATCCATTTCTTTATTTAGAGGTGGAAAGTTGTTGTCTTGTAAATTCGAAGGATTTTTGGTTGGTGGATTGCTGGGTGTGAACTTCTGCTTGGTTTGTTGTTGTCTAGCTGGACAGTGGGAGAAATTAGCTGGATGTGGACCACCACAATGGCAGCAAGTGGCCGGCATATTTTCGTCAACTGGGCAGTTTTTAGGTTCATGATTTCCCCCACAACGCACACAAACCCATTCACGGGTACATAAAAGTGAGCTGTGGAAGTATTGCTGGCAACGATAGCATTGTGGAGGGCCAGGCCTCCGTTTTAAAGTTTCAGCAGTGACATTCATATATCCGATGTGCTTGATGTGATAAATGCTTTCTGATGCTTCAGTCTTAGGAAGTTGAAGTAAGAAAAGCGGCATTGGCTTATTTTAATTTCTGTTTCTCATGATTCTGATAGGCTTAATGATAAAGCCTTGACTTTATAGTTCTTGGACAATATAGTTGGAGTTCATAGTCACTGGCAGGCCTCTGATTACGACTTTAATCACTTTTTCTTCTGGCAGAAGAAATGTATGGGCCTTAAAATGTGTTTCTTCTATGACTTTGTGAATAAAGCAGTGAGAGTCAGCATCAGGAGGTTCAATTTGTAGTCTGTCTCCTTTGAGAGTGCCTATTATCTTTCTTCCAGTTTAATTACTTAAATTTGCAATAAATTCATCGGCTTTGATAACATTATAAACTATTTTGGGTGGAACTTCATTCTTTTGAGCTTTATTTGTAGGGAATTTCTTCTTGGTAGTTTCTGGAATCGTTGTAGTTTTTGGAATGGTGGCACGTATAGTTGCTAGGCTAGAAGTGGGTGGGTGGTTATCTTCAGTATTATCCAAGTTCATTGAGTCATTATCGATTTCGAGAACTTGAAATTTGTTATTAGTTTTAAGATTTGGTTCATCCTTGTCGCTCTCAGAATCTGAAGATTTTCCTAGTTGCCGTTGTTTACGGAATTCACCTTCAGTTTGATGAGCTTCGCAGTATTGTTTCAAGTCATTTATTTGCTTCTGTAAGAGTTCGTTAGAACTTTTGGTTCATTGATTGTTGCAGCAGCTTGAGCATTTTCTTGTTCTCTAAATTGGTTAATGGCTTTTGCAAATAGCAAATGTAGTTCTTTGATAGTTTCAGGTGAAAGTCCAACATTTGTTTGATTTAAGGCCTTTTCAATGTCGCGTGCAACTTGCCTGGTGGAGTTGGCATTGTTCGATAAAGTTATCTTGTGACTGAGGGTGTCAGTAAACTGAGGATCTGATAAAGTTTGCGTATAGTCATAATCAGAAGTTTCATGCGAATGTGCAGAATCCTCCATGTTCGTTGTATGCGCAAGCGCAGGATCTAACTGTAAATTCGACCTGACATCAGCACAAGGTGTCATGCGCAACGGAAAAAAAAGAGTAAAAGAAGTTGCAATCTACTCTAATAGAAGACTCGAAACTTCTCAGCAGCCTTGCAACTGAATTTCTCTAGAGACCTCTGACCGCAATCGACGTCGCGGCTTGTTGGAGAGACGCAAGAAAAAGATCCAAGGAGTTATACTTGCCTGGAAGCAGGCACAGCAGCTGCAATCCAAACGTAGAATGGCAGGTGTAATGCTGATATCCAGACGTATAAAGGCAGGTATGCACTGAGTCATCCACAAGGGGGAAGCGGCACAGACGATAATCCGTAGCGGGAGCAGCAGACGAGACGAAAACAGCCTTCTCTTACGGGAGCACAAGCTCGAATGTTTCTTCATTAATTTCTTTAAATATAATACAGGGCTGCATTATTTTGTGGCAACGGTTTGAAAACTGATTCAGACTTTTAATGTTTCCAACGCAAAATCGCAAAATGAAAACAATAGTCCTTCAGGGACAAAGCCCCTTTGGACTAATAAAACAAACATAAGCAGAGAACAGCAGTCTGCACGTCACGAAAACAGATAAGTTCACTGGCCAAGTCACTCCGAACATTTTCAAATCGTTCTGCAAGCATGATATAGGGCCATTAAATGCAGGGTATGAGAAAATATGTATTGAAGAAATAGAAATAATTTCTTTGAGCTAGGGCTTAGAGCGCCATCTAACGGTAGTGCTTTTCGTGTCTCAAAGAAACAAACAAACAAAAAAAAACATTAGGTGCTGAAATTTGTGCAATTGAATAAGCGAAAAAGAGAGCTCATTATTGTTTTTCTTTCACTGACAAGTAACAAATGAAATTGGCATTTGTCAATGTTAGTCCGTAAAATTTTCTAATGTCAAGAAATTGCGATAGACGACAGATCTTTTAAATTTGATGGCTTCTTTAACTGATCTTATATCTGCGGGAATTATTGGTTTGTATAAGCTGTGATTTTTGGTTTCTTTTATTAACCTTAAATAATCGTAATATTGATACTTTCAAATCTTGTTAATAATCTTTCCTTTTTTTTACATTTTATTTATTCTTTCAAATAAATAAACCGATAGTATATGCACTTTATTGTATAAGTTCATAAATGTTTACAATATAGATAAATTTTGTTTTAGGCAGTAATTTTAGCGTGAAAAGTTACTGTCGAGATCAGGGATTCGAAGGGGGGGATCAGTAGAGGGCGATGAAATTCTAAAGAGGGTTAATAGCACAATATGCATCGGCAATTGATCGGCATAATCAAGATCGCATTGATTACAAAAAGTTTATTAATAAAATTGTTTATTCATATAAAATTATATCATCTAGTAAGTAAGAAATCATATAAAATAAGTATGAGGGACTAAAAGATTTTAGTATTTGCTTTCAAGACATTGAAAATTTTAATGTGCCAGCATAACTCACAGAACTTCTGAATTGTGATATATCTGATGTTATGATAAAAGAAGAATTGATTGCACTGAGGAAGAATGTTCAGTCACAAGTTTTATACAAAACACATGGGCATGCTAAGTTTTCAAATTTAAAAGTCATCCCAGAAAATTTTCTACAAATAAAATTTTTCCTGAACCAACATTATTTTTTAAGTTTTTATGCTTCTTACCTAGTAAAAGCAGGTTTTAGTCAATTTAATAATTTACTATGAAAAAACAGAAACAGGTTGAATATATTTGAATGAGGTAATTTAAGAATTATGGTACGCAATCTTATGTTAAATATTAAAAATTTGCATTATATGATCACAAGTGATCAAGCGCAGCCATCACGGTAATTGAATTTTTATGCAATTATAGAATCTCTGATTTTTTTAAAACTTATTTATAATTTGAAAATTAAAATTAATAGTAATGCAAAAAATAATAAAACCTAAATCTAATGCAATTAAATAATTTGATAATTTAAATAATCTACTGCAATGATAATTTCTGTATACCTATAACTACGATCAGTGAACCACAAATATATTTTTTACAGTATGCACAAGTATTCAAAGTTTTTTGCCTCTGCATGCATTTATTTGTCATTGTTTATGGTTACAGGAAGGGTTGATGCAAGTATCAATTCTCTTTTCATTAGATATAGAAAGTTTGTGAAGTTTGGATGAAATGTACATCTTTCTAAGCCCCTCAGCCCTATTCAAAATAAAATCACGACAGCTGATGTTTTTATATCCAGTTGTTTCCTTGTAAATTACCCATGCATTTATTGTGACCAAATCAAAAATGTTAAAAAAAAAATTCAATTGGCTAACATCTGGATGAGGACTCTACTGAGTATTTTCTGGACATTTGGTCCAAAATATCAACTTTATATTTGGTTGAACTGTCAAAATTCATAACCTCTGGTGTCTTTTTCCATCAGATGCGATTTCCAATATTGGATGCATAGTACTCAGGAGCAAGACATTCTTGTTTTTTTTCTTTACTTTATAAGACGTAAGCGTTATATTGTCATGCTTAGCAATCTTACTAGAATAGAGCTTATCCCTTTGAAAGAATAAGGTACTTCTCTTTGTGAATGATTTATTGTGCTAATGCAGCTTATCCATGACCTCCTGATTTCATTTACAAATTTCAGTGAAGTAAAAAAATTGTCTGTTCTCAGGTTTCTTCCAGTATTGTAGTAAGGTTCCATCAAGTGAAAAGCTGCATGTTCATCTACTGTTTCTCCAGCTGATCTTGTTTTGTCTTTTCCCAAATAGAGAAGTGCGTTCAGTAAACAGTTTGACTGCACATCAATAGCAAGCCAAAATTTAATGCTGAATTTGTCCGGATCAGGTCTTCATGGGAAATAATTATTCATCCACTGTTATATTTTCACCTGGTTTGTAACTTTTCAAGCAGTTTTCTATAAAAGTCATCCAAATATCCGAAAGAAGAGCAAATGGATCAGTTTGTAGTCTTTGGGATCTAGTTGATTTCTTGTCGAAGTGCAAATATTTCATAATTTCCAGAAATCTGTCCCTCAGCATTGTCTCAATGAAAAATGCCAGGCCCCAAGATTTTGATCATAAACTCAAAACAGAAAGACCTTTTACAGCCAAAGCTCCATAACAGTGAAACAACAGCTACAACAGTGAAATGAAAGCGTCTAATTCATCCAGTGGCAAACTACAGTTTGGATTTTGGGATTTCTTACATGCCTTTTCTTGAGTGCACTGTTGAATGCGATGCAGTATTTTGTTTATAAACAATCTCCATGCACTACTTGAGTTACCATCAATTATTTTTCTCTTTGCGTACGGAGTTGACTCAGTTACTTCTCATAAGACATCGGGCTAAGGATGTCTCACTGTAACAGTTGTTGAAATATATCCTCCTTTCAAAAACGGAACTATCATTCTCTGTTTCTTCATCGTTTTAAATTTCCTTACTTTGAATGCGTCTTCCTCGTTCTCGTGTTCTGTTTTGTTGCCTTTTACTACTTTCTCAAATTCGACTATTGCAGTTGATTTCACTTCTGGAAACTATACTAGTAGAAGGTAATGTAATATTTTCTTAATCTAAATTTTTTACTTTCCTTTTCTGTTTCGTGAACAGATTCACTATCAGAGGAATCAGATTCATTTGTTTTAGTAAGAACAGTCGGAAAAATTGTATGCAGTTTCAATCAGGTTCAGTTTCTGAAACAGAATTATCATTAAAATGACTTTCAAAAACTTTCAGTATCTCTTTCTTCATTAGATATTTTCTACCAGCGCTTCAACGCAACATGACAAACAGGTCAGAACAACAAAACTATCCAAATGAAGTAAAGTACATTTGTGTCTACTGAAAAATAACCTTCTTAACACAAGGGAAATGTGCAGACACGTGGCACGAAAAAATTCCAAGAATTGTTTTTATTCCTCCCCTCCCCACTCACTTCTGTGAAATATGCAATCTTCCTTACCAAAAATATGCTTGTTTATTTATCAGCAAACCGGAAATAGCTGAAAAGTCATAAAAGTAACGAAATATATATAATTTTCTGGATACGGTCAAAATGACCAATAGCCGTAATTCTAGGTATAATTAATAATATTGGTGAAAATAATTATTGAGAATGGACAAAAAAAAAAGATCATGTGATATTCGTAAGTTTTTAGAAAAAGTAAAAAAATATCAAAGTTATAAATAAAGAATTAAAACAGTTATGTCCAATTAAAATGGATATATAGTCAAATTGACCGTTTGCCGTAATTCTAGTGTTAAGGTAATCAAGATTGAGACAATGAACCTAATGTTTAAATGTGAAATGAATAGTTGTTATATTATATTGCCAGAGAAACTATTTACTGCTTAAAATTGCTAAGAGAGGTATTGAATGCTCTATGAAAATATATTTACTAGAAAATTTGAATTTTATAACGAAATGTATCAGAAAATGTGTCTTAAGTCAAAAGTTTGAAACTTGTTTAAATGTAAATATAAAATTATGAATGTTAAACTATGTGTAATTAGGCACATAGATCAAGTTAAGTTTTTAAATAGGGTAAAAGCATGCAAGGACTGTCTGCCTAAGGGAAGAGATGCTCTGATGGAGGAATTTCGAAAGAAAACTGACTTTTGATTTTGCATTAAAAAATAATGCATGTAATTGTCATTCAACTTATGTCTATGCATATTTCTTAGGTAAAAAATTCTGATATATGCTAAATTATTACAAATTTCTTTACTCAAAAAATATAGTGAATGCACAAAAATTAGAGATTTTCACATGCCGAAAGTGAAAAATTTAAATATATATATGTATGTATGCATATCCTTGTAACAAGCATAAATTTGCCTTTAACGAAGTATGTGAATATTTATTAAATTATTTATAAATGTATTTGGAAATGAAGGATTTATTCATTCATAAACTCCTGTGAATGTTACTGTGAAGAAATTTAGTTATTAATTGTATCTAAATCTATAATGAACATAAATTTAATCTAAATGTGTAATAACCTGAACATTTAATTGTAAATGTAAACTGAAATTCTGTTGACAAAAGAGTTTATTGAAAGGTGTTGTAAAGTGCAGTCCATGAGATGTGTACTTGTGGAAGTAGTAAAGTAGGATTTTAAGAATGTCTGTTGTAGAAATTAAGGATAAACAAAATTTGATAAGTGTTAAAAAATTATTACCTTGTATTTTATAATAACTCAGTTACATGTTTTAAATAATATTAAAAAAACCCCACCCTTTTTTTTATCCCTTTCAGAAATACACATGGAAATCAGCTGCAATATTTAGCATATTTCAATATTAAAATAAAAGGTGTTGTTATTTGAAATGAGCCAAACAGGGCATTAATTATAAAGTGACTCTGATTTTTTATTTAAAAGATGCCTTAGAAGCTAAAAATAATCTAATGTATAGGAAATTATTTCAGAAAGAAGCTGTGTAAATAGAAAAGAAATAATGCATAATTTTAATATTAACAACGTAGTAAACTTTGATGTTAATTTTTGTAATCGTTAACCAAATAAAATTGAATTACCTTAAAATTTCTTTCTAATGTAATTAACAAAAACTTGTGAAAATACATCATTTAAATTAAAACTGTTCTGAGAAAAGTATAGCATTTACTTCAGTTCAGAATGAAATGTTTAAAAATACATTCTTTCACATACTCAGGGCTCTGAAATATTATAGAAAAAGTAAATATGTACATTTATGCATATATTTATGACATAATTGCAAAATGTTTACCTCCGATCATATCAAAATCTATAATGGCAAGACACTGAGTGTTTTGGTCTCCAAGAGAGGTGCACTGCACTTTAAGGCAGTGCATGGGAACAACTGTCCGGACCTCTTCAGTACTTCATACCTCAGTGATGTAAACAGTATACTAAAACTGTGGCTGTATTTGTATACAAATCTGTAAACTTATGTAGTTATTTATTGACATAGTGTTTAATTTGTTATTTATTGAAGTTATTGTTTTAGTATTGCCCCGAGTTTGCTTAGTTGTAAATATGGCTTCCTGTCCAGGGATTGTATGAATTTGAATAATTTTAGTGAAATTGTATTATCTTTTGTGTAATGCAACATAAAAATGTAAAGAAGTAAAGTTTTTGCCAGAAAAGTAAGAATACTGGGCCAAGTCTATTTACCTGGAGTAAATGGCTGTCTGGCTAAATTGGCAAGAAATCGCCAAGTTGATGGTTTTGTGACTAATTTTTGTCGCCAAATTTGGCAGGAAATTGTCAAAAATCTCCATGCTTGGCGAGTATTTGGTGGCATTTTGTTCCAGTACATGGATAACTGTAATTGAAATTGTAATTGAATAAATGTAATTAATGTAGATATGCAACTGTATCTGGCCCTTAGATGTAACTTTAACAGTATACACCTTCCAGTAGTTTCAAAAAACAGAATTTACCAGAGATTTCTGGCAGCTGGGGGAAAACTATTTAAGACTGGAGAGAGCATTTGTTCTCAGTTGTTAGTTCAGAGCTGAATGCAGAGTATTGCGATAGCGATAAGAACTTCGCCTTTTAGGTACACTTTGCACTGTGTTGTGTTTAACGTTCTAAGTAGTTTGAAGTGTAACTCTCTGTGATACTGAGAAAAGCTGTACGAATATTTTTGTGGAAAGTTCCAGAGCTGTAAAGTGTTTGATTTGATAAAATGCATTTTGTCAAGCTTTCATTGCTTCTGTGTGCATTCAACCCATTATGAACTGGTACACATGCAACATAATCTTTCCATTTTCTACTTGGTGTAATAAATCAGTTTCACATTTCATCAATGTAAATGCAAATTTGACTGCTCAAGTGTACTGCATAAAGGATTTTTCCCATATTTCAATTTTGAAAATGATCATTCCACAAACATTAGCAAATATTTATAAGCCAATGGAAGGGTTGCTACGCAATCATATACATAATGATACATAATATGATATACTATATAGGCAATTTGTGCAGCTATTACATATAGTTTATTGATTCTCTTCCTCGACAGTTTCTCCACTTGAGTTTGTATACTATACTCTTGTATACTAAGTTTTGATGACTTTCTGTCGGAAATTAAATGAGCAAACTCATCAAAGAAAAAATAGTGTTTGTGGAAGAGGTCTTTCACCAGCTCGCAAGGAATACATTGAAGAAAAGAAATGCATCACTGTCTTTAACAATAGAACAAACCAAACAACTGTAAATTTCTTCTGTGGTAATGCACACAATATTGCATTATAGACATAATTAAAAATGATGAAATTCTCAGTGGAGATGTCTGACTTTTGCATACATTAACAGAGCGTAATGTTGTAATGTTGATAGATTTTCTGACACAAATGTGCCCAACCTAGTGAATTTTTCAAATATTTTAATCTTTCAAGAATTTGACATGTACATTCTCTCAACCATGGAGCAAGCAAGATTGGCATTCTGCCAAAGTAAAGAATTTATTAAAAGAGATCTGAAGTGATTTAATTAAAAACAATTTGTAAAGGATTCTGTTTTTTAAAGAGATGGAAGGGAAATAAAGTGTGTTAGAGGTAGAAATGTTCAAGCATTAGTATGGTTTATATATATATTTCTGCTGTGATCATTAGTGTTATAATTAGCAGTTTTTTCACCTTTCGGGAGCTTTTTTCTAAAAATCATAAAAAATTTTATTTTTAAAATATAGGTTTGGAGCATACTTTGCTTGAAAGAAAAATGCCTATAGTTTACAACGCATAGTAAATTTGGAATTGTGCAATTACAAAATACTATCTCTGCAAGGCCTATAGTGTAGAGGAAAATTCAGAAAATATCAAAAATTCATTAAATTTCCACAAAGCATAAACTAAATAAAAAGCAAATTCAGGATTCAAGGTTTGGATGTTGAAGTGCACGTGTTTGAGTGCAGGATTTCAAGCATTCAAAATTTGCAGGCTGTACATTGTCACAATCTTTCCACAGTGTGACAAACTTACATACTCAAAAATTTTTCATTTTATAACAGGGATAAATTAATCAGTTTAATATGCACAAGTATATTAGAGCCATAGACCTTATAAGAAATAGACCAACCTAAATGGGTTTTCTCCCTCGTTTGATTCATTCCTGGCTGTCCCCTTGACCACATCTGGTGGCGTAGGGACGACTAGCAGAAACTTAACAATGGTTGATTATTGCAGAGCCTATAATTGTCAAGAAAAAGCTAGTTGTAGCGCCTCATTTCACAAATTAGAATGTTTACATATTTTTATTTTTAAAACTGAGATTGATTTTTAAAAATTTAGCATATTTATCAAGCATAATTAACGTTCCAAATAATTATAAAGTCCTGTGAAAATTTGAAAATATAATGCTGATTTTTGCTGTATGACTTCTATATTAATATTTGTTTAATATTTGTTCAGTGTGCTATTGTATTTTAATTATAAAGCTGTTGCATTCTTTCAGGCCTGTATCTTTTTTTAGCTTTTCCTACACTTAAGGAAATTTATAACTACTTCTTTTAGAAAATAATATTTTAAATCTGAACTAATAGAAAATTTCAAACAAACAATTTTTTCTTACAATATTTTTTTTTTCTATTGGTGCAAATAAGTAAAAAATACTAAAATGCCTAAAAATGAATTTTTGAAAGTTTTTGTTTATAATTCTAAATTGAGCTACGTTTTTAAAATTACAGGTGAATATTTTAGCATAATTTCCATAAAAGAGTTTTATTTCAATTAAATTTCATAATACATAAAAGTGATAAACACTTTTAACACCTTAATAATTTTTATACATTTATTCTAATGTTAAAATTGTATTTAACTGTAATAATTAATTGTGCTGGTATTTTATAGGGATTATTTTTTTTTAAATTTATTTCTAGTTCGGCATAAGATATTTTTATTTACTGTGAATTTAATTTATTTAGTCCAAAGGGCTGGTAGCCCAGAAAGGCTATTAGTTTCGAAACGGCATTTTGCACTGTTTCATTATAAATGTCCATTTCACTTTGCAAATTGTAGCCACCAAATATTATCGCCCTGTATTACATTTAAAGAAATTAAATAATGAAGAATCTGCATGAATACATGTATGTTTCTCGCACTGTGAAAAAACAACGGTATCTAGAGCCATCAAACTTAATATAATAATGAAATCCTCCAGCCGAACATGTTCACTTGGACTGCCGAATTTCGAATTTGTTTTAATCCATTTCATATTTTGTAAAACTGACAAATTTTTTATAATGATTTCAAAGCGAGCAATGGCAACATTGTACGGAAAATAACATTTTTATCTTCAGCTCAGAAATTTTATAGATATGGTGTTTTCAAATATTTTGTGATATTGCTGTTGAATTGAATTTTATATGGTTTAAGTGCGAAGAACATGATATTCAATTAATAAAGGTAACACACAAAACATTAAAAAAATCCCTTTGGGCATAATATAAAATCTTGAGTGCTTCCAGATTTTATTTTATTTTATCTTTTTATTTATTTATTTATTTATTTTTCATTACACTCAGAAAATTTTATGATCATATTGTAATGTTAACAATTACTGATCATATAATCAAATAAATGATTATCTTTAAATGTTATAATAATTTTAAAAACCACTGCTTTGGAAATGCTCATAAAATTTTTAAAAAATATCAGATCTTGTTTAATTTTGCCCTATTTTTTTCAAAGCATCATGTACTATCAACCTTGTATGCAAAAGTAAATTCATAAATTTTGTGTTTAGAGTTTGTATCGTTTTACCAAAGTAAAGCTGTTTATGCAAGAATTACACGTGAAAAAATGCGCAAAATACAGTAAAAAGTGCTTTAATGAGATATATTAAATCTTATTTGTAAAAAGTGTGACTTTCATAATGTTATCACTTACACAACATAACGCATTTAATAATTAAAAGCAGTTATGTGATACAAACACCATAGGTTTCAGTGTCAAAGTAAACCAGATCATCCCTACTCCTTCTTGCGGACATGTGGGGAACACATGCTCCGCCCACTGAGTTAGTCTATCTATTATAAGGTCCACTTAAATCAATAAGTTTTGAACATATATATAATTAATAAGTTTTGAACAATATATTTTAGTCCAAAGGGATTTAGTCCCGAAGGACTATTACTTTCATTTTGCGATTTTGCGTCGGAAACACAAAAACGGCGTATCACTTTTCAAATTGTTGCCACTAAATGTTATCGCTCTGCATTAAATTTTAAAAAAAAATCTGCATAAATGTATGCATGTTTTTTTTTTTGACGTAGCTTTCTCTTCAAAAATCGTCTGCGTGCGCTGCACGGGAAAATAAAAAGGAATTCTAATTACAGTTCTAAATAAATAGCCAAATAAATGTGAAATTCGTAACAATATTCTCTAAAACTTTAACAAATTTTTCAGTAACAAACTCAAAGATTTCAAAGCCAGCAATACCAACGTTGTACAGAAAAACATTTTTATCTCCAGTGCGTGAGAGCGTGTACCGAAATTTCTAAAGATATGCAGAATTTAAAATTATTTTGCGATATTGCTGTTGAACTGAATTTTATGGTTTAAGCGCGAAGAACATGGTATTTAACAAATAAAGGTAACACACAAAATGTTAAATAAACGCCCCTTTGGACGTAATCTAAAATCTGAAACCTTTCAGATTTTTTTTATTTTTTTTGTTTGAAATATATTGTTATATGCATACGGGTTTGTAATGGATTAAATGCACACAGAACCGATGAGAGCTTGATAAAATTTACCAAAAGAAACACTTCACAGTTCTGGAATTTTCTACAGAAATATCCATGCAGCTCTTCGCAGCATCACAATCAGTAGTTACACTTCAAACAACTAAGTGCAGAACTCATCTGAAGAGCAAAGGTAACACAGAGCTATCTCAATACACCAAACAACATTGAGCTAACAACTGAAAAACTGATGCTGTCTCCTGTCTTATATAGTTTTTCCCTGGTCCCCGGGAAATCTGTAGTACTTACTGCTTCTCAAAATTAGTGGAAGTGATATTGAGGGCCGGATACAGTTACAGCTAATATAGGAATCAATTACAGTAATTCAGTTGCAATACCCATTACACTTATACAGGGATCAGACCAAAATAGTGGCCAAGTTTGGTGACAAAATTAGTTGCCAAAACCATCGCCATCTTGGCGATATCTTGCCAATTTAGCGAGATAGCACTTATTCAATTACAATTGGCGAGATAGCCATTTACTCAGTGTTAAATAGACATACCCTGTATTCTTACTTTTCCGGAAAAGCTTCGCTTCTGTAGATTTTCATATTAAGTTATGCCAAAAAAAAAAAACTACAATTTTGCTCAAATTATTTATGTATGTACAAAATTCGTTATAGTATACATTTCATATTTAAAATGCTGTATATATACATTTGAATATGAAAATTGATTATCTTGAATTTAATAAATGTTACTTAATAAAATATAGAACTTATATCATTAAATATAAATTTTTGTGATAAAAATACTTTTTTGAAAATGCTTTGTACTCATTTGCAGACATTACAAACATCAAATGTTAATGTCATTGAGTAAAAGTATGTCAGCAGTAATCAAACTATCTAGCAGAATAGTTTGATGACTTTATCTGAAAGTGCTACTAATAGAAAACTACTAGCTGTTACTTTACTAACCAGTTGTCCATATGATAATTTTCTATGCATATTTGAGAAATTCATTTAAAAAATTTTAAAAGTAATTTTAAAAAAATAACATATGATATAAATTTATAACCTTAGTTTTGGAGATGAGATGATATGGAATATGAAATTTTTTATGAAAAGAATATACTTGCATATTCTTATGTTGCTTTTTAATTCTGTTTATTCACTCATTAGAAGGTAACTGCAAATAAAATCAGCCTGCACAGCCACATAATAATCGTCTAGTATTAGAATCACATATTTAAAGCAAAAATTGAAAGTCTTATCTCAGTTCATAAAAGTGAACGAAGCAGTTTCCATTTGAAAACCACTTTACTAAACGTGGAAGAGAAGATTAGTAATATCATTATCCTTTTTGTTAATGCAAAGGGATAATTTGTCCAGAAGGGCTATTATCTATTTCATATTTAGTAAAGCTTAATGAATTTTTGATTAACAAACTCAAACATTTCAAAGCAAGCAATGGCAACACTGTAGGGGGGAAACATTTTTGTCTCCAAAGCGCAAGATTGTGTATTGCAAATCCTAAAAATATGCTCTTTTTAAATGAATTTGTGGTACTACTGTTGAACTGAATTATTTGGTTTATGTGCAAAGAACATGATATTTATTAAATAAAGGTAACACACAAAATGTTAAAAAAATGCCCTTTTGGGCATAATATTAAAATTTTTTCTTAAGATTTCAAATAGTCTGGGATTTCATTTTTCGGTTTTATGAAATTAAGCTGTACCACTGTCTCTATCAGTGTTATGATCATACAGTTATGACATTCCATGTTAACTACAGCCTCCATGCAAAGAATAAAGCCAATGCAGCTTTCTTGATCCGAAAAACTTCACCGCTAAACTTGCCTGTCAGTGCACACTCAAGTGTATGCTGTTGTGAAATGTGAAGCTATAATCAAATATCTTAAATGCTGTTGTCTGACATAATAGCTCTTTTCAGAATAAATGAATAAATTTGGTTTCTAGAGTAATGCTGGGAGTTTGATTATTCTTCCTTTTTTTGTCAGTAATCAATCTTATCTATCAATAATATGCTAAAAGTGTCAGACGTTTTCCTCCAGGAAATGTTCTTAAGTGATTTTACACATTATTACAATTGATAACAAATTCATATTAATATTTCAAAATATAATTTCATTTTCAAATGAAATAAATGTTAGAATGCTTGAACCATACTTATGGTTTTAAAAGAACATGTATGTACTCCATTGCCGTTAGTGGCTGTAACATAAGCGAATAATCTGTAAGTAATGTAAAATAATTTTTAAATCTTAGGTAGATCTTCAATTTTCATTGTGGATAAGCTGAAACTACATCATATGTACATTCTTTTTTTTTAAATGGTTTTATGCTTTTATCATGTGATAAATTCTTATATTTTAGATTTCAAGGCATGTTTGATATCATGTGATAGGTTTTTGAAAGGTATGAGAATACTTGAAACCTTTTCAAATGTAAATTAATGCATTGCTTTATGCCATTATGAAAAAATTCATATGAACAAAGTAAAAGGAAAGCTATATGCCATGTCCACAGAAGTACTTACTGGGCATTTATTTTTACAACTGTTGGTCACCAGCTATAAATGCAGAGATTCAAGTTTTCATATTTTTAAGTAAAAAAATAATAATTTTCTGTAAAATACAAAATCGATATTTTCACACATTCCTCCAATTCCTATACTTATGTTTAGGAAAATTTTATACTCATTATAAAAAATAAGCACAAAAAGTTTGACTCCCAGATGAAAAAAAAATGACCAAAATATTTGGCATTAAAATTAGGAATCAAATTGAAGCACAAAATGTTTGCATTTGTGTGTAACTTAAATATCATTTAGAAAAAGTTTTCTGATATTAAGAAATTACATGATGAGCATTTTTATGCAGATTGGTATGAAAAATGTTGATCATTATAAATTTTATCAAAATGGAGATTCTTAATCACAGAATCTTACAAAATCTGTGTTCTTGAAAACGCTGACAGGCACATAGGCCAACTTGTAATGTTATTTGCATTAAATAAAAATGAAAAATATTTGAAGTTTAATGAATTCTTTTACCAGATTATGATTTCAAAGTAATAAAATTTCATGCGACTATATTTTTTTTTTTTTAAGACTTTGAATCGGTATACTAAACTTATCAAAATTGTAAATGTATTAGTAAATTACAAAAGAATATAATTGAGTGGCATTTAAGGTGGGGGGCATTTAAGGTTGATCTTTTCTAAAGTATTTAGACAAAATAGCCTATTCTAATATATGTGTTAACTGACCCCCCTCAATGCAAATTGAAAATGACATCAGAAATTGCAAAATTTGCACTATCTCTGTCGATTTTTTTAATAGGAAAGTCAAACTTTTTTATTTACTAATGGTTGTGAAGATAAAGGGCAGTTAATGACTTTTGTGGACATGGTGTATATTTTTCCTATATTGCAATGTGATTCGATGTAAGCATGAACAACATTGCCCCTCCCTCAAAAAAGAGCTTACAAAAATATATAACATAGATCAATTTAATTTCTTGCTAGAATTGATTTCTTTGAATTATTTATTGCCGTTTAATTAATTCTGTTTTCAAAAATGCTTTTAATTAACTCATTAGGTTAATATTTTTCACATGAATTATTTTTTGTTTATTTCAGAGAAGGATACTAATAATGATATTTTATGGACATGGACTTATCCTTCTATGCCAGCTGTATATAAGACCCTTATTATGAGTAAATGTGGATTAGATAGTGATCATGGGCATCATTTAGTATCTTTTTACTATTTTCATCATCATCAGTCATGGTTTTATTTACATCACACAGATGTCTTTGAATTACCCAATTTACCAAAGGTACCTTTTCCCATCATTTATTAAATGCCTTAAAATACCTATTGGTTACAATTGAATGTGGCATTTTTATGTCTTAGAATAATATTCTTGTTCTCAAAGTAAATATTGTCAACAAAATGTTTTTTAAAGTGTGTTTACTGTTTCTGTCTTTTATTATTAAAGTAACTAATTTAAAAGCTATATTTCTTACGTTAAGAAAAGTTTTGCCTCAGTTGAAACGAACTGATGATGAAAGCATGTTTTCTCATATGAAGAATCAAATTACTGCAGATACCTCATTAGTTAGTGCAGGTAGAGAAAATTGTTTGGTAGAGAAAGTTTTTTTGTCCTATAATAGAAAAGATCTGTATTTTTGTAATATAAGAAATAATAATTTTGAAATATGAAAGCTGCAATTTTTTATTTTTGAACTAAGATTGTTTTTTAATCAGTGAAAGTATAAATATTTATGTAAAATTAAAAGCATGATTACCTAGATTGTTATGTTTAATATTTCTTTTGCCGTTTGATTAAAATTTTGCATTTGTATATGCTAAGTAGAGAAAGGAGAAAAGGGGGAATGTTCTCAGTCCTTTATCTCCCATAGTATTTTCTTAACATGTGAGTTCAGCATAGAATTGGACATTTTTCCTAAAATGACATGTCCATTTTTTCCCATATTTATATTCTACATCTAAAATTATCCCTAAAAACAAAGTTTTCTGGAAATCACATTCTTAAAATTAGCCTTCAAAATTTTTTTTGCATAGTGTTAATTGAATGTGATGTATTTGATCTTTCTTTTTTGATTTCCTTGCATACTTTTTATGTAATTTGTAATGAATTACTAATTAATTAAATAAAGTTAATGTATTATTTCTATTTTATTTTTGAAAATTTAGTTTTAAATAGTTTTCATAAATATCTGAATTTTTTTTTCACTTGTAACCTATAAAAACTTGCTTTCCATCTTAAACTAGATATTTTTTAGACATATTTAAAAAAAAATAGAATTTTTCATTGAGAACACTCAGGTATAAGTATATAGAGAGACAATAAGTAAGAAATTTAGAATCAATTCCACAAAGACCCAAAAAAACAAATTCAGGTATTGAATTTCACTTCGTTTGGGTCTTTGTGAAATTGGTTCTAAATTTCTTACTTATTGTCTATACTGATTAATTCTCAGCAGCATATTGTGTAGAAATAACTTGGGATAATTTTGTTTTTGACCTTTTGTTGCATGTGATATTATTTTAATAATGTTTTAACTAAAAACTCTAGAAATCGAATATTATTGATCCTAGAGACAAATAATATATGAATTTTAAAAAGTCTGCTCTTGCCCATTAATCTGTGGGTGGTGGTCACACTGTGAAACTAGCATACGTCTATGGCTTAGAAACTTACTGAGGTGCAAATTAAAAAAAATTGCATTTAAGAATTGCATTATATGTAATTTTTTTTACATTATTTTACAAAGTAAATCATCAGAAAAAATGGAAAAATAAACATTTATGTAATTTTTCTATAGCAGTTAAAACATAAGGACATTCAAATAAATGGATAAAAAAGCTCGGTAAAGTAAGGGTTAAAAAAAAAAACTAGGTTTTTTTTTTAAATATCAAAGAACAAGGTTTTTTTTCTGAAACTTTTAGACAACACAGGCTTTTGAACAGTTTCGAAAAAAAAACCTTGTTCTTTGATATTTAAATCCATGCTTGCATGCATATTGTATGCTTGCAACCAACGCTGCACGTTTCATACATGTATCTTGTTCTGTGAGGTTTCTGCCTTGTGTTACAAAATGTACACTGCAGGGATTTGCATTTTATTGGCATATGTTCAGTGTTCTTTAGTCTCTTTTCGTCTGGCTCATGAAATTTGTGGTTTTTTCTGTTTATAGGGTGTGGGAACTTGGTCTCTTTGACTTTAGTACAGATTCTTCGTTTTCCATTCGTATTTATTTTACTGGTATTTTGTCCCAAAATATTTTAAATTTAAATAAAACTTATATGCAATTTCTATTTTTAATTATTGCCAAATATATTTACATTATAGTTAAACTACAGAAAATAATTTTCAAAGTCACAATAGGAAGCAAGTGTCTTGAGCTCAGAGAAAAATCTCTGGAAATGAAAGACATTTTCACTGTTCCTTTCATTTTCACTATGTATTGTTTAGTAATAGAATAACTCTGTTGTTTCAGAACCCCTTATCTATATCCAGATAAAAATAAATACTCCTACTTGAAAGCAGCAAACACTATTACTAATTAAATTACTAATTAAAAATTTCAGAAAGAGGAAAGGAAAAAATTCAAAAATTGGTGGTTTCAAGGTGCGACAACCACATGTCTAGGGTTAAATGCAGATATGTGATACTGTGCATATATGTACACACACAGTTAAACTTGCTCAGTATACTATGTGTTGAGATTCTCTGATTCAAGATACAAAACAGATTTTGTTTAATACAAGGAGGAATGTGGACCCCTTTTCAACTTAAATTCCTATGCAGAAATTTTTGTCTAAAAACTGCCTTTCTTTCATAAATTTAAATATAAGCATTAACGTAAAATCATGCAAAGAAAGCTTGAATTAACACATATGCTACTGCACTAACATACGTGTTAATTCAAGCAAAAAAGAAGGGCGAACTAAAGAAACTATGTATTATAGTAGTCAACACTTAAAAGTTTCTATTGTAATGTTTTTATGACTTGCCTTTAAAAAGAAAAGCGGGCCCACCAGTGTCCAAGTGGTAAAGTCGCAGAACACTGCTAGTACAGCCTGAGGTTCAGATCCTACAAGTGGTCTGGCTGCATGGGTGTTTTCATGGTTTTCCGCATGTGTAACGTGTATAAGAACCAGTTTGCCTTAGAAAGTCTTCCAAGAAGGCATCCCTTCCCTCAGGCAGATAGCCCTCGAGCCTTTGTCATAATCACATAAACCAAACTAAAAGAGAAAGCAATAATTATATTGGAAAAAACTTGTTAGTCGCTGGTAGCCAACACATCCCCAATGTAGTAGTAGTTGCATATGTTAAGTCATATTTTATGCAATATGCAACATCAATTGTATTCAGTAACACTAGTGCATGAGAAAAATGACTGACACAAATATATTTGATGTTAAACCTGACCGTGTTGTCGAACACGTGACAGATTTGACCCCAACAGCTCAGTGAAGTGTTGATCATATGTGCCCAACATAACAGTACATTTATTAACCTAATCAAACAATAGGCAGAAAATGCTTCCTATTCCCTTTGTCTGTCATTGTGTGTCCATTCATATGACATACCTTTAATAAGCCAAGCTCTATATATCAGTCAAAAATAGTTCCCATACCTGCAAGGTGCTGCGTATGTGTAAGGAATTTTTGGCCTACTTCCAGAAATCAGCAAATGTATGGAAAAGTGAATTTTGATGAGAACAAATATTATATTGCTTGTCTCGGAATGCCTTCCTTTTTTTTGCTGTCGCCAATGGCAGGTGCCAACTGAACAGGTTCAGTTGGCACCTGCCAGGTTCAGACAACTGACAGGTTCAGACAACTGAACTCTTTCTCTGTGAGAGGTAAATGAGGATATTGATGTAGGGGTAATGTAGTTTTATTGTTAGTTTACTTGCAGATAATTTGAAATAAGTGGTCCATCTGAAAGCAGCGATTTAACTTTGATAATTTATGGGTATTGGTATTATATATGTTTATATATATTAGCAGTATGTTGCAATACAGTAATTATAATTTGCCAACTTAGATCATGTAACTCAATACGGTAGTAATTTCTGTATATTTTGAACATTTAAATATTATTTTTCTGAAATATATGTATTAGAATCCAGAATATACGTCCAAAATCCAGACTTCCAGAAAATCACCACTTTTTAACAAAGTATTGGTAATCATAATATAATAATAATAAAAACAGTTTGCAATAAAAGTAATTTTTATTTTGACTGGCTGAGGTTCCTGTCACTTTAATATAAGCATTAACGTGAATGCTTGTTAAAAGGATACTTGTTAAAAGCTAGCATTCAGCTGCTAATTTTTAACAGCTCTTTCCAGCTGTCTCAGTTGATCCTATGAAGACTCTTGATGGGCGGAAAATTCCTGATAGTCTTCTAAGAGTGTCTGAAAAAGACAAATGGAGGCATTTTCCCCTCTGACAAAGTCACTGCACTATGAAAAGATGATCTCATCGATCACAAGAGTAATGTCTGCTGGAGTGGGAGACAGGCATCTGGGTTTGAGGAGCATGTCTTCTGGAGAGAGGGCTGGGCATATAATTTTGAGAAGCAACCAGGAACCTTGGATGACTGTTTATCAAGCAGCAACAGAATTGAGGAAAATATGTGAGGCAATAAAGTGGTGAGTCTAACTTTGTAAGTGACTTCCAGTATTACAGTGACTATGCACTTACTTTCTACATCTTGAAGGTCATCAGGTGTCACCGCTTATTTAGTTGCTCTGCATTTCACTTTTCCTTCCTAAGAAATTACAGTATGATCGATGTTAGTTATGACCGCAGTTCTGACCCTTGAGTGATTGTGGAGGGGGTGGGGAGCATTTTTCAATCTGACTTAAATTATATGTGAAGTGGCAAGATATGCAAGTTTCTTTTGATTGGCAGAGTAGTGCATTTAAGAAAGTGCAATTTCAAAATGAGGGAAAACTGTAACCTTGTCGTGATGTAGATTTTGAATGTTAAAGAAAGGCAAGATTTTCCAGTTAATGGAATAATGTGGTGAGGTGATAATAAATGATGATATAACAGAAGTTTTCCATTGTGATGACATTGCCCAAATCAGAAATCAACTAATAAACAGCGAAATATGTTATATGATTTTCTTAAATCCGTAAAATATTGCTATCATAGTCAAGAAAGTGACAAATTGGTTTTTTGAAATTAAAAAGTTTCTATTTACCATTTAAGATTGAATTCTCAGCACGATGGTTTCAGGACTTGAGTTGTGGAAGTTCGTAACTGAACAAGAAATTATTCCTATCTTTAAAATTAAAGAGAAGGTATTAGCCCCAAAAATGAAGCAGCTTAAACAATTGCATCGGAAAAATTGTTCAATAAAACGAATTAGTAAATACTGAGCTTTTTTGTTAAATTTTGATTCCTTTGAAATCATAAATACTTTATTATTTCTTAAACAAAATAATAATTTTAATTTTATAATTTCTACATGTTATCTTCCTCGATTTAAACTGATGATCTAAAATCCAGAAAATTCTGAAATCTTGAACTGCCGAAGTCCTGACAAGTCACTTCATACTGTATTTTTTTCCCACAAAATGCTGACGTTCATGATATGTTTTATATTGCTGTTATTTATTTTTAATATATATTTACAGTATATAATATATATTGTAATATATATTTTGAATTAATTGATTCCCATCAAGCCATATAATTATCCTCAATCAAAAGTTGAATTTATGCTTCCCACCAAAAAAACAAAAGCGTAAATGCTGAACAAGTGAAGTTTTTCAATTATTTTCAAGTTATTTTATAAATCATACGTATCATAGAACTTCAATTACTTGACAAATTAAAATGTATATCAAAATGTAAAAATCAAAATCAATATTAATTTTTCTCTGTGTTTTGGATTTTTGATATCTCGAGATTTTTGTCTGCTTCCGTTGGTCATGGATCAGTGTAGGAAAAAAGGTATGATTTCATACTTCTGTTATGATATTTCATAAAATTATGTCGCAGGTTCGTGTTCCTGTTAGATGGTAGTGTGTTACATATTTCAAGAAATCTACCATGTTTATGAACACATCTTCTTTTTCACCCTTGAACACTATACTTCAAGACCTGTCAATCTGAAACATATACAAGGGTAGAACAACATTTTACAGCTTTTTTCCCTGTTCTTCAAGTTATTCATACATTCTAGACTGCCTGCGAATGTCTTGATTTCTTCAATCTGCTACACATTTGGCAACTTTTTGTCACTGGCAGCATATTTAATTAGTAAGTAGCGCTTTTATGCAATAAAACTGTAGTTGAACCTGATAGTTAATTGTAGGACAATGTTTTTCATTTTTTTAATCTGTATGGAATTTTTCACTTTTATCTGAATACAGCATATACAGATATAACATTTGAAAACTTAATCATTAGTTAAATTTGAAGTGTTAGCTACTTATTTCTTATAGCAATTAGGCTGCAATTTAGGCTTTCTTGCTCCAACTCCCCTCAAAAATATTTCCTTAGCTAAAAGTAGAAAACATAAATTTAGTAAATTTAGAAATAAGTATTTTCTCCTAATTTGTAAAACTTTAACAAGTTTGCTCATTTGAAAACAGTGAACCACAACTAGACTAAATATTTATTTTTAGAACATGTTCTTCATATTGTAATTCATGATTGTTTAAAAAAACCTGAATTAAACAATACAGGCGATCACCTAACCTATCACCTGCTGTAGTACATCCTATCCTGGCTTGTTTATTATTTTCTAATAAATAAATAAAAATACTGCAAACTGGCAGCTTGATATTGTAGTCTAACTACTCAGAAAAGAGTTTAGCATTAAAAATATAAAAAAGTTCTAAAAGCATTAAAATGTAAAATACACATCAAAATTACAATCCAAATGATGTGATACAAATTAAAAGACATTGGAAATGTCTTATTAACTACAACAAAGTGCAAATGCTTACAAGAATGTTTGGTACTATCTGGTTATCTGCATCCCCATCTCAAAAAGTTGTGAACTTGCTGCCAGCTATTTTTTTTTATTTAGCTAATTTGGGAAAGGCAGCAGGTGTTTGTATAATGGTAGTTCTATAAAAGAATAGTCAATCAATAAAATTGAAAAGCAAGAAACATTCATAAAAACTCCAATTTTAAGAAACTATGAAATTTTTTGTGCTTTTCCTGTACACAAAGCAATCTAGAAAAATAAGAGAAATTTCAAGAATTTGGCTATGCACGTATTGTTCTCCCTATGCATGCAGTGATCTGTTTTCACTTAAAAAAATCTGAGAATCGCACAAATCTTGCATTCTGACGCTTTGCTTTCATTTCCTTAAAATTAAGTCATTTTGGAAGTACATCATGGAATGCAAATTTGTACATTCTTTGCTGTTGGACAAAATGCTATATTTCAGAAGAAACATGACTCTTTCATCAGCTGTCAAACTCCGCAGTCGAATTATTACTCGTTACAAAAAAAAAAAAAAAGCTAATTAGACAAACCACTGGCAAATTTGGAGGGATGCATGTGCATACATACCTGGGTTTCCACATAAATACATTTAGGTGATGTAATGGGTTGCCACATCACTATTTTGGCGAATGTAGTGCCATTGCCTTATGAATATTTTTGGGGGTTGGGGTTACAGATAATTAGAAACAACCAAATTTTCAGTCACTATAATATAGATTGAATGCATTTTATTTTATTATAATTCAATGCATTATTAACAGATAACTAAAGATTTTAATTATTGAGATGCGCTTTTATTGCATTATATAACACAAATATCAAGCACACTTAAATCGCAAAGAATATGCTTTTAAACATACACTCACGTTTGTGAAAATTGCAACACCAAGAAGGAATCATCATAATTGAATGCAATTTAATACACAGTTGAGTGGTAGTGGTACAAATAAATGATTAAATGTTCAAAGCAAACAAACAAGAACAAGAGATCAGAATCAGTATTTTGTGTGGCCACCACGTGCCGCAATAAGTGCTGCTACACTACGTGGCATGGAGTCAAACAAAGTTTGAATGTCTGACTGAGGAAGAGCATTCCATATCGTTTGTACGCGTACCCAAAGTTCGTCTGCAGACGCAACAGGACGAGGATCACGAGCAAGACGCCGACCAATGACATCCCACACATGTTGAATTGGCGACATATCCGGGGAACACGCAGGCCAAGGAAGAAGCTGTACCTGCTGCGCTGCAAAGAAGGATTTAACAATCCGAGCAGTATGAGGGCGGGCATTGTCCTGTTGAAATACAGCGCCTGGCAAGCTTTGAAGGAAGGGAACAGCTTCGGGCTGTAGAACTTCACGGATATACCGGTTGCTGTTCAGATTGCCCACAATTCGTAGCAATTGAGATCGTCTATGATATGCTATGGCGCCCCAGACCATAACTCCGGGTGTTCGTCCACTGTGGCGTTCGATAATGCACTCCGGAAGGTGGCGTTCACCGGCATAGCGTCTGACACGAATGCGGCCATCATGGTACCACAAATTAAAGCGGGATTCGTCAGAAAACACGACATGCTGCCAATCAGCACGCCAGTCTCTATGCTGATTGGCCCATTGTAGCCGCAGGCGGCGATGGTCGTGCGTTAGGGGGATCCTGTATAAAGGAGTCCGTGCGCGCAGTCCACACTGCAGCAGACGTCTACGAATTGATGAAGCACACAATGAAACACCTGTAGCTATTGACCACAGTGCTGCCAATTGTCTAGAGGAAGCTGTACGGTCCGTCCGCGCCATGCGGACCAGGTGTCTATCATCGCGAGCTGACGTCACATTTCGGGGTCCACTCCCGGATTTCCGAGTTGTCCGACACTCGTCCGTCCACTGCTTCCAAACGCGCATCACTGTGCTGCTGTTACGCTGCACACGAGAGGCTACTGCACGATACGACAATCCAGCTTCACGAAGGCCGATGATTCTCCCTCGTTCAAACTCTGTAAGTTGTTCAAATCTCGCTCTCTTTCGTCGACGAGGCATAAGTACAGATTGAGTTAACGTTTACCACTAGCAGATAACCACCGATAACCATACACGCCTCGCTACAGCCGTCTATTTATTCGGATCCATCAGCCGTTCAGAGGGCGCTGCTCAGCATACGCATGCGCTACGGATTTGCAATTATAATCATTTGCATATCATGCGCTACTTTGCATTTCCTGAAAATTTCAGCTCACTCGCGTAAGTCCTTCATGGTGTTGCAATTTTCACAAACGTGAGTGTATATCCTTGCATTGTAACAATGCACACCATTGATATAAATTGCAGTATATTTAATCTATATAAATAAAATTCATTGTTAAAAAAAAGTAAAAATTAAGATTCAGATTATTAAGAAATGCATTTATTGTCTTTTAAATTGTTTGGTTTATCAAGACTGGTTGACGGTATTTGAAAAATAAAAGTTATGTAAAAGCAACAACCTCGTGTTTAGTGAAGACTATTGATTTCAAGGATAAACAGGTATGGGTCCCTCTTCATCACGAGCAAAGAAACCTGCAGTAAAAGTAAAGCCACGGTTGTATTCATACCCAAAAGGAGTAAAATAAACCACGCTGACAAGCTACGCTGTAAATTCCATAGGAATTAAACTCAGAAATGAAATATTTAGGAATCGAACCATGGATTTCAAATTAAGTTGAAGCTTAAATGTAGAGTAAATATTGAGAAGGAAAATAAATATTTTAAGTTATGAAACATGGAAGTTTTAATAAAAAATGGAATACTGCATTTGAGATTTTTCAGAAACATTGGTAATGAATTTGAAAGAGATAGGAAGAAAAATTAGATGCCATAATATGTTTTCTTAAATTGAAAACTTATTGAAGAAAAGAAATTGATGATAGACTGTAATGAGAAAATTGAACAAGAACTATTCACTGAAGATATTAGTGGAAAATTACTTGGGCTCGTAATAAGCACTGTGGAACTGCAGTACCCCCTATTTCCGCTTATTATTATTTTTAATATTTAATATAATGGACCCTTTTTCCTTTAAGTCTTTCTTTATACTTCTACAATATATAATCCTTAAACTTAATGTCAGTAGCCATCCTCCAGTTTATGAAAAAGGTACAAAAGTTTTTGTATGTAACTGCGCTTCACAGTCCCAGTGCTGTGGTGTTTGGCTGTTCTGCGCATGCACACACAGAAAGCAGCACTCGAGCCAGGGAGATAAAAGAGCACTGATGCTCTTGCAGTGCCGAAATTCTGGAAAAGTGATTATTTCTTACTCCGCGCGTGTGGTATTTGGCATGCGCTCTTAGGAAGCAGCGTACGAGGCTGAGAGGAAGAAGAGCACTGTCGCTCTTGCAGTGCCGAATCTGGAGTGTCGTTGGGAGCTGGTTCTTTTTTTTTTTTACTCCGCGTCTGCTGTGTTTAAAAATCATACACCATATTCTTGGTTAGATTATTTTTCAGCTATTCTATTTGATTCATTTTTTTCGGTTCTTTTATTTTACAGAAAACTTTAACCATGTCCTTGCATCCTCAAGTAATTAATTCTGCGACTGTAAGTCAACTTCAAGAGCTTTCGTTTTCACAGCTCTCTCTCCATGAGAAAATTACAATTAAGAAAAGAGGTTGTTCAACACCTGATATTCTAACATGTCAGCCAGGCATAAGCAACAAGAAGAAATATATTCGTAATTTCAATTCAAAATAGTACCAATGGAAAAATTGGCTTTGCGGTTGTGAAGTAAAAAATTCTCTATTTTGTTTCCCGTGCTTGCTGTTTGGAGGTGATGTAACGTGGACAAAAGATGGTTTCAGAAATATAAAAAAAAAGAAAGAAAAACTGAAAAGCATAAGAAGCATGTTGATAATGTAGTTTCACTGTCACTTTTAAGAACCGTTAGTATTAAAGAGAAACTTAATGAGGGATACAGATTTCCTGTCAATGAGCATAACATAAAGGTTAAAAAGAACCGTGAAATTTTGTGCAAAATAATAGACTGCATTTTCTTTTGTGGAAACTTTGAAACTTCCTTATGTGGACATGATGAAAAAGAAGATTCAGTAAATCCAGGAGTATTTAGAGGATTAGTAAATTTTGCTTCTAAATTAGATTCAGATTTGAAGAATCACTTAGAAACTAATGCAGTCTTCAAAGGTGTTTCTAAGACCATTCACAACGAGATACTTGACTGCCTATTTCAAATATACCATGAGGAGATAAGGACAGAAATTAGGAAAGCTTGTAGCTTTAATGGCTGATGACAGAACAGATGTTTCGAAACACATTTAGATGGTCCTTGTTCTACGGTATGTATTGAATGGGGAAATATTTGAGCGTTTCTGGGGATTCTTTATTCCAGAAAATCAAACTGCAGATGGCATATCAAAATGTATTTGAGAACAATTGGACATAATCCTTCAAGGAAATGAACAAAAGTTGATAGCTCAGACATTTGATGGTGCAAATGTCATGAAAGGCAAAAAAGCTGGAGTTCAAGCAAAAAATAAAAGCAATTTATACTAATGCACATTTCATTCACTGTTATGTACATCAACTTAATTTTATAATGAGAAATGCAGCAAGTATTTCAAGAAATGGAAAAATAATTTTTTCTAACACTCTGGCTATTCCAACATTCTTTTTAAGATCCCCGCAACATGTGTCCATTCTAAGGAAGCGTATGGCCATTAGCATTCCACGTTCTACCTCTACAAGGTGGAACTTCAACATACGGACCATAAACACAGTTCATGAAAATTTGCAACCTTTAAAAAATTGCCTTGCTGAAATTCAGTCAACATCAAATGCACATTAAACTATTGCAGAGGCAACAGGAATTTCAAAATATCTAAACGGTGATAATTTCAAGTTTTGGTTAGAGCTTTTTTATCAGATTATGCCTCATGTTGAAATAATATATAACCAAATTTAATCCAGAGGAATTAGTGTGTATACAGTTAATGAATATATAACAAATTTCAAAACTGCTATTTTAGAATTAAAAAACTCAAAGTACTGTGAGAATTCTTCAAAGACACTGATGGCAGAAGCTAAGGAAATATGTGACTTTATATGTATTGATATAATGGAAAGATATTCTTCCACTAAACACTTAGCAGCTGCTAAATTGTTCAACAAGAACAATTTAGAACAACAAAAAATGCTTCGCTAGTTTTAGGAAACAACATCCTAGAATAAATAGTACTGACCACTGAAGCATATTCAATGATTGACAAAGAAAAGCTTGAAACTGAACTAAAAGTATTCTATTGTAAGTCTGATATTCATAAATACTGCAAATTAATTGAGCTACTGAAATTTATCTTGGAAAATAATCTAGATGATGTTCTTAGTGAAATTACAAAACTGATAAAAATTCTCTTGTCAGTTGCCATGACTACATCAGAGGCAGAATACTGCTTTTTAACATTGAAAAGAATAAAAACTTTTCTAAGAAGCACTATGAATTCGGAAAGATTAAATGCACTTGCAATGTTTTAATATAGAAAAATTTCCTCAGTTGTTATCCAGAGATCAAGGAGAAAATTATTGATCTCTTCGCGCAAATTAAAACAAGGAGAATGGATTTCATTTTTAAATGAATAGGTAAAGATTGAACTGTAAAAATTTAGGTTAAAGTAATTAAGAAATGTTTTTCTTTTGTAAAATTTCATGGAAGTTTCAAAATAAATTTTCTTTTTATGCATGTTTGTTTCCTTTTACACAGTTTTAAAAAGGTTAAAATTTTTAAATGGTTTTAAAAAGGTTAAAATTTTTAAATGGTTTTAAAAAGGTTAAAATTTTTTGGAACAGCACCCCCACTAGTTTTAGCTACAAGCCGCCACTGGTCAAATTCAGATTCAAAAGTGAACTGGATGTCTGAATCAGTCGAATTTGTAATAAATGAAATCTCAGATAAAACTTCTTTATTACCACCAAAAGTGCTACATTGAATCCAGAAACATAAATATATTTTCTGAAATAATAATTTGACCTCAAAATAGGGCAAATTTTATATCCAAAAAGGCGAAATTAACAAGGCTTCGGTTGTTAATCATAGTTGGAACTTTAATTATAATTCTAACTTTGGGTCTGCAAAAATTATCCAAAAAGCTTCTTTCATTGGTGAATTGGACTTTTTTTAAGCTTTTCACATTCACAAAGATTTATCTTGTGTAATTAATGAACTGAATTCCAATCCAGTCCTTTCTATTAACTTTTCCAAGTTTCATTACTATTTATGCCAACAAGTAGCTCTCTTTTCTCATTTACTTTACTCCTTTTGGGTATCAATACAACCATGGCTTTAACTTCATTGTTAATTTCAATGCTTCTGAGGAAGAGAGACCTGTACCTGGTTGCTTTCAAAATCGATAGGCTTGACTAAAATTTATGTCAAACACAAGTTTGTTGCTTTACCAATTTTTGTTTCCCACTAGGGCGATATGTTGCTTTTTCATTGCTAAATTTATTGATAATAGACTGATTCACGTAGTCTTGACTAAAATTTATGCCAAACACAAGTTTGTTGCTTTCCTAATCTATAGTTTCCCACTTGGGGAATATGTTGCTTTTTCATTGCTGAATTTATTGATAATAGACTGATTCATTGCTCTGAGAATCTATGAACTAGCAGCCGAGCAGTTAAGCACCAAACACTAGTAGTTAGATCCAAGTTCTCCCGGAATGCTTTCTCCTTTTCATAGAATGCATTGGTGTAATCACTTGAATAACAGAAGTTGATTTCTAAAGGATAAGACTGATTGCTCTTTTCTTGTACTGTATAGTAGCAGTGTGTTTAAATTAATTATTGTTATCATCATTTTGAGAATGCAGAACATCTATAAGCATGAAAGCTATTCATTTGAGGGGACAGAACAATATAGAAACTGAATTCAGTGATACATATATTTGTAACTCTACATATAGAAGCATATTATGGTTATTCCTTTGCATAGGTGGAATTATCTGCATATCTTATAAAAAAGCATGTGTTATATAAAAACTCTTTTTCCCTAAAGGCCCATTTACACAAAGCGACAAGGCTGTTCAGCAACGCAATTAAGTCCCTTGTGCGGACTTCTTACCTGACAGCATTTTGTCTACACAGAGAGATTCTGTTGTTAAGTTGCTTCAAAATGCTAAGCCAGTCAGACACATCAAAGCAGACAATGTAATTAGTACCCAATAAGGGACTTTCATTGATCTTACATAAAACAAAATAATTTGCAAAGTTTTCAATCTTTTTATTTTCATGTCGTAATTTTCAAAATAAGACTTTAGTAATGATAAAAAGAAAGCTTACTAGCGGACAGAATGTTAACAGTGATTAAAATTGCAAAATATGAAAAATAAATAAAAGTTTTAAATTAAAAAAAAATAATGTTAAAACGTAATGCACATATATATATATATATATATGTAATGCATATATATTTTCTTTATTTAATCTTTCATTTACATTAAAGAATAAAGATAAATGGCATAAAATTTACAGTGCTGATATCTAGATTTACAATGAAGCATACATTTTTAGTACATGAAAGAGGAAAATGATTCAATTATCACTTTACTAATAACATAAAAGTTAATAGTTATATAATAAATATAAAATTATTATGCAAATAATTTATTGCTGTGCAAATTGTGATATTTTACCTATAATAATAACAAAATTATTATACTTCACAAGTAAAAATTTTAATTAACAGAATTCTATTAATTACAAAAACAATGAAACACTTGTTTCCATTGGAAAAAATCAGAAAATATCTCAGCTGGATTAAAACTGACAGCCTGATGTTTCATGTAAGATTTAACAGAAACTCTTTCACTTCTCTCTCTTAATTCTCCCACAAGATTTAAAAAAACTCTGCCATAGTTAAATTTAGTTGATCAGTACCTCCATATTGGATTTCATAAAGGATATTAGCTTGTATTTATTTCATGTTATTTATAATTCTGTACAGGTTTGCATTTTTCAAGAGCCGCAAATTTCTTTAACTGAAGTATTCAATCCTATTAAGATTATTGTTTGAGGAATTTGAACTATCTAATTCATCAATATTAAATTTCATGCATTCAGCTGTATTCTCCAACAGGTAATCTAATTTTCATATTCTTTCTTTGTCTGTTCTTACATGCTTCATGCATTTTCTGCTAAATAGGAGTTATCAGTTCCTTCTCAATAAATTTGTAGACGTTATCTTTTTTCTTTAAATTCTGTTTTAGGATGAATGCATAATCAAATCAAGAATCAGTTATCAAAAGTTAAAAAAAAACACAACCATCTCAGGCTTATGCAATTTAAGAAATCTGGTTGTAAATGTATTATGTGAAGCATTTTTGAAAGTACACAATGGAGACTTACTTTCTGAAGTTCTTAAATTAAGTAGTACAGAAAACACTAGCTAGAAATTCAGAATGCCAAAGAATCCAAAATTTTTGGAAAGCTTGGTAAATTTTTCATATTGAACAGCCTTCTAAATGAGCTAAATTTTTCAATAATTACTACATCCTAAGCACTAGATAAAGTATTTAAAGAGAAGAAATAAAAGTTGCAAGTAGTGCTGAAGTCAAAAGTATTCCACCGAAAAGAAATTCTGCAAAATGTTTGCTCCTGATGAAGAGGGACCTGTGCCTATTCGCTCTCAAAATCTATAGATGTTTGGCTAAAATCTAGGCCAGACATAAAGTTGTTGTTTAGCATAATTTTATGTTTTACTTTGCATATTTTTCTTCTCTTTTTGCTGTAAATGATTTGAAGGTGACATACAAAAATAATTTGCTATCTCTGAAACGTCTGAATAAAGAAATGAAACCTTGCCAACAGCAATTCGTGTCTATTCCCAAACAAAACTTCAACAGCAATTCATGTCCTTAAAAAAAAAAAACTGTGGGGTTTTATTTTTTAATTCCATTGTTCAATCTCAGAACCCCACAAACACTAACAAGCAAATAAAGACTTAAGAAGGGTTAACTACCCTTTATTTCTCAGAATATTTACAATCAGTTCCTAACTCGGAACTTACGCAAAGTCTCCACTTGGGCTTGAACTTAAATAATTCTGAAATTGAACTAAACTAAGCTTAACTAAAGCTAACTGAAAGATATAGCCGAAGCTATCAGAATTCTTAGTAGTTGGCCCCTATATACTAATTAAATCAGCGAAGTCAAGCAAGGGCCTAAAGTATGGCTGAGCATAATAACTAAGAGAGAATGTAGCCAAATGGCAAAAATGCGCTAGTCGGGAAAATCAGACTCTCTTTCTCGAAGTCGGCGAAACATCGACTTAAATAGTACTCTTACTCATTTGCATTCACTGCGTTTCTGAAATTACCTTCTGGTAGGAAATTGTGAGCTGAAATTAGAATGAGTAGGAAAGGGGCATAATTAAAAATAATTGTTAATAAACTTAGGATAAACCTTACATCTCTCCCTACCAGAATTTAACTACTTGAAGAGTATGCGGCGGACTGATCTCGAGAGCAACTCCACGATTGCAAATTTGAAAGAGTTAGAATTCTTGAACCTAGCACAATGGAGCTCTTTTGGGCTAGCAGTAAAGAATTCCACTCCCAGTAAATTGACCCACGATCGAGTCTCACTCATGTGACACAGCACTTCTCACCAGTGATAATAGATGGCGACACGAGCAAGTAACTACCCAGGCTTCACTGAACCACGTGATTGCCACAAGTAAGATCTCAAAACGACCTTGTTTAAGAGTGTAAATTCTACAAAACCCTTTTTCATCAAAGTTTTAAACTTGTAGCAATATTGCTTTCTTGAATTCATCATTAAAACTTTTCCTGTTTAGGGCCAACTTTACACAATATCCAAAGCTATACTAAAACTAAGAATTTTACGGTCACATTTTACAAATTGACTTGGGCAAACATCTGCGTCTGTTTTTACACAGTCTTGGTCCTTTCACAAAATATCTGGAAGGAAACTATGTTAGTAAAATTTTTCACATGCCATTCTATTTTGCCTACCATTATCCTATTATTGAAATTATTTCGGGGCTTCAAACACGCCAAATTTTAAATTTTCTTTTCCCCCACGCTCTCCGGAATTTGTTCTGAGTGAAATGAGCTTTTTATTTTTCTATTTCCGCGAAGATACACTACCAACTATCCAACAGTTACGATTTCCTAGAAACTAGACATTCCAGACCTCAGAAGACTCCTCAAACACAAAGCTAGTTCTAATGTACTAACATAGAAGCTTAATTTAAATTCTTAAGTGAATGAAGCCTGGAGGGCCTAACTTTAAACACATTCAATCTGTACTTTCATTAATTCATCTCTTAATAAATTGTATATAATAACTATACATATATATAGTTCAGCCAACCCTCCAATCTAGACAACAGCGGCAACCACGTTAGCTTACCGCCAATTGACCTCCGATCCAATTTGCATGAGGAAAACTAGTCAACAAACGGCCCTCTTTTCCTCATGCAAAGACAAAAACAAAACTTATAGAATTACAAAAGTTCATAGTTCAGTTCTATTATACGAAAACACTTATTGTCTTTAAACACTGAAAACATCTAAACAAAACTTCTTTAAATTAACAGCAGTTGTCGCTTTTGTAAATAAGTCCGCAGTATTTAATTTACTGGGGATAAATTCAAGGTCAAACAATCCATCGTTTACTAGTCTTCTAATAAAGTGATATTTTATGTCTATGTGTTTAGTCCGACGATTTTCTATTGGCGATCTAGAAAAATCAATGGCAGACTTGTTATCGCAAAAAAGTTTACATTCTTTTAAATTAAACTTTCAAATTTCATCTTGTAAGACATTTTTCGTCCACATTAATTCCTTCGCTGCTTCCAATAAGGCGATATACTCCGCTTCCATAGTTGATAAACTTACACATTTTTGTTTAACAGTTTTCCAGATTACTGGTACTTCATCTAAATGTAATATAAATCCTCCCATGGACACATGGTCATCCCTATAACTTGCATAATCAGCATCTGAATAACAATATAAATTTAGTTTAATCCTCGATAAGTTTAATTTATATAATTTAGTACTGTTGAGATAACCAAGCAATTTCAACATTGCTTCCCAATGCCTAATTCCAGGATTCTCCTGAAATTGTGATAAGATATTTACTGCATATATAATATCAGGCCTTGTCCTGTTAGCTACAAAAACTAAACATCCCAACAGATTTCTAAAAGGTAATTTACGCATTTCTGCAATTTTTGCACTTGTAGATGGACAATCTAATTTTGTAAGAATAATGCCTTTAGCTATGGGAACTGAAGTTACTGTTATCTGGAAATGTTTAAATTTTTCAAATATTTCTTCGATATATTTTTGCTGATGTATAAAAACCCCATTTTCGTTCTCTAAGAATTCAATTCCAAGTAACGTTTTAGTTTTTCCTAATACTTTCAGGTCAAAAAACTTACTCAACTGTGAAATTGCTTTATCTATACTATGTTGATCTTTACTAAAAATCACAATATCATCTACATATAACAAGAGAATTACATTAGAACCCTTATAAAAACAATTACACCATTGTATTTTCTTAAAATGTAGATTTTCTAAAGTATTTTCAAATTCACGACCGCTTTGATGTAGACCGTAAATGGCCTTGTGTAATAAACATACTTTATTTTCCTCTTCATTAAATCCCTCCGGTTGGGTCATATATATTTTCTCATTTAGGTTTGCCTATAAATGTACGTTCTTTACATCTAACTGACAAGTAGTCCATCTATACAAACACACCAGTATAGTGAAAAATATTCTTATGATTGAAAAATTTACTACAGGACTGTAAACATCATCAAAATCTTCACCTCTTTTCTGCCTGAATTCCTGTGCTACTAAATGTGCTTTATATCTAACTACTTCATTCTTTTCATTTCTTTTTAGCATATATACCCATTTGGTTCCTAGCATAGTTTTATTTTCTGGCTTTTCGACTAATTCCCAAACCTTTCTTTTCTTCATTATTTCAGTTTCTTCTTTGATTGCCTTACCCCATTCTTCGGCATTTACTGATTTTCGTGCTTCTTTAAAATTTTGTGGGATAACAATTTCTACGGAATTCGCCTCTTTAGATACGGAAGTAGTCTCCTGTTCTACAAAATTAACTTTCCCGGAGTATTCGTTTTTGCCACTAAAGTCAAACTTATCTTTTTCGAATTTAATATTTCTTGCCTCACAATACTTTTCAATACCATTATGGGATCTAAAACGAGTGTCTGTTCCTTCTACATAATAATATATGTCTGTATGTGTTCCGTCTGGTCTTTTAACGGCTTTTCTTTGCCAGTTTAAGTCTGATACTTCTTTTGGGATAGATTTGTCTTATGACAACTTTAATTCTTCTCTAGAAGTTTCCTGTTCTTCATCTGATTCTGCTAATAGCTCAGATTCCTCTAGTCTTTTAAACTTAGTTTTTGATTTCTGGTCCAGGATCTACTGCATTCATTTTTTCCATCAAACTTCACATTACAGGTTTCTATTAATCTGCGTTCTTCTGGTAACCATATCCTATAATCCCTAGTTTCCTTCGCGTATCCTACCATGATTCCTTCTTTGCATCTCATTTGTAATTTATTTCTTATCTGTTTTGGCACGCCAACATAGGCTTTACAACGAAATACTTTAAAATAAACAACACTGGGTTTTCTATTGAGGAACATTTCATAAGGGGTTCGGTTGCTTTTATGACATACTCTGTTCCACGTATGTACGAAATAGCCGAGAGCTTCTGCCCACCATTCTTTTCCCATTTTACTATCATTAAGCATAGCGAGAAAATATTTACTCCCACCCTTAGATGGAACTGGCAGTGGGCCACAAACGTCTAAATAAACCAACTGCAATGGTTTATCCGATCTCTTCGGAAGAGTTTTAAAAGTTATTCTACTAGATTTAGCAATAATACACGGTTCGCACTTCTCCATTTGTTTTTCGATTTCTGGTAACCCTTTCACGCTTTGATTCTTACCGTCTTTTTCTGAAAATAAGACATCCTCCGAAAATAAGCCCTATCGTGATTTTCGGAACTTTTTAAAATAACGTGACAAAAAGAATTCGTTAAAAAGTGCTGTTGATTTATTAAGTAATAATATGTTTAGCTTTCCTAATACTCGTATTTCAGAGAAATGTTTGAAACAAAATATTCCGAGACATTAATTGTTTACCTCTACAGTTCGTTTCAAATTAATTCTTGGAATTTATCTTAAAAATACAACATAAGGCATCAGTCTACATTGAGCGACAGCGCAGGTATACAACGTTCATTAATTTCAGTCTTGTAAGTCTGATTATTTCCTCATACGTAATTTTATTTAAAAATAAAGTGAATAATTTTTAACCCCAGTTAAAATGAGTACAAAACGAAAGAGCTATTCCGTCAAGTACAAAAAGGGAATCGTGGAAGACTCCAGGGGTGTAAATCTTGTAGCATTCTGTAAAGAGAAGATGCTGGATCTCCGTATGGCTTGTAAATGGCGTGCAGACTACGATTACCTGTGTCAACTGGTGGACCAAGGAAATGAGAAAAAACGCAGAGTTGGATCAGGTCGGCAGCCGTTATTTTCTGAGTTGGAAGATTGCATCTGGGAATGGTTGCAGGCAGGAGAGCAATGGCTTTGGTTGTGCGCAGGGCTGATATTCAAAAATTTGCCCTTGAAACAGCAATTGAATTTGATATATCCACAGAAGAATGTAAAGCATCGTCACACTGGTTGGACAACTTCCTTAAACGATATGAACTGTCTCTAAGGAGATCAACAACATTGTTTAAGCTGAAAGACAACAATGAAGTTGTTAAGCGTGCACTTGCGTTTAAGCTTTTTGTTGATGGCATCGATTTTTCGAAATACCAACTCTCCAACATGATTGCTATGGATGAGACCGCGGTATTCCTAGGCCAAGGAGCTCAAACGACAGTTCATCACAAGGCTTCTTCGTCAATTTACGTTCCTTCTACCGGTTACGATAGTGCACGTGTTACCTGTATTTTGGCGATTCGTCTAGATGGCAAGAAAGTATCGCCATTTTTAATCACTAAAGGTAAAAAAGACCAGATTCAACGTGTTTCAAGAATTTATGTCATTGAAAGTGAAAAAGCCTGGTGCATCCAAGCAGTTATAAGAAAGTGGGTTGATTTTATGCTGCCACCACTGTTGAGGGGTCAGAACAGAGGTTTACTAGTTTGGGATTCAGCCAGTACTCACCGCGCTAAAGACATGAAAAACTTTCTTGCTGAGAGGAAGATTGATCAAATAATGATTCCGGCAGGAATGACTGGTTACCTCCAGACACTTGACATTGCAATAAACAAGCCATTCAAGGATCATTTGCGGATGGAAATCAATGAATATATTGAAAACAGAATGGTGAGAAATCATCGAGGTAATTTTGTAAAACCAGGCTTACAAGAAGTTGTGAATTGGGTAAAAAATTCATGGGACAAAATAACTGATAGTGATGTTTCCAATGCACTACGAACAGGCTACTTAGACAAGAAGTATTCATTTAACGATAGCTATATCGCAAGACATGAGAGATTCGGACCAATGATTCAACAGGAAATGGATTTGGAAGAAAATCAGAATATAATTCAAAATTTTATTTATGACGATGTTTCAGAAGAAGATGACATGACTGTAATTGAATAAATTTAAATTTCTGTATTCTGTGTAAAATAAATATTAAATAAAAATATATAAGTATACTTTCATTTTTGCCTTTCCCCGAAAATGAGCCCTAGCGCGTATTTTGGACCAAAAAAGAAAGTAAGACAGTGTCTTATTTTCGGAAAAAGACGGTACTAGTATTCTGAATATAATCAAAATTTACATGGCAAAATCTCCGATACCATAGCGTCGCATCGTCTACTTTATTTAACTTTCCAATTTCTGTACCATAACCAGCTTCCTTTGTATCTGTTGCATGGTTTTACGTGATAAAGTCTGTCATATCGTTTAGCATAGCATAATTTATCCCAATTATTGAAGTATATCCACATCTTCCCGTTTGAAACCACAAAATGAGCACCTGCCTTTTCTAAACTTGCTCCTGATAATAAATTTCTCCTTAGATTTGGATTATATAGCACGTTACCTAACTCAATCCAATTTATCCGATTGCCTACTTTTACTGCAAATTTAACGGTACCCTTTCCTAGTATTTTACGTTCACAATTTCTTACAGCTAAAAACATACGTATATCGTTTATTTCTTCAAAATTTATCATTAAATTTCTATTATTGCAGAAATGAGTTGTAGCTGCAGTATCTACGACCCAATTAAATTTATCGGTGTTACCTCCATTATTAGTAGTTGTTACATAATTTTCTACTAACATTAATTCTTTATCTTTAAACTGTCCATTTTTATCGTCTATTTTAAACTTCTGATTTTTACTTACATTTTCTTTACATTGGGCAATTACGTGTCCAAATTTCTGACATCTGAAACAAGGTCCTATTCTCGTATTCCTCATTTTTTTCTTAGATTTAAATTTACTTTCAACTCTGATTTTTCCCTGCATTTGAACTAATAGTATTAAATACGCTTACCTTGCTGTCTTCTAAATCAGCATTTACCTGGCGAAGTCAACTTTCTTCCCTTACCAGTTTTTCAGCAATTTTCTCCAGCGTAAAATCTTCGTCCTTCCGCCTATAAATCAACTGTCAATGCTGGAATATTCCTGGGGTAATCTCCTTATTGCTTAAAATCCTCTAAAAAGATCTGCCAAATTATATCCAGCTTCAGCCAACTTTTTTGCAGTCATTCTTATCCTTGCGATGAATAACCCTATTTCTTCATCTGGTGTATATCTAATGCTGAAAAATTCATTCAGTAACTGAATTATCCTTGCTCTTGTTTTGGGGACGAATTGCTTCTGTAGAACTTCCCATGCTTCTTTACCCCTTTGAGCATTCTTGTATCAGCGGCCTGAACTCAGTTTTAATTCCATAATATAGTGTAGTGAAAGCTCGATTCTCTCTCAACGTGAAGTCCTGCTTTTCACACCTTGTTGCACTTTTATCTAATTCTTCTTCTTTGTCTTCTATGAAGCTCCAATAATTTCTATCCAGTAACAGCATTTTTATATCGACTTTCCATCGATCCCAGTTGTCGTGGTTTAACAGCTGAAAACCTTCAAGTAGTAATGACATCTTCAATTAAGTGTGAGCACACCAACTTAAACAAACTTCTGAGACAAGTCAGCTTCTCCTCGTCGATAACGGCCCTCTTCGCCTACATTCCTTCAATGCTGAGTTGAACTGAGTAACTGGCTAGCTGTTGGCCCTGGGCCCATAACCTAATAGCAGTGGAGATATTGGCAAACAAAACTAAGACCAATCTAAATTAAAATCCGTGCTTTATTTCTACAACTTAAATAAAATAAGCTAATATTGTAGCTTTTAAAACCATCAAAAAGAAAGAAAACTATCATAATGCTGACTCAGCACTCAATAATCCCCTTTCACCGATACCCCGGCGTACATATATATAGTTCGGCCAACCCGCCGATGCCGCCAATCAGCGGCAACCACGTTAGCTATTGACCTCCGATCCAATTTGCATGAGGAAAACTAGTCAACACCTGCTAGGCGACGGCGAAATCAATATCCTTGGTGCGCTCCCAGGAACCTGCAATAAATCTTTTAAGATTAGAAAATCCGTAGGACTATAGTAGAGTTTCAGCTGGTCCATGTTAGCAATTGTTTGCTGTCCATTTCCCGCCTTTAGGTAAACCGTAGAAAATTTAATTTTCTCAATAATGAAAGGTCCCTCAAACGTGTGCTCAAATTTGGCTACCCTATTTTCAGGTGCAGATGATAAGGAATGATCTTTAACACTTTCTGGCATATCCTATATTCTACGTCTCTTTCTATTATAATAGACTTTTTGTTTCGACCTTGCCGCATTAGACTTTTTGATGACCTCATTAATAATTTTCTGGATGTCATTATATTTAAACTCTTCCTGTCTTTGTTGAATGAAAAATAGCTTATCCTGTGACGTTAAAATTTTTCTTCCTAGGAATAATTCTGTGGGTTTTTTTTTTTTTTTTTTTTTTTTGATTGCTGTTCTCAGGGCAAAGCCCAATTCATTGACACAGCTGTCCCAACAGTCACGATAATTCTTAACATATCCCTAAATAATTTTAACTATATTCTTAGTTACGCATTCCGCAATATATGATTGCAGTCTATAGGGTACCATTTTTAGATCGCGTATGCCAAGACCTGCACACAAATTTTCAAATAAATTTATTACGAATTGCCTACCATTATCTGATATTACTTTTACGGGGGGCCCCGTATTTTAAAATCTATTTATTTAGAAACGAATCTGCTACTATTTTTGCTGAAGCCCGTTTAAGGGGAATTATTTCCGCCTATTTTGAGAAATGATCCACAATGGTTAACAAGTATCTGTTTTTATCAATCTTTGTTCTAGGGTAGGGACCAAGCAAATGAATGCCAACCTATTCATATGAGAAAGTGGTTTTTATGCTAATTAAGTACCTGGCTGGCTTGTAATTAATGTCGTTAATTTATTGACACTAGTGACATGACCTGACATACGCCATCACAACTTTGTATATCTGCGGAAAATACACTACTTCGCAGACCCTTTCATGGTTTTCCTAACACCAAGATGGCCTCCTAATTTAGAATCATAGACCTCTTCTAGAATACTTAAGCGTAGACTCATTGGGACTACTGGTCGCACTTCTTGACTATCGTTGGTTGTTTTCGTGTAAAAGAGCAATTTATCAATAACTTCATAATGGGCTGCCCTATTGCAAATAGCCATTAAGTCTACATGTTCAAAATTTTCAGGATCTTCCAGATAAGTGTAAATGTCTTTAAATTCTGGGTCTGTTTTTAATTTGGCAATTATTGTTTCCCGGGAATCAATTATTTTTGCAGTTAGCATCTTACATTTAATTGTATTTCATTGTATTTCATCAATCTTTATTCTTGATAGTGCGTCTGCAACTACATTTTCTTTTCCCGGCAAGTGTTTTATTATAAACTCTTTCAGTTTTAGCGTCTAGCGTATGAGCCAGGGGGGAAAGATTTTTATCGGAGTATAGGCAACCAACTGCCGCGTGACCTGAATATACAGTTATTGGGGCAATTCCAAAGTATACACGAAATTTTTGCACCTCTACTAGGACTGCGACGGTTTCCCGCTCAGTTGCAGTATAATTTCGCTGAGTCTGATTAAGTGTCTTGCTAAAAAAAGCTATTGGTTGCCCATTTTGGGAAACAACTGCGCCAACTGCGTAGTCTGACGCGTCTGAGGCAATCTCCAAATTTTGATCCCCTTCCTGGAATTTAAGAACAGGGGCATTATTTAAGGCGTGTTTCAATTCTTCAAGCGCCCTGTTCGCCTCTGCTGTCCATGTGAACCTAGTCGTTTTTCGTTTAAACACCAACAAGGGTTCAACTATCTTTGCAAAATCTTTAATGAAAACTCTATAATAGGAACACATCGCTAGGAAGGATGCTAATTTCTTAGCCGTATTTGGCAGTGGATAACTTTTGATCGCTAAAATTTTAGAGTTGTCAGTTTCTATGCCGTTTTTTCAAGATTTTATAGCCGAGGTACCTCAATTCCTTGGCGGCAAATTTTCACTTTTTAGGATTAATTTTGAGGCCTGCTTCATTTAATAATGTAAAAACTTCCTCTAAATGTTTAATGTGTTTCTCTAGGATTTCACTTGTCACAATACTATCATCGAGATAGATGACTGTACTTTTTCCCAAGACTGGCCTTAAAACAATATCCATAACTTTTTTAAATGTAGCGGAGCTCCTCTTAAGCTGAGTGGCATTCTGAAAAAGGCATGCAGGTCTAACTTTGTAGTAAAAGCTGTTTTCTCGACATCTTTGGGTTTTGCTGCAATTTGAAAATATCCTGACATCAGGTCTAGTGTAGTCATATATTTTGTCGAACAAATCTTTCTTATAATTTCATCTGTTATCGGGAGGGGATATGTGGGTTATTTCATTATGCTATTTAATTTTCGGTAATCAATAGTGAATCTCCATGCATTCGGATCTGCAGGTGGCAGTCCATTCTTCTTTCTACGAAAAACTACAGGACTATCATAGGGGCTGGTACTTGGCATAATTATCTTATCCTCGAGCATTTTCTTAATGTGTTGCTCGAGAATGTCTTCCTTCACCCGATCATATCTGTACGGTTTTGAACGAACTGGGGGTTCACTACCAGTGTCGATGCTATGAGAGACAGTCTGGCATGAGCCATGCTTTTCATCGAATAATTGAGAAAAAATTCTTGCCATTTCTTGGATTTTTTCTTTTTTTCCTTCTTTGAAATAACTTAGATTCACCTCCGGGACTGCGGTTTTTTCTTGAATTTTCTCCATCTTGATCTGTAAGGTAGAATCTTTAAAATTAATTTTTGCTCTAGCTGTGCATAAGAAATCAACCCCCAATATGTCTGCAGTTAATAAATTCTTTACTACAAGAAAATTGATACTCTGAACCTCATTTTTGATTTGAACATGCAGCCCCACTTTTCCCAAGCAGACGCTCTGTTTTCCTTAGGCAGCAATCCCCGTTGTCTTAAGCAGTCTATAACGACAGAAATACTTTTTAAAAAAAATCCTGTGACAGGAAGCTGCATTGAGCCCCGGTATCCAGTAAGGCGGTGGTAGGGATGTCGTTAAGTAGTATCTGGATTTCTGGCAAGGCTAAATTTTGTACGACTACTGTATTCAGTTTGATTTCTGAGGGATTTATCTTCTCCCATGGTGACTTCACCCTCCTTCTGGTCACCGTGACTAGTTTAAATTTTTCTTTTCATTCCCTTGGTCTAACTGCTTTTTATTTCCCCACACTTTGGTCTGATAAGCTTTTTTTCTTATCCGGCTTTGCTACTTTCCCCTCTTGCCAATAGGAATTGTGCTGGCCTTGAGGTTTCCTGTGGGCGGGAAACCTTGAATACTGCCTAAAATTGTTTGCACACTGGTTTTCGGCCGTTCGCCTACTCTGAAATTTGACAGCTAGTTCGAATCAGCTTTCCAGCATTTGCGGATTTCTAACTTCAAGAAAATCTTGAAATGACGGAAGCAACCGCGGCAAAATTATTTCAATGATTTCCTTGTTGGGCCTTTTTCTATATAATAATTTGACAATATCGATCTTCCTTAAGATGAAATCTGTCAATTCGTCAAAGTTACTTTGATATTTACTAAATAATTCTGATTCCAGTCTTGCGTGGTCTCTTACAGCTGGGAATGCTTTCAAATAGGGAATTTTTAAAATTTTCCCATGTATACGTTTCGGATCCTGGATCCCCCAACAAACTCTCGCCAATATTCTTGTACCAGCTGAGGGCTTGACCTTTTAAGTTCGACATAGCAATGATGATTCTTTGCGGCTGGTTTTACGGGATATAACGTGAAGTATAGATCCAGCTGCTCCAGAAAGGTCATTACAGATCCTCTTCTGTCAGAAGTTGCTGTTGGCTGCATCGCCACTCTCATAGTTTCCACAATAAATCCGAATCCCTCCATGGGGTTAGGTTGTGGCTGAGGGAACTGAAAGGTGGGAGAGATCAATGAGAAATCTTCAATACCTAGCGGCATGGTCCATTTACTTATTTAATTCCAGTGTTCAATCTCAGAACCCCGCAAACACTAACAAGCGAATAATCGTTTAAGTGTGTGAATAAACACGTAAGACTTAAGAAGGGTTAACAACCCCTTATTTCTCAAAATATTTACAATCAGTTCCTAACTCAGTGCCTACACAAAGCCTGCACTTGGGCTTGAACTTAAATAATTATGAATTTAAACTAAACTAAGCTTAACTAAAGCTATCTGAAAGATATAGCCGAAGCTATCAGGTTTCTAAGTAGTTGGCCTCTAAATATTAATTAAATCGGCGAAGCCAAGCTAGGGCCTAAAGTATGGACGAGCGCAGTAGCTAAGGGAGAATGTAGCCAAAAGGCAAACGCGCGCTAGTGAGAAAAATCAGACTCTCTCTCAAAGCTGGCGAAACATCGACATAAATAGTACTCTTACTCATTTGCATTCACTACATTTCTGAAATTACCTTCTGGTAGGCTATTGTAAGCTGAAATTAGAATGAATAGGAAATAGGCATATCTTAAAATAATTGTTAATAAACGTAGGATAAGCCTTATACACTTAAGCTTTAAAAGCTTTGAAAGAAAACTTTTTCTCTAATATTGATGTAGTTCTGCGTTGCCGAATAATATTTTGCAAATGTGAACATTCCGTAAGTGCTTTGAGATGAACTCGGAAGGTCACTGACATAATGACACTCAATAATGCATATTCATTATGCTAAAGAAATATCAATTGATAAAGATATAGATTTATTTGACAGTTAACAGCCACGAAAAATTGAAGAAATCCAGGAATATTTTAATTGCCAAACCAAAATAAAAGGGCAGAAAATGTTTGCTTTTTTTTTTTTTAAGCTGTAGTTCAATTTTATGACTAACATAAATGGTGCTATTTCTCTTTTATCAAATTACTTCTGAAAGAAATGTCCGAGCAGTTATCAAAAATCTTCCCATATCTATTTCAAAGAAACCCTTTTTAATGACCTAGTTTCCAGTTGTAAAAGTTTGTTAATTCAGGAAATCAAGTAAAAATAACTTTGAAAAGCATCCTCTACACTTCATCAAACTCTGAAGGAATGGAACAGGAACTGCTATCTTTCGTGTAAATAATATGTTTAACATTAACAATCTACCCAAAGAAGAAGCATCTGACTCAGTGCTATCGATGTCAGAAGTATGGCCATATTCAGCACTCCTGCTTTAATAAAGAAAGATACTGCAAATGCGCAAAAGATCACAGAAGTGCTCTCTGCCCGCCCCAAAAAACCCGAAGAAAAACCGATATGCCTTTTTTGCCTTTATGATCATGTAAGCAACTATTGCTGATGCAAGCAGTATCAAAAGAAATTCTTTATATTTCAAGTAAGAAAACCCCAGAAAATAAAGGAAACCCTGCTCTCAATTTCAAAGATTTTACTGCCTTAATTAAAAATTCCAAAGCTTTAAATCCAGTACTAGAAACATTTCTTAGGCAGAAGAATTGAAAACTTCAGATAAACTCACTCAATGAAGTATGTGGTTGGCTCAAAGATAAGAAGATACAACATTTCCTAAAAAACACCATGACATCAATGAGCCAAAACTACAACTGAGAAATTCACTGAAGAATTCGAAGCAGCCCAGTTTCTCAACAGTGTTTGTGAAGCCAAAGATTAACTTATGATTTTCACTTCAAGCATTCTAGCCGAGCAGTTAAAGTCAGGCTCCCAGATTTCTTCGTCATGGGTTTGAGTATCAGTCTAGCTCACTTTTCTCCCAACTACATATGTCATTTTTGGAGTTCTGCTCTCAGCATAAAATTTTTAATGTTGTTTGGGGATACAGAATTGCATTGATAAATGTCTCTTGATTGGCCGTAGACCTGTCAAAAAGCGACAATATACAAAGGAAGATCAAGGTTGCTATTTCGGTTGTCTTGCCACTGAGCTATTCTCATACTTTTGAGAAATAGTTTATTAAATTGCAATCTTTTATCTTAGTTATGTCTGTGAGAAAGGTAACATACTCATGTACCTTTCAAAATTCATACACAGATGACTTTCCTTCTAATTGTTAAGGAAATCTAATATATTTCTGATGTCTACCGTTTATCTTTGTGCTTTTTCTATTTTGTACAGTGTAGGAATCGACGTTCTTGAAATGTGTGTACACCGAAACACAAAACAACATGAGTTTTATTGAAAAAAATAAAAAATTAAATTTTTCTGTGGAAACAGTGGCCAAAAAGTTATTAATGCAGAATGTCTGTTCTCCTCTATAGTGAAATTGCTATGAAATACTCAACTGCAAGGACAAAAATGTCTGCAATTGTTACAGAAATGGATATGAAAAATAAATCTTTTGTTACTGATCGCATTAAACAGCCTCATTCTGTCTTTCTGTGGATGGACCGATGCAAAATTGTAGCCAATTGTTGTTTCTTTCTTTCTTTCTTTTTTTTTTTTTTAATAATTCACAGTCTTCAGACATTGAGTGTAGTTTACTTTCTGTCCCCACTTCAGAAGAATATTCAGCAGGCTTTAATATAGCACAGCTAATTATTAAAACTTTAAAAGAAAATGCAATTCCTCTGGATAATTGCATAGCACTCAGTGCCATCAGAGTAAAGTAATGGTGGGCTTGAATATTGGTATTGCGGGCATCTTAAAAAAAGAAAATTCAGGTCAGCAGCTGAAAATGAGGCAGTTTCTTTACCAATGATGTGGATGAAAACATTGGTATTCATTATTATCTGGAAAAGCATTCTAAAAGGAAGGGAAGATTGAAACAATTCCAACAGCTGCATAAAAATTTTGAAATGTGTATGTACATGCTGGTTATCTTTAGAGAAATGTTTCTCTGGAACCAGTGACCAGTGACCAGACTTTCTGACCAGTGGAACACACCACTTGCAGTTACTGCTTCTGTAGCTAAGATAAAAGGCTTTGTTGAAAGCTATATCTAAAGTAAATGGAGATATAGTTACTACTTTCACTTTTAAAAATATGTGCAAGAAAAATACCGTATTTGATGGCGTATAAGACGAACTTTTTTTCTTAAATTTGATCTCAAAAAAGTTACCTGTGTCTTATACGTGAAGGACACAGGTTAACTTTCAATACTGAATGTTATTTTTAGCCCGGATAAAGGTCTAGACACACATAACTTTTTCTACATCTGCCATAAGTATTTTATCAGGTTTAACTAAATTTTTGCCAACAAAAATATAGCTCAAAAGAGAGAACTAGGATGGTTTCCTTCTGACACCGCACCGCTCCCGTCAAAAAGTAAACGAAACTAGTAGTGCTCGCTCCACCCTCGGTGCGGGGAGTAGTACATAGTACAACATACTACTCGTTCAACGTATGACGCCCGACACTCAGCCAAAGAATATGTAGTGTTAAGAAGGAAAGCTTCGCAGCAGCAGGAGTGGCTCCGTCCGAACGAAAAGGGACACAACAGCGCATGCATGAAATATCTGTCATCAGAAAGCGCCAAAGCTCGAAGCTGATGTCAAAGTTCGAACAGGTTCGACGGTCACGTTTATCAATTGTTTAAAGCTGTGTGACTCCATTTTTTTCCCTCCATATTGACAGATATAAAATAATTAGACATCAAACTGTGATATGGATGATACAAGTTCAACTAATAAAGCAAAAAAGCATGAAAATTCGAGTTTAAATTATCGCGAAAAGTCAAAGAACGATTCATCTTAACCCGTGTTCCTCAATTTCCTGTACACATAGCCGAGGTGGAAAATCTCGCCAGGTACATCACAAAAGGGGAAATTCTTGCCAACAGGTTCCGTCGCCAAATCCCTTGGCGAATTGTCCCTCTTCTTTCTAGCAGCGTAGAAGACAAACTGGTTTACATTACGTCTACAGAACCTTTCCTTCTTTACATAGACTTTCTTTGACTCAACCGACACACGTGTTGGTATCGGTGCTGCTCTGTATAAACGTATTGGTATCAGTGCTTAAAACTATTTGTTTAAAAAAAATACTCGGAAAAATATGACTACAGGAGACAAGAGATTAAGCTATACAATTCAATATAAACTAGGTGTTAAACTATGCCAAAGTGCATGGAAACAGAGCAGCAACAAGGCATTTCGGTCCACCACCTATCGAAAAAAATGATACGTACTTGGCGACTGCAGGAAGATCAACTGAAGACTGCTAAAAAACAAAAACATAACCTTCGATGCCCAGCTCTATCTTCGCCTGAACTTGAAAATGCCGTAAAAATGTGGGTGATAGATAAGAGGAATTCTGGGATAAGTGTTTCAACCAAAATGATAATCAATGAGGCCAAAGGATTTGCAGAAAAACATGGGAATCAGAACTTTTCAGGGTCTGAGGGCTGGTGCTACAGGTTCATGAAAAGGCAAGGGTTATCAATTATTCTGCTGCACAGAAAATGCCAGCAGAATATAAAGAAAAAATACTAGCATTTCGTAGGTTTGTTATAAATGCACGCAAGGAAACTTCTTTTGAGCTCAGTCAAATAGGAAATATGGATGAAATTCCACTCACATTTGATGTACCATCCAACAAGACTGTGTGTATTAAAGGGTGTAAGTCAATAACCATAAAATCCAAAAGAAAAACTTCCAACGGGTGTAATTGTTCATGTTCATCCGAAAGGCTGGATGGACGAAGCTGGAATGAAACTGTGGTTACAGAATGTATGGGCGAGGCGACCTGGTGGATTCTTAAGAAAACCCTCTCTTTTGGTTTTGGATCAGTTTAGCGCCCATAGAACTGAAACCATAAAGTGAGAGAATTATAAACCCAGATAGCTGTCATTCGTGGTGGACTGACTATTGCCAGTTGCAGCCTTTAGATGTATCGGTGAATAAGCCATTTAAGGAAAACGTGCGAGAATTATGGAACAAGTGGATAGGAGAGCCACATCACGCCCTCATACCCTCAGGTAGAATGAAGCGGCCCTCTATTTCACAAGTGTGCGAGTGGGTAAAAAGATCTTGGGAGGACGTAAAGGCTGAAGTTATTGTTAACAGGGTTCGTACAGTCCTTAAGAGTCCTTAAAAGTCCTCTAAGTTTTTTTTAATCGATTTTTGGTCCTTAAAAGTCCTTAATTTCGGCCAGAATCAGCAGGAGGTCCTTAATTTTAATAATCTGATATTCCTGTCTGTTTTTACGACTGCCATTTTGAGTGTGAATTAGCATTTTGAGGGCATATTTTTGGTGATTCACCGACATATATGGTTATCTTTTGGATGGATGAATGGGTTCATGTATTATAACTTGTTCTTATATCTAATATAAATAGTAGGATACTCGAAGTTTTAAGCAATTTAATGGGTTCATGGGTCATAATTTGTTCCTATTTCTAATATACTCGAGTTTTTAAGCAAGAAGTGAAATATAAGCATTTCAAAATTCATTTTTTCTAATGGAGAGCTCTTAAACAACTTTTCTCTTTTGGTGATGTGAACTTTTTTATTTAACGTTCTAAATTTGGCGACTTATCAGCTTTTTGGCGATTTTAAGATCAGTTCTTATAGAAAATTTTTGATCCTGAGATCTGGGAATTTTTCGACGATTTTTTTAATACATTGTAACATTAATAAATTTGATTAAAATAATGGTAAAATATTGAAATTATATTTAAAAAATAACTTTAAAATAAAATATGTAATAAAGTTCCATTATACAATATTCTGAACCTGTGAAATAAACAAGGTATAATGCTATAAAACACAGTTTATGGAACAGTTCTTACTAAAAGCGAAATTAGCTATGTAATTAATTAAAAATGTCTTTTTTAATTTTTTCATAGTAAGTTTTTCCCATGTAATTGTCTCAAAATATGCATCAATTTTATCTATAAAATTAATTTTACACTTTTCTTTTCTTTTTTTTTTTTTTTTTCC